>OX596077.1:115490231-115807731 GCA_951394005.1 Protophormia terraenovae | reverse complement strand
TCGCATACATTTCCACTTCGTCCAAGAAGCGGGCACGGATAACAATAGCGATATCGTCAGCAAAACCAATAATACTCGCCTCATCAGGTAAATTTAACTACAGTACCTTGTTATACATTATGTTCTAAAGAAGTGGGCCCAATACTGATCCTTATGGGACTCTTGCTGTAGTTTTATAGCATCGGATTCCAACGTCTGTTTTATACCACAGAGTTCTGTTTGTGAAGTAATCACCGAGTATCTTCAAAATGTAGGCGAGGACCCCTAGATTACTAAGAAATAGTTTGAAATGGTTCCGTTCTGCACTATTGAACGCGTTTTTGATGTCCAGAGTGATGACCGCGCAATATTTTTTGTTCGCTCCTTTTCCTTCTATAGCTATTCCTGCCATATTTATTACTGTGTTAATTGCATCAATCGTTGATCTTGCTTTTCGGAATCCGTATTGTCTTTCTGAAAGTCCATTCGCACTTTCTACTGCAGGCAGCAGTCTGTTATAAATAATCCTTTCCAGAAGCTTCCCAAGCGTATCTAGTAAACAGATAGGTCGGTAAGATTATGGTTCTCCTAGTTGTTTGTTGGTTTCGGTATCAGAATCAACTTTTGTTTCTTCCAGACTTCAGGAAATTCTCCATTGCGTAGACAAATATTGAAGGCATTTGCAAAGGTCTGCAGTTTATCCATTAGAGCCAATTCAAGTGCCTTATTCGGAACGCTATTCAGGCCTGGTGCCTTACTGTCACCGAGTTTGAACAAATTTGCAAGACTTCATTCTCCGTTACTTCTTCTATTATCGTTTTCTGGGCATGTATTGTGGTTATCCTGTATGGTTCCCCATTTGGAAAAAGTACTTCTACTATTTTTCCAAGGAGCTTTAGGCATGTGACCTGTGGGGTCCTTCGACCTTTTAGACGTGACATTACTATTGGGTATGCGTTTCCCCAAGGGTTTAAATCAACTTCTCTGCAGATTTTTTTGAAGTTTTCTCGCTTACTCTTTTTTATTGCCGTTTGGAAATCGCGCCTCGCTAGGTGGTATGTTTGCCTCCTTGAGTCATAATCCTCTCTTGAAATACCCCTTTGGAATAATCTTCTTGCTCTAAGGCATTTTCTTAGAAACTCTGCTTTTTCATCGTTCCACCAGTAATTCGGTTTCCTTTTATCTGATTGACTTTTTCTAGGCATAGCTGCATCACATGCTTTATTCAAAGTATCCGTAATTTGGTCATATCCTGTTCTGTTTGTTATCGATGTTACGCGCGAACTAAACTCTACTAGGAATATGTCAAAGTCCAGTTTTTTTGTGCCCATCCAGAATTAGATTGTCTTCTTTGAGATTGTCTATACCGTAGTTCCGGTCAATACTGAAAAGATAATTGCCTGGTAGTCACTATGAGTATATTGTTCGCTGACATACCAATTGAGCTCCTTTGCCAGAGTAGGACTCACGAATGTTAGGTCGACTACTGATACAGTATCTCCTCTTCTAAACGTCTGTGCATTTCCCATATTACAGAGTACAAAATCCAATTGGGTAAATGCTTGCAGAAGTAAACGACCCCTTGCATTAGCCGATTTACATCTTCAGTTAACTGCCCATGCATTGAAATCTCCTCCAATAATCTTCGGGATGTAGTTCAAAGCATCAGAAACAAGTTCGTCAGAAACAAGTTCGTCTTTGCTTTCCAGGAATCTCTAGATATGTCCGTCTGAGGGCAGTATTTATGCAAAACCTTATTTAAACGTCTTTTGCTTAGCATACATATATTTAAATTTTATAAAATCCATTATCAACAAAGTTTTAACAGAAATCGTTCAGGAAACCACTGCTTTCATTTTCATTTAAATTAAAGCTAAATATAATTTTAGTTTTCCCAATTTTGTTTAGCAAAGAAACTTTAAACGCCTAAAACACACCTTAAAATTGTGACCACTTAAATAGCTCTAACATGTACCTATTTAAGTAGTTTTATATGATTGTGTGTGTGTGAATTACGGTATAAAATGTTAGCATGTGTTAGTTATAAAATTTAGTGTTTAAGCACGTAAATTATTATTACCGGTCTGCTCAAATAAAAATGTGTTATTAATAATAACTTTCAACAACTTATAAAAACTGGACAGATAGACAAACGAACATACAACGGACTCATACTAAAAACATACCTACACGCTCAAACACACACAAATAAATACCAACTGAAAAAGCTACTAAGAAAAAAATAAATTTTTGACTCTATAACGTTATTTACAGTTTGAAAAAAAAAGTTAAACAAAACTGACAGACTTTTACATTTATTTACAACACAAAATACCTGGAATACATTAATATTTTTTATTTTTTTTATTTTTTTAGCTGCTTATTTTCTGGTCTATTACAACTTTTAACCAAAAATAAATATGAACTAAATTATTTGTGCTAAAAAAAAAAATAAGAAATAACGTGAGAATTTTTTATAAACACCAAATTGTAATTTATAAAAAAAAGGAAAAGTAACGAAAAAATTAAAAAAGAAAATAAAATTAGATAATTTATCATATTTTTATCATATTTAGCTTGAGAAGATTTGTTTAAGAAGGAGAAAATTTATTACTTTTCTCTTGAAAACAGGAAAACATTAAGCAGATATTTTAGGGATTTCATAAATATTAACACCAGAAATATTGTTATTTATGTGCATTTTTTGGAAAATTATTTTTTTATACTTAGTATTAGGGGTTAGAAAATTGATATCAACATTAAATTCTATGAATTATTTTTATAGAAATAAATACAAACTATTTCATATAAATAACACGTAGTAATAGATCATTGTAATGTATATGAATGAATTATATTTAGTTGACATCAGCAAATGCATAAACATTAGGGAAAACCATAAAAATTAAAAAAAAAAATTCAATAAAATTTTATTTTAGACAAAATTTTTGATACATTTTCTGTTTAAGAAAATTTTCAACAAATTTCCTTTTTAAAAAAATAAAAAATTCAGTATAATTTCTATTATTAAAAAATGTTCATAAATACTCTTTAGAGAAAAAATTTAAATTAGTTTTCTTTTTATAGAAAATTTTCTATAAAAATTCTTTTTATAGAAAATTTTCTATGAATTTTCTTTTTATAGAATATTTTCTATGAATTTTCTTTTTATAGAAAATTTTCTATGAATTTTCTTTTTATAGAAAATTTTTAATGACTTTTCTTTTTATTGAAAATTTTTTATGAAAATTCTTCCTATAGAAAATTTTCAATGAATTGTCTTTTTATAGAAAATTTTCTATGAATTTTCTTTTCATAGAAAATTTTCTCTGAGTTTTCTTTTTATAGAAAATTTTCTATGAAAATTCTTTTTATGGAAAATTTTCTATGAAAATTCTTTTTATAGAAAATTTTCTATGAAAATTCTTTTTATAGAACATTTTCTATGAATTTTTTTTATAGAAAATTGTCTATGAATTTTCTTTTTATAGAAAATTTTCTATGAATTTTCTTCGTAGAAAATTTTCTATGAATTTTCTTTTCATAGAAAATTTTCTATAAAAATTCTTTTTATAGAAAATTTTCTATGAAAATTCTTTTTATGGAAAATTTTCTATGAAAATTCTTTTTATGGAAAATTTTCTATGAAAATTCTTTTTATAGAAAATTTTCTATGAATTTTCTTTTTATAGAAAATTTTCTATGAATTTTCTTTTTATAGAAAATTTTTAATGACTTTTCTTTTTATCGAAAATTTTTTATGAAAATTCTTCCTATAGAAAATTTTCAATGAAAATTTTTTTATAGAAAATTTTCAATGAATTGTTTTTTTATAGAAAATTTTCTATGAATTTTCTCTTTATAGAAAATTTTCTATGAATTTTCTTTTTATAGAAAATTTTCTCTGAGTTTTCTTTTTATAGAAAATTTTCTATGAAAATTCTTTTTATGGAAAATTTTCTATGAAAATTCTTTTTATGGAAAATTTTCTATGAAAATTCCTTTTATAGAAAATTTTCTATGAAAATTCTTTTTATAGAACATTTTCTATGAATTTTTTTTATAGAAAATTGTCTATGAATTTTCTTTTTATAGAAAATTTTCTATGAATTTTCTTTTTAGAGAAAATTTTCTAGAATTTTCTTTTCATAGAAAATTTTCTATAAAAACTCTTTTTATAGAAAATTTTCTATGAAAATTCTTTTTATGGAAAATTTTCTATGAAAATTCTTTTTATGGAAAATTTTCTATGAATTTTCTTCGTAGAAAATTTTCTAGAATTTTCTATTCATAGAAAATTTTCTATAAAAATTCTTTTTATAGAAAATTTTCTATGAAAATTCTTTATTTTCTATGAAAATTCTTTTTATGGAAAATTTTCTATGAAAATTCTTTTTATAGAAAATTTTCTATGAAAATTCTTTTTATAGAAAATTTTCTATGAAAATTCTTTTTATAGAAAATTTTCTATGAAAATTCTTTTTATAGAACATTTTCTATGAATTTTTTTTTTAGAAAATTTTCTATGAATTTTCTTTTTATAGACAATTTTTTATGAACTTTCTTTTTATAGGAAATTTTCTATGAATTTTCTTTTTATAGAAAATTTTTTATGAATTTTCTTTTTATAGGAAATTTTCTATGAATTTTCTATTTATAGAAAATTTTCTATGAATTTTCTTTTTATAGAAAATTTTCTATGAATTTTCTTTTTATAGAAAATTTTCTATGAATTTTCTTTTTATAGAAAATTTTCTATGAATTTTCTTTTTATAGAAAATTTTCTATGAATTTTCTTTTTAGAGAAAATTTTCTATGATTTTTCTTTTTATAGAAAATTTTCTATGAATTTTCTTTTTATAGAAAATTTTCTATGAATTTTCTTTTTATAGAAAATTTTCTATGAATTTTCTTTTTATAGAAAATTTTCTATGAATTTTCTTTTTAGAGAAAATTTTCTATGATTTTTCTTTTTACAGGAAATTTTCTATGAATTTTCTTTTTATAGAAAATTTTCTTTTTCTTTAATAATTTCTTCGGAAGCACGCATGTACTTTTCAAAAATCAACATTTTCTTCTATTAAAAGGCGAAACAACCGAAAAAAGTACTTTCCAATAAAAATTAAATAGTCGAGAGAAAAAGAGACAGAAACAAATCAGCACACAGTGGGGTCAAACGCAAATTTTTTGGTAATAAATCTGTATCTCCTAAACTACTGGTTGGATTAAATGGAAATGTATGGAAGAGTTGTAGAGGAGGACCTAAGCTTTGAGAAATCATATTGTAGTCACCCTGTGATAACACAAGAAAAGCTACAGGGTGTCAAATTTGACTACCTCGAGTATGTAAAAATTAAAAAAAAAAAGTAATTTCTACAAATGAAGTCCGATTTTAATGATTTTTATATTTCTGTAAAGTGCTTGGCAAGATAAAGATAAAAATAAGCTTACTCACCCAAGTTATATCTTACAGTTAAAAACATATTTACACTTGAATTTAAAATTTTTGATTTTTTGCCTCGACTTTCTTTCGTTTTTCGGGAATAAGTCCTGAATTATATGAAGTAAACATTTTTTTTTTAATATTTTGTAATTTGCTATATATTTCAAAAGAACATGCTAAAAGAATTTTTGGATTATTTCAATGCGTCTAGACGTGAAAAATATTCAAAATCAGCACTCTGAAATTGGTATGAAAAATTGCTATTTTTACAAAAATATAGTACAATTTTTTCATTTTTTTCTCAAAGTTCCGTTAGAGAAAAAAAAATTTCTTTATATATTTCAAAAGACAAAGCTTCACAAATATTTAATAAAGAAATTTTGTATTGATTTTTGTGTGCACCCTACATCAGGCATTGGTGGAAATTGGTGAATTTTGGAAAAACGATACATTTTAATCGATTAATAAAAAAAAAATGTCACGCGAGGTTTTTTAAATTTGTTGACGATATTTTATCAAAAAAGATAGATTTAGAATGATTTGACACTAAATTGCTTTCCGCCTGGCGTAAAACAAATGCGGGAGATCAGATTTCATGAAAAAAGTCAATTTTTTGAACGACTTTTTTTAATTGCGTAAAAAAGCATATTAGAATAATATTTTTGCCATTATTTCTTATGTAGTGTATAGAATACATATTAATATTTCATTCTTGCAAAAATCATTAAAAAAGCTTTACAAATAAATTTTTGGCAATTTTTCAAAAACACAGAGATACAGATAAAGATTTATTACCAAAAAATTTGCGTTTGACCCCACTGTGCAGCACCACAAAAATTTCCAATAAGTACAAAAAGATGGACGCCAAATTTAGGGAAAATATAAAGAAACAACAAGTATAGGAGTAGCGGGATTCACAAATTGGCAATGTAATTTACAAAGTCACGTTTTAATTTCTGTATGTGAACCACACTTTTACCGAGACACAAATTAAGACCTACACTTAGATATATTTTCCACTTTAAAAATTCAATGTACGCACCTTTTATTAAATAACGGTCGAAGGACCAATGTTTAGGGGAGTTTCTTGCCTCAAATGTTGATGGGTATGGCTGGTTCCTTGTTGTATTCGTCTCCCAGTAACAGGTTCTTATGATTAAGTGCAAAAATGTAAAAAAACCACCACAAAAAAACTAATAGAACCTAAACTTTTAATTTCACCACACTACTAGAGTTGAGCAACGGATTTATGTTGTAGTGTGTCTACACAAGACAAACGAACAATATGGGTGTTTAGACAGGTTATAAATATAGTATAGATGTCTACTCGCTAACATTTTCTATAAATTTTCTTTATAAAAAATACTCTATAAATTTTGTTTTTATAGAAAAGTGTCTATGAATTTTCTTTTATAAAAAATTGTCAATGAATTTTCTTTTTATAGAAAATTTTCTATAAATTTTTTTATAAAAAATTGTCGATGAATTTTCTATGAATTTTCTTTTTGTAGAAAATTTTCTATGAATTTTCTTTTTATAGAAAATTTTCTATGAATTTTCTTTTTATAGAAAATTTTCTATGAATTTTCTTTTTATAGAAAACTTCCTATAAATCTTCTTTTTATCGAAAATATTCGATATATTAGCGACATTTTGTATCACCCTATTGTCTGCTTTAATGTATGAGTATCAATATATCGATATCTTTTTCTGTATATATCATATATACACCTTTGTACGTGTGAGTGTTTCCGTCAACGTGTGTGTAGATTATATTAATAATAATTTTTACGTCACTCTTGTTTATGGTTATAATATTTACTTTATACGTATTTCTTTACATTATTATCCTGTGGTCAGAAATTCATTCTACTTTTTGCCGTTTCTTCTTAAATAGTTTTTTTGTCATGTGTTTATGTTGTCTTTTGTATTTCTATATTTAATACTTTTCCTTTCCCTTATTGTAATGTAATCAATTATAAAAGTCAACATTTTGATGTCAATGACGCTTGTTTGTTAGTTGTTTATAATTATTTTCTAGGAAATGATTAACAATTATGTTTTCATTGCTATTTATATACAAAAGAATATACAAAACAATAATGCACTTAAGTAGACAAATTA
Source organism: Protophormia terraenovae (assembly GCA_951394005.1). Taxonomy (NCBI): domain Eukaryota; kingdom Metazoa; phylum Arthropoda; class Insecta; order Diptera; family Calliphoridae; genus Protophormia; species Protophormia terraenovae. Next base: position 115,800,185 of record OX596077.1, on the reverse strand, counting down.
AAAGAATACTTTTAGGCTGACAAGAAAATTAAAGCGTAAAGTTTATATTTAGACAAATGACAAATGTTTTATAAAACACTTTAGGAATATACTTTTTTGAAATAAAAAAAAAAAAACTAATGTCAGTATTTCCTTTTATTTTAAGAATATTTATATTTACATATAAATAAGTATGAAAGGAGTCCAAGCCCCTAAATTAAATTTTGAATTAGTTTATAAACTGCGAGCTTCTTTTTTTTAATTTTTAATTTAATTTTAATTTAAATTGTACAACTTTTCCTTTCTGTACCAGAATACTAATCTGGGAAAAGACCATAAACATAATAAACTAAGCTAAAGATAAAAAAAAAACATAAACTAAGCATACAAGTTAACGGAAGGAAACTAAAGAATTTATGCAGTGACCTCTGTTTAAAAAAAAAAAAAAAAAAGAAAAGAAAAGACCAACAAATTGTTGTTAAATTATTTACCAAATAAACAAAGAGAACAAATGACAATTACGCAGTAAATGTAGAAAGAACCGAAAAAAATAAAGTAGAAAATAACAATGCAACTAAATTAGAATCCCACTAAATATTTTCACTAGCTGCGAGGGCTTCATTAAGCGTTTTACAACAAAATAAAAAAAAAAAAAAAACAACAATTTCGTAAAAAAAAATCGCACAAATTCCCCCAAGATTGTTAAGACATCTAAAATAATTCAAAAAGCTTTGTTTTTTTACCAAAAAAAAAAAATAAAAAAGCAAATAAAACCGGAAATGGGACAAAAAAAAAGGAACTGAATTATTAAGGTGACCAGAAAAATTCCCTAAAAAAAAAAAAAAAATTCTATAAAAAAAAAAAAATTTCACTGTAACAAAAAGTTTCAACAAAAAGAAAATTCATAGAAATTTTTCTATAAAAAGAAAATTCATAGAAAATTTTCTATAAAATGAAAATTCATAGAAAATTTTCTATAAAAAAAAATTCATAGAAAATGTTTCTATAAAAAGAAAACTCATAGATAATTTTCTATAAAAAGAAAATTCATAGACAATTTTCTACAAAAAGAAAATTCATAGAAATTTTTCTATAAAAAGAAAATTCATAGAAAATTCTCTATAAAAAGAAAATTCATAGAAAATTTTCTATAAAAAAGAAATTCATAGAAAATTTTCTATAAAACCAAAATTCATAGAATTTTCTATAAAAAGAAAATTCATAGAAAATTTTCTATATAAAGAAAATTCATAGAAAATTTTCTATATAAAGAAAATTCATAGACAATTATCTATAAAAGGAAAATTCATAGACAATTTTCTACAAAGAGAAAATTCATAGACAATTTTCTACAAAAAGAAAATTCATAGAAAATTCTCTATAAAAAGAAACTTCATAGAACTTTCTATAAAAAGAAAATTCATAGAAAATTCTCTATAAAAAGAAAATTCATAGAAAATTTTCTATATAAAGAAAATTCATAGAAAATTTTCTTAAGGAAAAAAAATTCATAGACAATATTCTATAAAAAGAAAATTCATAGACAATTTTCTATAAAAAGAAAATTCATAGACAATTTTTTACAAAAACAAAATTCATAGAAAATTCTCTATAAAAGGAAAATTCATAGAAAATATAAAAAGAAAATTCATAGAAAATTTTCTATAAAATGAAAATTTGTAGAAAATTTTCTATAAAAATAATTTTTAAAAAAAATTTCTATAAAAAGAATTTTCAAAGAAAATTTTCTATAAAAAGAAAATTTATAGAAAATTCTCCATAAAAAGAAAATTTTCTATAAAAAGAAAATTTATAGAAAATTCTCCATAAAAAGAAAATTTTCTATAAAAAAAAAAAAAATTCTATATAAATAAAATTCATAGAAAATTTTCTTCAGAAAAAGAAATTTCATAGCAATATTCTATAAGAAGAAAATTCATAAAAAATTTTCTATAAGAAGAAAATTCATAAAAAATTTTCTATAAAAAGAAAATTCATAGAAAATTTTCTATAAAAAGAAAATTCATAGACAATTTTCTTCAGAAAAAGAAATTTCATAGCAATATTCTATAAGAAGAAAATTCATAAAAAATTTTCTATAAGAAGAAAATTCATAAAAAATTTTCTATAAAAAGAAAATTCATAGAAAATTTTCTATAAAAAGAAAATTCATAGACAATTTATAACAATCTATAAAACATAGACAATCTATAAAAAAGAAATTCATAGAAATTTTTCTATAAAAAGAAAATTCATAGAAATTTTTCTATAAAAAGAAAATTCATAGAAATTTTTCTATAAAAAGGAAATTCATAGAAAATTTTCTATAAAAGAAATTTCATAGAAAAAGAAAATTCATAGAAAATTCTCTATAAAAAGAAATTTCATAGAAAATTTTCTATAAAAAGGAAATTCATAGAAAATTTTCTATAAAAAGAAAATTCGTAGAAAACTTCATATAAAAAAAAAATTTAAAGAAAATACTCTATAAAAAGAAAATTTGTTGAATATCTTCTATAAAAACAATTTTCATAGAAAATTTTCTATAAAAAGAATTTTCAAAGAAAATTTTCTGAAAGAGAAAATTTATTGAAAATTCTCTATAAAAAGAAAATTCATAGAAAATTTTATATAAAAGAAATTTCATAGAAATTTTTCTATAAAAAGAAAATTCATAGAAAATTCTCTATAAAAAGAATTTTCAAAGAAAATTTGCTATAAAGAGAAAACTTATTGAAAATTCTCTATCAAGAGAAAATTCATAGAAAATTTTCTATAAAAGAAATTTCATAGAAATTTTTCTATAAAAAGAAATTTCATAGAAAATTTTCTATAAAAAGAATTTTCAAAGAAAATTTTCTATAAAAAGAAGATTCATAGAAAGTTTTCTATTTTAATAAAATTCGTAGAAAATTTTCTATAGAAAAAGAAAATTCATTGAAAATTCATAGAAAATTTTCTATAAAAAGAAAAGTCATAGAAAATTTTCTATAATAAGAAAAAAATGTCAAAATACCTGGTAACCTTTTTGAAAATTCTAAAATCTTTTCACTTATTTTAGAATTTAGTTTTGTATCAGTTCAAATAACCAACAAATATTTAGCAACTGTAGGTTGTAAAATTTACTGCATTTTTTCTTATTTAATTTTAACAATGTATAAGATAGTTGTGATGTATATATGTGTGCATGTATTTTTGGCAATATTTCAGCAAACAATTTTGCATTTAAGAGCATATTCTTTAAATAACAACCAACCAACCACTCACTACACACATACTAAGGAAACACTTATTTATTCTAGCAGAGAAGGAAGTTCAAACGCATCATGTCATGATGTACTTAAAAATAACATCCATGCGGTTGTTAAAGGTTTTCTGGTCTTATTTTCCTTTATGTTTCTCTTTTTTCACTTTGGCATCCAAATACACGGCGTTTTAAATTTCAACTTTTGTCATCGTACAGCAGCGACGCAATTTCATGTTGCAATTTGTCTGTTAAAGAGCAACCACAACCACGCAGTTGTAGTCGTTTTTTTTTTTTTTTATATTTTCCTTTTTTCACTTGTTTAAGTAACGTAATTTTAACATGATTTCATTTTAATGCAAAATTCAGTTCTTTTACTCTCTTCCCCTGCCAATTCTTGCCTGTTGGCAGTCACATTTCTATTTACTTATTTGACTGAAACTGGTGAAATCTTAGCTGGAGTTAGTGAAATTCTTGTAGATGAAGATATAAAAATAATCAACAACAAAAATAAAAGGGAGGAGGATAGAAGTGATGAAAGAAAAACATGTCTCAGTTGTTGTTGTGTTTTCTAATTTCTTAGTAAGTACCTTTTGGTTTGGTTTATTTTTATATTCATAGTCAGTTGGTAACAGTGTCATAAGTAAACAAATAGTGTTATTGTGTAAAATCAACTGGCTAAAATCCAAAAAGAATGAACAAAAATCCTGAGGTTTTCTTCAAAAAGTTTTAAAAGAAATGCTAAGAGAAGAAGGTGATCTTGTAAGCAAATTCAAAAGAAATTTTGTCTGCAAAATGAAAAAAAAAAAATTTAATTTTTAATTTTTTTAAACAAAAGTTTTCTTTGAATTTTCTTTTTATAGAAAATTTTCTATGAATTTGCTTTTTATAGAAAATTTTCTATGAATTTTCTTTTAATAGACAATTTTCTATGAATTTGCTTTTTATAGATAATTTTCTACGAATTTTCTTCTTATAGAAAATTTTCTACGAATTTTCTTTTTATAGAAAATTTTCTATGAATTTTCTTTTTATAGAAAATGTCTATGAATTTTCTTTTTATAGTAAATTTTCTATGAATTTTCTTTTCATAAGAAAATTTCTATGAATTTTCTTTTTATAGAAAATTTTCTATGAATTTTCTTTTTATAGAAGATTTTCTATGAATTTTCTTTTTTATAGAAAATTTTCTATGAATTTTTTTTATAGAAAATTTCTATGAATTTTCTTTTTCTGAAGAAAATTTCTATGAATTTTCTTTTTCCGAAGAAAATTGTCTATTAATTTTATTTTTACAGAAAATTTTCTATGAATTTTCTTTTTTATAGAGAATTTTCTATGAGTTTTCTTCTTATAGAAAATTTTCTATAAAAAGAAAATTCTTTTTTTTAATTTTCTATGAATTTTCTTTTTATAGAAAATTTTTTATAAATTTTCTTTTTAAAGAAAATTCTCTATGAATTTTATTTTTATAGACCATTTTCTATGAATTTTCTTTTTATAGAAAATTTTCTATAAATTTTTTTTTATAGAAAATTTTCTATGAATTCTATTTTATAGAAACTTTTCTATGAATTTTATTTTATGGAAACTTTTCTATGAATTTTATTTTATAGAAACTTTTCTATGAATTTTATTTTATATAAACTTCTATGAATTTTCTTTTTGTAGAAAATTTTCTATGAATTTTCTTTTTATATAAGATTTTCCATTTTCTATGAATTTTCTTTTTATAAAAAATTTTCTATGAATTTTCTTTTTATAGAAATATTTTTTAAATTTTTTTTTAAAGAAAATTTTATATGAATTTTGTTTTTATAGACCATTTTCTATGAATTTTCTTTTTATAGAAACTTTTCTATGAATTTTATTTTATGGAAACTTTTCCATGAATTTTCTTTTTGTAGAAAATTTTCTATGAATTTTCTTTTTATATAAGATTTTCCGTAGACCATTTTCTATGAATTTTCTTTTTGTAGAAAATTTTATATGAATTTTGTTTTTATAGACCATTTTCTATGAATTTTCTTTTTATAGAAAATTTTCTATGAATTTTATTTTATAGAAACTTTTTTATGAATTTTATTTTATATAAACTTTTCTATGAATTTTCTTTTTATAGAAAATTCTCTATGAATTTTCTTTTTATATAAGATATTCCATAGATTTTCTATGAATTTTCATTTTATAGAAAATTTTCTATGAATTTTCTTCTTATATAAGATTTTCCATAGATTTTCTATGAATTTTCTTTTTATAAACAAATTTCTATAAATTTTCTTTTAATAAGAATTTATTCATATTATTTTATGGAGAATTTTCTTTAAATTATCTTTTTATAGTAAAATTTCTTTAATTCGTTTACACAAAATTTTCTTTTATAAATAGAAAATAAAAAACATTTTTCTAGATTCTGCAGATAAAATGTTTGGGTATACTTCCCTTTTCGAAGAAACAAGAACTTAAGCAGGAAAAATCATAAATATTGTGTTTGAAATTTTGAAATTAGATTTATCTAATGTAGAAATTATTATGCTGTTTTTTGCTATTTCATTTTGGTTAAAATATAAGTCAAAATTTTTGTCTTTGCAGAATTGCAAAAGAAAAATAAAAAACATTTTGATGAAATTTAATTTTTATTTTAATAAGAACTTTGAACTAATATATTCAAAATAATGAAATTAAAGCACAAAGTGAATGAAAAATATTTTAATTTTTAGCCTAAATAGAGGTCTTTAAAACTAAAAATTCACTTTCTTTTTATATCTCTCTTTTCTGTGCTGCTATAGATTTAAAAAATTTTGTACACAACCAAGTAAATTGTCCCAACAATAAACAACAAGTCATTGAAATTCATTTAGTCACTTGGCGATTAATCAAGTGCTTTGTTTTGTTTTTCTATGAACAAAAAAAAAAAAAAACATTTTTTTCCTCTTTTCATTTTACTTGTAAAAAGAAAGAAATACGTTCTTACTCATACCCATACAGAAAACATTCTCATAAAAGTCTTTAACGGTTGTTATTTGTAGCGGAAATAGCGGTTACCAAGTTAATAAAAAGTCAAAACCAAATGAACAGTTAACGAACTTAACAACCAGCAATCAAACATTCACACATATTTAAAGCAGCTACATACCTAAATGACGGGGGCACAGCAACTAGGCCAACAAAATCCAAAACCTAAAAAAAAACAAGCCTTAACACATACAACTAAACTCACTAATATAGTGAAACATTTTTCAATCTCTTTGTAACAAAATAACATGTGTACGTTTGTCTTTTTGTAGGTGTAAATATATTTGAAAACATGACTGACTACTTATACATACCTCTCTGTCATATAAATATATTTACATTTTTATATTCACAAAATAGGCGAGGAAATGATTATTTAAATGTAAACACGTGTCAAAATTTCAGCTGGTTACCAGCACCAACAACAAAGTTATGAATTGATGTCGTAAATATGCAAAAATAGTCATATTATTAACAAAAGCCGGTAACAAAAATACATATATGTGTATGTGTAGGTGAATGTATGTGTTAAATTTATATGGAAAAATAAATAATAAATACAAGCGATAATAATAATAATGTTGAACTACTAAACGTATACGCAATAATTTAAAATGTATACGCAACAATAAACAGGAAAATGAGTACATTACACCCATACAAGATTACATATGTAGTACATATGTATGTACATTGTATGCATACCTGGGAAAAAATCTATAAACTATTAGAGAAAATTAGCTTCAAAACATATAAAACTTCTACAAAAATAAAATTCATAGAAAATTTTCTATAAAAAGAAATTCATAGAAAATTTTCTATAAAAGGAAAAAACATAGAAAATTTTCTATAAAAGGAAAAAACATAGAAAATTAAAAAAAATATATATATATAAAGAAAAAACATAGAAAATTTTCTATGAATTTTCTTTTATAAAAATTTTTTTTATTAATTTTCTTTTTACAGAAAATTTTCTACGAATTTTCTTTTTATAGAAATTTTTCTTTCTATATATATTTTTTTTTAATTTTCTATGTTCTTTTTATAGAAAAAGAATTTTCTTTTTACAGAGCTTTCTGTGATTTTCTTTTTACAAATAGAAAATAAAAACATTTTTCTAGAAGCTGAATGTAAAATGTTTGGCTATACTTCCCTTTTCGAAGAAACAAGAACTAAAGCAGAAAAAATCATAAATATTGTGGTTGAAATTTTGAAATTAGATAGAAAATTTTCTATGAAAAGAAAAAGCATAGAAAATTTTCTATAAAAAGAAATATAAAAAGAAAAATTTCTATAAAAAGAAAATTCGTAGTAAATTATCTATAAAAAGAAAATTCATAAAAAAAATTTATAAAAGAAAAAGCATAGAAAATTTTCTATGAAAAGAAAAAACATAGAAAATTTTCTATGAAAAGAAACAGCATTGAAAATTTTCTATAAAAAGAAAATTCATAGAAATTTATTATAAAAGAAAATTTTCTATAAAAAGAAAATTCATAGAAAATTTTCTATAAAAAGAAAATTCATAGAAAATTTTCTGCAGAAAGAAAAAACATAGAACCATTTTCTATAAAAAGTAAAAACATAGACAATTTTTTATATAAAGAAAATTCATAGAAAGTTATCTATAAAAAGAAACAACATAGAAAATTTTCAATGAAAAGAAAAACATAGAAAATTTTCCATTAAAAGATATAGAAAACGTTAACTAAAAAGAATATTCATAGAAAACGTTATACAAAAAGAAAATTCATAGAAAATTTTCTATAAAAAGAAAATTCATAGAAAATTTTCTATAAAAAGAAAATTTTCTATGAATTTTCTATAAAAAAAAAAATTCATAGAAAATTATCTATGAAAAGAAAAAGCATAGAAAATGTTCTATGAAAAGAAAAACATAGAAAATCTTCTATAAAAAGAAAAAACAAAGAAAATATTCTATAAAAAGAAAATTAATAGAAATTTTCTATAAGATGAAAATTCATAGAAAATTTTCTATAAAAAGAAAATTCATAGAAAATTTTCTGCAGAAAAAAAAAAAACATAGAACCATTTTCTATAAAAAGTAGAAATATAGACAATTTTCTATATAAAGAAAATTCATAGAAAATTATCTATGAAAAGAAACAACAGAAAATTTTCAATGAATAGAAAAACATAGAAAATTTTCCATTAAAAGAAAATTCATAGAAATTTTTCTATAAAAAGAAAATTCAAAGAAAACGTTATATGAAAAGAAAATTCATAGAAAACGTCCTATAAATAGAAAATTCATAGAAAATTATCTACAAAAAAAAATCATAAAAAATATTTTCTATAAAAAGAAAATTCATAGAAAATTTTCTATAAAAAGAAAATTCATAGAAAATTTTCTATAAAAAGAAAATTCATAGCAAATTATCTTTAAAAAGAAAATTCATAGAAATTTTCTATAAAAAGAAAAAGCATAGAAAATTTTCTATAAAAAGAAAAATCATAGAAATTTTCTATAAAAAGAAAATTAATAGAAATTTTCTATAAGAAGAAAATTCATAGAAAATTTTCTATAAAAGAAAATTTTCTATAGAAAGAAAATTCATAGAAAATTTTCTATACAAAGAAAATTCATAGAAAATTTTCTGCAGAAAGAAAAAACATAGAACCATTTTCTATAAAAGTAGAAATATAGACAATTTTCTATATAAAGAAAATTCATAGAAAATTATCTATAAAAGGAAACAACATAGAAAATTTTCCATTAAAAGAAAATTCATAGAAATTTTTCTATAAAAAGAAAATTCAAAGAAAACGTTATATGAAAAGAAAATTCATAGAAAACGTTCTATAAATAGAAAATTCATAGAAAATTATCTACAAAAAAAATCATAGAAAATATTCTATAAAATAAAAGTTCATAGAAAATTTTTTATAAAAAGAAAATTCATAGAATTTTTCTATAAGAAGAAAATTCATAGAAAATTTTCTATAAAAAGAATTTTCATAAAAAATTTTCTATAAAAAGAAAATTCGTAGAAAATTTTCTCAAAAAGTAAAAACATGGAAAATTTTCAATGAGAAGAAAATTCTTTGAAAATTGTCTATAAAAAGAAAATTCACAGAAAATTTTCTTTAAAAGGAATTTTCATAGAACATTTTCTATAAAAAGAATTTTTATAAAAAATTTTCTTTAAAAAAAAATTTCATAGAAAATTTTCTATAAAAATAAGTTGTGTTCTTAAAAGTTTTTTCTATAAAAAGAAAAAGCATAGAAAATTTTCTATGAACAGAAAAAACATAGAAAATTTTCTATGAAAAGAAAAAGCTAGAAAGTTTTCTATAAAAAGAAAATTCATAGAAATTTTCTATAGAAAGAAAATTTTCTATAAAAACAAAATTCAAAGAACTTTCTATAAAAGAAGATTTTCTATAAAAAGAAAATTCATAGAAAATTTTCTATACAAAGAAAATGAATAGAAAATTTTCTATACAAAGAAAATTCATAGAAAATTTTCAATAAAAAGAAAAAGCATAGAAAATTTTCTTTGAAAAGAAAAAACATAGAAAATTTTCTATGATAAGAAAAAGCATAGAAAATTTTTTATAAAAAGAAAATTCGTGGAAAATTATCTTTAAAAAAAAACAACATAGAAAATTTTCAATGAAAAGAAAAACATAGAAAATTTTCCATTAAAAGATAATTCATAGAAATTTTTATATAAAAAGAAAATTCATAGAAAACGTTATATAAAAAAATCATAGAAAACGTTCTATAAAAACAAAATTCATAGAAAATTATCTACAAAAAAAAAAATCATAGAAAATTTTCTATAAAATAAAAATTCATAGAAAATTTTCTATAAAAATAAAATTCGTAGAAAATTTTCTATAAAAGAAAATTCATAGAAGTTTCTTTAAAAAGAAATTTCATAGAAAATTTTCTATAAAGGAAAATTCATAGAAAAAAAAACAACATAGAAAATTTTCAATGAAAAGAAAAAAAGAAAATTTTCCATTAAATGATAATTCATAGAAATTTTTATATAAAAAGAAAATTCATCGAAAACGTTCTATAAAAAGAAAATTCATAGAAAATTATCTACAAAAAAAATCATTGAAAATTTTCTAAAAAATAAAAATTCATAGAAAATTTTCTATAAAAATAAAATTCGTAGAAAATTTTCTATAAAAGAAAATTCATAGTTTCTTTAAAAAGAAAATTCATAGAAAATTTTCTATAAAAGAAAATTCATAGAAAATTTTCTATAAAAAGAAAATTCAAAGAAAATCTTCTATAAAAAGAAAATTCATAGAAAATTTTCTATAAAAAGAGAATTCAAAGAAAACATTCTATAAAAAGAAAATTCAAAGAAAATTTTCTATAAAAAGAAAATTCAAAAAAATTTTCTACATAAAGAAAAAACATAGAAAATTTTCAGTGAGAAGAAAATTCATTGAAAATTTTCTATAAAAAGAAAATTCACAGAAAATATTCTTTAAAAAGAGTTTTCATAGAACATTTTCTATAAAAAGAATTTTTATAAAAAATTTTATGTAAAAAGAATTTTCATAGAAAATTTTTCTTTAAAAATAAATTGTGCTCATAAAAAATTAGCTTAGTTTTTTCTTAGACAATTTTTTTCTTCTTCCTTAACAGTTTCTGTAATTTTTTTTATTAGAATTCATAACTGACTCTATTTATATTAATTTTCATAGTCATAAGTTTTTACTTTACTTCCCAAAAAAAAAAAAAAAAAAATTGTAGTCAAAATAGAAATGTAATAAATATGATTACATAGATATGTATATTTATTTTTGTTATACGAAACATTAGATAAACAAAAACAATATCTATACCATATACATATGTATGAGTACAACCATAATAATAAACTAAATCTATTTCCATGCAATTTCATTCAGGATACACAATTTGTCATGGAAATAAATATTAAATCGCCCTCTATCAAAAAAAAAAACATTATTGTTTTATTCATATGAAAAATATAAATATATACGAGTACTATATTACATATTTTTCTATTTTGATTTATGCCGAATTAAAAAACAATATTTATATGATATAAATAATAAATTTTAATTTTGTTACAGAGGGATGTAAATTCATGAAATAATAGTTACTACAAGGACCTATAATGATTAGGAATTTCAAACAATGAAAAGGTCAGTATTTGTATATGTGAAAAATTTAGTTTTAAAGGAGAAAATTTATTAGGGAGTTAAAAAAATATATATAATTAAAAAAGAATTATTTAAAAATTTTAGAATATTTATTTCAAAATCATTTAAAATAATGATTTCATTATTATTAATATTTTAAATAGTCATTACTTTCCTTCTATCTTGCAACTTTATTTTTTATGTAGTACCCTAATTTCAAAGCAATTTTATATTTATTCTAGGGGTTATTCCCAAAACACTTGTATATTAACAATTATTTTGAATTTTGTTATAATTTTCCATTTTTCCCTGGCATTGTCATGTTGAACATTTGATTTGCATTTACTACAAACTAGATTTATTTATACAAAAGTTTTAGTTGGCTTTTCAAATAACATTATCAAAATTTTTGCATATAATTTTATGTTATTTTTGCTGAGGTTTTATATTTTATGTTTTTCTGGCAATTGTTCATCAGTGTAGTATTCATGGTAATCTACAAATAAATAATACATTTTTCATTTGTTCTGATTGAACTTTAAGTGCAAATATATAGGAAATTATAAATATCTATATAGTACATATTTTTTTAAAATAACCCCTTAATAAATATATTCGTAACCTATATATTTTATTGCACTTTCTGTTTATATGAAAACTAATCATATGGAATTTCATCACGTTACTAAAATCAATAAAAATACAAAATTTTCAAATATCAACAATAGCTGCTATATTAAAAATTTTATGAGACATCACATACATATGAAATGAGCATTGGGTCTTCAGATTTGGCTCATATTTGGCACATACATCTGTACTTTAATAGCTTTGGATAGATTATTGTATTCTGGTGTTTTTCTGGGAATTGTGGGATTCCTTTTACAAAAATCTTAAAGTTTTTTTCACTTTCTCATTTTATACGATAAAGTCTATATCCACCGAAAATTTCGTTAAGATTAGGAGTGAGATCGAAGAATTCTTAACAAACATAATATTCAATAACTTGGAAACGGTTGATCTTAGAGTTTTCATTATTTTTTTAATCATTTGATAATTTAGCACAGATCACAGATAAATATAATTTTTATGGTTCTAATCACTAATTATAAAATTGTGGACCATTTTTGAAAACCCTTTCTTTGGAGATTTGATAGTTACTTCAGTCACTTTTTTGGAACAGTGTGCACATCTTCTGTTAAAATCTTCGGTATTTTGGGACACCTTTTTTATGCTCTTGAATTCACTTTTCACAAGAGCTCAATATCTCTCCACTGGTCTAAGCTATGGACAATTTTGAAAATTTACTTCTCTTGGTACTAAAACTATGTTATTGATTTGGTACCACTCCAGAGCTTTCTTACCGTAGTGACATGATACCAAATGGATCCAAAAATATGTGGACACGTTGTGCTTTCTTAAGAAAAGAAGAAGTCTTTTTTGCAAATATTCCTTTATGCATATTTTGGTATTTATAGATCCGAATGTATCAAATGACTTTCCTGTTTTGCCGCAACTGCAAAAAGCTTGTCATACCATGAATTTTGTAATAAATTTTTGCTGCTTTTGGGTCTTAAACTTATCTTTAACATTGCTTCGAGCATTAGCAATAAAAATTTTTGAGACACAAGCTGCGAAGATTCTGCCAGCACCTACGTTTCTTCGTCAATTATACAGCTTGAGTATTTTTGTATGAAATTTGGTTTTAAATTCCGAGTCCTATTTTAGGCTTATAATTTTTTTTTTTTTTTATAGAATTCCAGTTTGGAATTTTTTGAACTTTATATGTTATCAACCCTCCCATTAGCTTAAAATTTTCGCACCAAATAATCGAAGCACTGAGAAAACTGAGCTGATTTTCTACCAGATATTTTTGGAGTTCCTTTCAATATGCCTTCAATTTTCTGGCCTTCCCAATATCATGTGGTCCTTTTTTCTTACCGAACTAGGTTTCACATCAATAGTCAAATTCTCCTGATACTGTTTAATAACATTAGAAACGGTTTTACGGACGACATTTAATTCTGTGGCCAATTATTTGTAAGACCTATTTGGATTTTTTGAAATTTTTTAATAACTTGTAGGACGTAAATCTTTTTCGTCACTTATTTTGATGAAAATAAGGACAAATTAACATGGTTGTTATTAAAAATAATAACTGAAGTATTTTTTCATGATAACTAGATAAAAAAAATTTTTGAATATTGTTATGAGGCAAAATGTGTGTTAAGATTTTTTCGATCTGGCTCCTTATCTTTATATAGATAAAATATTTATAGTTCCTCAAAAAACCAATTTCTTATAAAAATTTTACTTTAATTTTAAAAAATAAAAAGCATTAACTCGATTTTTTTTTCATCTAAATTATACAACTTAGCTGACATTATTCTTCGTTATATAGAAAAAAATTTAAATCAATATCTTTTATAGAACCGAAGGACGGCAATGCAAGAAAACTTTAAAAAAATAAGTATATAGGACAGAACAAAAAAAGTTCCAACTTTAGATTAATATTATTTTTTATCGAATGTACACCCAGAGAAATATCAATCACATACGTGTTGAAAACGATACCATTCTGTGTCAATAGTGAATCTACACCGTATGTGTTTAAATTAAACACTGCGTGTTCAATTCTTATTGAAAATCGATACCTAATTGGCACCAAGTTGAAACCATTTCGGTATCAAATTTTTAAATAACATATGTTTTGTATTAAATTTGTTAACGAAATTTATTAAAAAGCTGTTACCGTAAATTACCAATGTGACCACAACCGTTGTTGATTTTGAATCGAATTTTTTCCCTTAGTGTATGTATTTATATAATTCTTGCAGCAATATCTGTAGAATATTTTTAAACAAAGAAATTTAGAGCCAAACAAAATAAAAAGCAAGACAAAAATTAGAGCAACATTTATTTAGTTCTAAAAATGTCTTAAACTAAAGCAAACACACATTTAAGCGTAGTTTTTGGAAAAATGTATATGTAAACTTTTTTTCTGTTAAATCATAAAAGAATTTTTAAAGATTTAAAAAAATATAGCCGAAGTGACAAACTTTGGAGGTCTACCCACTTCTACTCTGATTTATTAGGAATCTGTGCCCCTCTAAATCAACTCAAAAGTACCACTTCTGTGGCCCCATTAAGTTTTATTGAAATATTTGCAATACTTTACAAGTTACAGAATTATTTCGAAAAAAAATCGATTTGGACACAAACAAAATTTTGAATACGACTTCCTACTGTCTTTTAAAAGGTATCAAAAAAGGGAATATGTTCTAATGACAAGCCTCTTTCATATTCGGAATTTAAAAATTATCTGTATTAATAACATTTTCAGATCAAAATTTAATTTCCTCCTTTAGATGTTCTTTTTAGCTGGAATTTTAACATTTACAATTGAAATTAAAAACGATTCAATTAATCAGTAATGCCAGAATTCAAGAACTTATTTTAAATAATCTTAAATTATAATAAAAAAATTAGCAGGTCAAATGAACCTAGTCAAAAAAATAAATGAATTTTATATGGTATTATAAATTCTCAATTCAAAATCATTGTTATTATATCTTTACAAAAACAGACTAGACACTTTTAATTGAGAGAGTTGTAAGAGAGGAATCAAACTAGACACTTTTAATTGAGAGAGTTGTAAGAAAGGAGATTCAGAAAGTTTTATTTAGCGAAGCCGGAATTTGAAATACGTCAGAGTTAAAAGCCCCTGCGTCCGGCCGACCAGAATCCTACCCAGGCCAAAGTTAAAACGAGTTTCATTCTTCATTCTTTCTTGTTTTCGTTAAGAATTTTATCATATAATGAATAAATTTTCATACCAGAAAGTGTCATAATGAACATTAGTTGAGCGTGATTTTTCGTAAACATTTGGAAATTTGTTCACTATTTTTTGGCAGATAATTTATCAACAACAACAACATTGCGAGGTTATAACAGCTATTATTCAAGCTTCAAATACGAATGATTTTATTTTCGTCTTCGGCGATTTCAATTTACCATTTCTTACATGGAATATCTCACCAGATTCGTACAGCTTTTTTCCAACCAATATAAATACTTTTATTGAAGAATTCATTAACAATTTATCTGATTTGGTATTTGTTAACAATCCAAATTAATGTTCATTAACCCGTCATGAACCTATCACAAGACCTGAAGACCGCCACCCCACAACAATTGAAGTACATTTTAATTTCGAATTTGCTGTAAAGTTGGAGATAGAAAATAAAAATAACTTAAAGGAATATTGTTTTAAGAAGACAAATTACAACGACCTAAAAAATAAACATTAAAAAAAATTTAAAAACACGAGCATAATAAACATAAGAAACACTGTATATACCGATCATAATACAATATACTTAATCAGAAGCTATATAAAAACTATATAAAAAATATTAAAAATAACACTGGTCGACAAAAAAAATTTTTTCGTGCTCCTTTGAAAAAAAATAATATCAATATAGTTAGAAGCTAAAATAATTTTCCATAAATGTTTAGAGCATTTAACGAGGAATATTTCATTAGAACTTTAAATTCATTTATATTCCGTTTTAAGGAAATGACATGAAAGTCGATTTAAACTTGTTTAATGGGTTAATATGTTCTACATACATTTTCTTATTTAAATTTTACTTGGGGTCTCCAAAGATAAAAAAAATCTTCCGACTTATCATATCATATGTTATCATATGTTGTTAAAAAAGAAAATTATGAAATTTTCCCACATTTCTTATATAAACTCCTTAAACTAGGCAATGAAATATAACATAAAATTAAAAGTTTTGTACAAATCGTAAACAAAACTAATAATTTCATCAATTTCATTTTTTTGGATAAATGCTCCACCGTATGAACTTTGGACTTTAAATAAATAGAAAGTTCTAATGAATTATTGCCATTTAAATGCTCTAAATATTTATGTTAAAATATTTGAGCTTCATACTTTATTTATATTATTTTTTTCTATTTATTTGAAACTACTTTGGTGCAAAAATATAAAAGTTTAAGTGGTCATAAAACAAAAATTTTGCCTACTAGCGAAAAATCCTTTGGAGGGTTTATTACACATATCAATAGCTATCAATTACAATCGGAATGATTCCGCCCACACGCGATGATCATCAATTTGTTGCATAGTGTTATAGGAGTAATAACATAATTATAATAGTATAAAGGTCTCTGCAAATATAAATTTATTTATCTAAATCAATTTGATACTTTATAAAATAGTTTTAAATTAATTGGTTGACACAATCTTATTTATTCTATGTTTTTAAATGAATTATTTATATTTGCTATCAATATTTTATTTATAATAAAATAATTTGAATTTTTACCGAATTTCTATTTTTAATAGCTAAGGTTTTAAAAAGGATTCAGTCATATTTCATAATACAAACTCAATTCAGTTACCTTAACCGAATGCAAGTTGTATTAATAAAATCATTACATTTTGACATTTTTAAAAATAAATTAAAAATAAAATTCTAAATAGTTTTAATTATAAGGAACAATTGTAAATAAAATTATTTTAAGCTTTTTTAGAAGGGTAAGTTACAGAATTGTGTGTTGATGTACACTAGAGTGTCACGTAGACAAAAATTTTGTAGGAACACCCCTCAAGTGATGCGTAAAAATTATCTGAATATGGGAAAAATATTAAAAAAAATTTTAAATCGATCTTCATTTCCCTACCAGTGATTGAATGTCACGGGTCTAGAACATTTCGTCCAAAAAATAGTATTGAGTTTAGTCTTGAAATGGGTATCAAAAAATTCGTAATTTGAAGCCAATTATAGAAAAAATATTTTAAAAAATGTTCGCAAAAATTTTGGTCCATAAACAGTCATTTTAGTACATCACGCAAAAAAAAAAAAATTTCGATATTTTTCTTAAAAAATAAGATAAGAATTTTATAATTTTGTTCCTTTTAAGGCTAAAATTAAAAAAAAAAAATTGCATTGTAGTTAGAACAGTTTATAATATGTAATTTTCCAGATTTTTTAAAAAAATTGTTCATCAAAATACTTTAAAAAGTCTTCTAGCGAACGAAAATCCCATTGGAAAAATTTTTAAAATATTTTTTCCATAACCAGCTTAAAATAACAAATTTTTTGATACCCATTTCGATTAAAAAATCCAGAATTTTTTTACCAAAATGTATGGGACTCATGAATTTAAAATCGCTGGTAGGGAACAGAAGACCAATTTAAAAAAATTTTTAATATTTTTCCTCATTTTTACGCATCGTTTTAAGGGTGTTCCTACATCGAAATCTATTCCTACATCGAAGGCTATTCTCAGGACACTCTAATGTACGTGTATTATACAGATATTCAAACTAAATTACTTTTTTTTTTTTTAAATAATTGTGATTATCATAAAACACTACTAACCCAACCGAACTATAGGATAGTACTCACAACCGACCAAATTCGATTGACAAAAAATTCGGTTGACACAACGAAACTGTTTTCTCTATATATGTTAAATATAATTTTCGTTATCATGCTTATAACTGGCAGCATCGAAGCAGAATTTCTTGTGAATAGAATAAATTTTAATATACCTCAACGTCCCTCACGTATCTTTCAGCCATTATTTATAACATATTTTCGACAAAACTATGCTAACGCTGATCCCTTACGTATATTATGTTTAAACTTTAACGAACTTTTTAATGTTATTGATATGTCTCTCTCAATGTGATTTTAATTAAACCTAATTTAATTTTATTCTGAAATAATTAATGTAACATATAATTTGTAACAATTTTGTATTTTCTGTCTGTAAGGATTTTGTCCATAGACTTAATAAATAAATAAATAAAAAAAATAATAATAAATCAATTTTTAATTTCTTTTAGGTAGTTTTTCATTTGGGTAATTTATCTATATTTAATTTGATCGAGTTTGCTTTGGGTCATTTTGATGGATGCCTAAAAAATTTGCACAAACGACAAACAATTTATTTAAAAAACTAAAATGAAAAAATACAAAAACGAAAATAAACTCATAAAGGAAAAAAAATCGCTTAAACAAAAAAAATCGCAAAAAAACCAAATAAAAAATAAGAAAAAGCAAAAAACCATATCGTTATAACGAAAAAACGCTAAAAACTAAATTAAATACCTAAAATTTTAACTGTTTTATATTATAAATTTCTATAAAATTTTAAATCTATACAATTTATTTATTTAAAAAACAATTAGGTCATAATTCTTACAAATAACTATCTATAATTCCAAAAACTTAAATAGACCATAAATAAAGTGTCATTTGCATTAGTTATATTTGTACATAATAAAAATAATCTATGTTTTGGTATTTAATGTTTATATAAATTTATTATAAGAACTATAAAACTTACCTAAGATCTGGCTAATACAGAAAATGTTTTGTTTTTCAGCAAAAAAAAAAAACTATATTCTTTCGAGGCAGAATTATTTAAAATTGAAATAAATCTTTCGCACAAATCTAGTTTCTTCTAGAAACATCATGTCAAAACCATGCACTTAAAGTTTTTAAAACTACATATAGAAAATATATTATGAATTATGTATTTTTATAACAAAAAAATATATATATTTGTTTCAGAGCATTTCTCCATTTATTTAGTTTTTTTGTATTACAGGGTTGTTAACAACAATAACAATAACAATAGAAATAAAAACAACACCTGTTAACAAATATTTTTTATTTTTTTTTTCATTGCTGCAAAATGTCAGTGTAATTTGTATTTGTGCAACATTCCTGCAGTTCCACAGTGGGAACAAAAGCAAACATTTTTGGTAATACATCTGGCTTTTCTAAACTACAGTTTGGATCAAAAAATTATCTTGTAGTCACTCTGTGATATTACGGGATAAGCTACAGGGCGTCAAAGTTTACCACTTCGTGTATGTAAAAGTTTTAAAAAATCGTAACTTTTACAATTGAAGTCCGTTTTTAAAGATTTAATATTTCGGTAAAGTGCTTGGCAAGAATAAACTTACTCACCTAAGTTATCTCTTACAGTTAAAAACAAGCGCGAATATTCGGCCCGGTCGAATCTATATACCCACCATCAACTTTTTCAAAATTTACGTTATATGGGAGGGGTGGTAAAGTGGGCATTAAAGTGGGCCGACCACGCCCATTTTTTGTTTCCGAGTTTACATTGGTCCTTGAACTATTTGAACACAATTTCGTTGATTTTCACCTTATATAGGAGGTGGGCAGTAAAATGGGCAGACCACGCCCATTTTCGGTTTCCGAGTTTATATCGATCTCCGAACTATACGTACAAAATTTCGTTTTCGTACATGCTTTTGTTGAAGAAATATCAGCAGAAAAGTATAAAACGGACACCCTGTGTTTCTAGTTTTTAGCCCAAAACTTGTTTCTTTATTAACCGATTTTGCCCATTTTCAATTCCAAACAAACCTTATATAAGACAAATATTTGTGCCAAATTTCGTCCCCCTACGTTGTCCCGTTCGAACCCTATCCTGCTTTCAACAGACGGACAGACAGACGGACGGACATAGCTAGATCGACTCAGAATCAAACCAGGACCCGGAAAATATATACTTTTTGGGGTCTTAGATGATTCCTTCGACATGTTACACAATGACAAAATCAATATACCCCCATCTTTTTGATGGTGGGTATAATCCAACCTCAAGCCACCAACTTTGCTTTTAATGCATTTATGTTAAGATTTCTTTTGAAACTATTAAAAGTAATTAAAAATTGTCCAGAACAGAGAACCAAGCCGAGGCAAAATTGTCGGCGGCGGCTGCAAGGCATATTTTGGAAGGCGGCGGCTGCTTTTTCAAGACAGTATCGGCGGCGGCTTATATGTCAGCTTGTTGTTTTTCCTAGACAAATAAAAAAATTTTTGGGAGAAAAAAAATAAAAAAAATGTTTAGTACGATAAACATATGTATAGGTGGCAGTAGTGTATTTAATGTACGAGTATTATAAAATACAAAAAAGTAAAGTGTGTTTTAAAAGCACATTACACCGAAAAATATGTATTCTTGAATATATTTTTTCAGAAAAAATAAAACTTCAGTCAAAAATGGGTCTGTAGTCCATAAATAAAGAAAATTAAATATAAAATAGTGTTTTTATCTTTGGCGCAGCCGATTGTATCGATGGCTTACCTTGAGCCGGCTCAGCCGTTTAAGACGATACATGCCGGCGGCAGCCTCGGTTTGAAAAATTAAGCGGCGACGGCCAGCCGCCGATTTTGAGCCGGTCGGCTTGGTTCTCTGGTCAAGAACAAAGAAAATACTTTAGAAGTAAAAGAATGTTACCACTTTTTTGTAAAATAACCTCAAAAAGGTGAAATTTTTGAAAGTTTCAAATTCAGATTAATAAAACTTTTTAGCGGGTAGATATATTTATATAATTCTTGCAGCAGTATTATTTAAAATTGTATTAGATATCAAGTGGATGTTTTAACAAAATTTTAGATCCCAAATTAAGCCCCCCAAGTTAAAAAAAAAACTTTAAAAAAACGAGGACAAAAGTGAGGATAAAATTAGTATTATAACATTAAAGTCATAAAATAATTTTTGGCGAATTTTTAAAAAAGATTACCAACCCGAGGTGACCAACTTTGGAGGTCTACCCTTTAACCTCGTGACTCTTTAGGGATTTGAGCTCCTATAAATCATCTATAAAACACCTCTGCTCTGAACATGAGAAATTTTGTTTAGATATCTCCAACGGTTCACAAATTACAGTATTATTTATCAAAAAACAGAAAATAAAATATTTAAAATAACTAGTATATTTCACTAGTCCTTCAACTAGTTTATAATGACCAGAACTGCAGAGCATGAAAAGAATACAAACTTTTTTTTTTCTTTTTTTGATATTGTAATTTTGTTTTATTTATGCAAAGCATGTGTATTAAGTGGGTTCCAAAACAAACATTTTTGATGTTTCTATTTCAAAATAAATATTACTTTAGTTTAAGATTTGTTTCAAAGTAAGACAAAAAAGCTATTTTTTTGCGATTTTTTATATTTTCTTTTAAAGAAACATGGTGAATCTTTAATATAATATGAAAGATCTCTTTAGTTTAATTAATGCTATTTTTAAATGAAATAAATTTTAATTTTAGTTATGAACTTTATTTTTCCTCCAAACAATTTGGGTCACCCTAATACATGTATGTAAATCTTCATTTAAAAAAGAAAAAAAAAAACACATATGTATATGGCGTTGACATATTATTATCAAAGTAACTCTCAGCATGCTTATGAATATGACATTTTCCCTTTTTTTCTTCATGTCAATTCAAAGAGCAGCTGCTCCAACAAAAAAAAAAAAAATAAAAAATCGATAAGTATCAAGAAATTCCAAAAAAAAATTCTTACACATGTACTTATTACAGTGATAACATCAGAGACAGAAAAAAAAAAAAACATAATCTTGACAAAAAACATGGTAGAGACAAGTAAATATACAAACTTTTTTTGAACAGAAATAACAACATTTTTTAAAATAGTTTTTTTTTTTTTTTTGGTATATAAAAGTAGAAATACTCTTCTTGTTCTTATTTCTTTTAATAATTCTATAATACTAAGAAAATCCATTCGTTTTCTATTACGGCTGCATTATTACTTATATTACTCACTGTCTGTCAAAAATAATATGATAATTTGAAGTTTTAGTTTAGTAACATTGCAACTAAAATAGAAAATACTGACTATAATATTTTATGCAAATGCATAATAGTATTAGATAGTTTATCATAATATCTATAATAATTTTCTTGTCATTTGATAATAGAAAATGACAAAATAAAAAGTAAGTATTAAAAGCCAAAATGTATAACATTTTCTTGTAACCGATTTTTTATAATAAAAATACATGTTTATTGTCAGTAATTGAAAATCAATTTTGACAAAATAAAGAAGAAAATAGCTACGATTTGTTTTTTTTTTATATTCACCATGTAAATAATGAAATATTACTCTAAGATCCCTTAAAGTATATAAATATATTCTGGGCAAGATAGGTGTTAGGGCGTACCTAATAGTATAATAACATTAGCTCAAATAGTTATCTATCTTCTATATAATTAACAGTTAAACACATGGTTTATTAACTCTTTTATTCTCACACTATACATACGATTTTATTTAAAAAAGGGAAAGCTAATTTCTCATAAATGTGTAAAATACAAATTTTATTAAAATTCGTTCAGTATTTTAAAAGTTAAAAGCGCACAGTGGTTCCAAAACGCTTTTTTTTTTTGGAAATAATACAGTATATCAATAAAATTTCACATGGTCAGAGCTGAGGTGTTTTCGAGTTGATTTGAAGGAGTACAGATTCCTAACGGATCAGGGGGGAAGTGGATGGCCCTCCAAAATTGACCATCTCGGTTATGTAATTTTTTTTAAAAATCTCCAAAAATTCATTTATGATATGACAGAAAAGATATTTTTTGTAAATCTCTACAAAATATACGCTTACATGTGTAGGTTATTTCTTTTAATTTAAGAGATATTTAAGTCAAAATAATTTTTTACATAATTTTTTAGCCTCGTCTTTTTAGTTTTTTTAACTTGACGGGCTTAATATTGCAACTAAAATTTTTCTAAAATATTCGCCAGATTTCTTAACCTATTTCTTACCACTACCCGATCCCGTTAAGATAAATTAATAAAATTTGGTATGGGGTCTATTTTTATGATTGTGATCATAAAATCGAAAGATCATAGCTATTTTAGTTTCCGAGATATCGGGTGTTGCGAAAACGCATCAATGGTCAATTAGGGGTATGTTGTTTCGCTCATACAAGAAGAAGACGTTTAAACAAATTGTATGGCAAAATGAGTTTTATTTGTCATTTAAATTTAGTTTTGTGATTATTTTACAAATTGTATGTTAAATATGTTAAGTATGAACAAAAAAAATTGGAGGTGGACCATTCCAATTGAAATTTAACGCAATTAAATAATGACGTAAAAGCGTTAAATAACTTACGGTGTAAGACTAAATAATTTCATACAATGTATAAAATAGATTATATATTAAATGAAATATGTTACACGTTAAAGAATTTGGAATGTAATGTACATTGCATTCGATTATCAGTTTGCGCATCATCTCGATTAGGATTTCAATACGGTGGTCAGGAAAGCATTTTGGTCCTTCGTACAGGCTGCCTAACCACGTTGTGCTTCAAACACAAATGTTACGTAAATCGATTCTGTTATTCTTGCAGAATATTCCCCAATTTGTAAAATCGTAAATCCTGGTAATGTACCAAATGCAGTGGCTCATAATATGATGCATTCCAATTGAAACAGGATTTGAAAATTGGGGTAATGTACCAATCTTCAAATGACTAAGAAAACAATTTGTTTGCTTTCATTTATCCGTGCAAATATATTCACAGATTTTTCTGTTATTACACCTTCAATATCCTTGAAGATTTTATTTTGTTTATATTTTGATATCCACTTAAGCCATTTAATTGAAAACCCAAAATGAACTATCACTTTGAGTAAAAAGCATAGCCTTTTATAGAAAAAGACTGTTTCATAATATATTCGTTCATCTATAAAGGTTTTCTTAATTATTTTGCATAATTTTAAATAATATATTACCTTAAAAATTTCTATTATTTCAGTGCGCCACCTTGCGTAATGTAGCTAAATCACACTACCCCTAATTGACCATTGATGCGTTTTCGCAACACCAATTTTTGGGAGCTTGGTGTTTCTATATCCCTAAATTATTTGTCAACAAGTGAATAGTTTCATATTTTTTGATATCTTGGCTATCGTTTGAAAGGTATTTTAAGATATTTTGTAAAATTTTTAAAATGAATTTTGAAATTTTAAAAAAGGTCTATTTTATAGACTTAAACATAATAGATAGGGGTTTAATACTTTGAATTGCTTTATAATTATTATTATTTATTAATTTTTTTTTTTTTTTTTTTTTTCGAGAAACAAAGTGGAAAAAGTAAACAATTTATATTTCTTTTTAAAAGGTGTTATGTTTTTGTTTTCCTCAGATATTTTTTTTATACTAGAATTATTTTTGTATCCTAAAGTTACTTAAAAAATTTCCTTTAATTTTACAATAAAAATTGTGATATTTAAACTTTCGTTGTGGATTACTTAAAAAGCAATATATTTTTAAACTCCAATTAACTTTTAAAAATTAAGATCGATAGAGGGCCATCTTATATAAAATATAAAATTGACTAAAAATTTAAGGGGCTACGAGGTCTTTAGTGCATCAATTACGATCGAAATGTTTTTTTTTTTTACCAGGGTACCTTTTATATTTTGTGAAACGGCAAAACTACGCGAATCATAAAATATATTGTTTTTAAGGTCTTGTGTTCTGAGACAATTTTTTTTATACGAGGGCTATTTCTGTATACTAAATGGCCTTAGTCAAAAAATTTAATTTTACAATAAAAATTTTTCATGCAATGATTCTTTTATAACTTTCGATGTGAATTAATTAAAAAGCTTTTTATACCCTACACCACCATAGGTGGTTGGGGTATTATGCGTTTGTACTGATGTTTGTAACGCACAGAAAAAATTATCGGACCCCCAGCTTAAATTACACCATTCAGAATCACTTTCTGAGTCGATTTAACGATGTCCGTCCGTCCGTCCGTTTGGCTGTCTGTCCATGTAAACCTTGTGAACAAAGTACAGGTCGCAATTTTAAAGATATCATGATGCACGAATAATTATTTTGACACAAGGACGAAGCCTATTGAAATTGGTTATGATCGGTCCATTATTTCACCTAGCCCCCATACAAATGTCCTCCCGGAATAGGGGTTAAACGATCATAAATGCCTTAAATATAGAAATATTTCAATGAAACTCGGTACAAAGGAGTTTTGTATAAGTGTCATTCTTCGTGCCGAATTTCATCAAGATCGGTCCATAATTGACCATAGCTCCAATATAAATCCCCTCTTCCGAACATCACTTTAACGTGCATAAATCCTATACTAATGATAGTATCAATTTAATATTCAACACAAATAAGTTTTATATAAGTAGAAATAATATTGACAAAATTTATGAGAATCGGTCTATAATTTACCATATCTCCCATATAAACCCACTTCTTGAAATCGCCCTAAAGGGCATAATATCATATAGATGTTAGTATCAATGCATTGTTCTGTATTTGTATAATTTATTTTACATTTAGTAAAAGTGTTGGTCTACAAGCACATACAAAATGGTGTAGGGTATCACATAGTCGGTCTTGACCGACTATAGTTTCTCTTAAATTTCAATTAACTTTTAGAAATTATGCTTCACAGGAGGATATTTTATATCGCTGGCATGCGGAATCCAATCATGGATACTGCCGGCTCAAGAATAAATTTTGTGAAGGTCTCCCAAAAGCGGTTGTTTTGCTAAAAAAAACACTGATGGTGTGGATGCACTAATTACACTGGTCGACAAAAAAAATACAACACCATAGACGAATAGTTGAACTTGATGTATTTTGATGTGCTAAACACGAATCTGCTTTCAGTTTTTTTCCATCAAATCTGAATTTTTTTTTATGCGCGGGACTAATATTTCGCCCATGGTAAGACCATTACTCTAGTATATTTCCTTGTAACTCAAGAACAGTGTGTACGATTAACATAAGTAATATACCAAAAGATGCGGACTAAAAATATCTTCTTTGAACCTTCATTTTTTATGTGCTCCATAGTTTCGAAGTTATTTTGAAATAAATGTCAAAAAGAAAACTTTTCATGCAAAATTTTAGATTTTTTTTGTTACCAAAAATTGAAAACAATAAAAAATGTTTCAGTTTATCATCTTTATTTTAAGGCTGGTAATGATGTGAATAAAATAAGGCATGTATCTTTAAAATTGATGCATAAATTTTTATTTTATTCACAGTTAAGTAAAAATACCCATGTTACATACAATTGTGTAGAAATACAGTGGTGGGCATAAAAAATATTTTTATTTTTTCTTGAAACAAAAATAGGTGAAATAAGTGGATTTTCCTGTTGAGTACGGAAACTCTAAATTTGCTTGGGTGAATACAGCTCTGTTCAAAAAATTATTTTTTGATAAATTTATTCCGGAAGTAAGTTTTAGTAAATTGTTTTAATGTTATTAATGATTTAAAAAAATTCAAAATATATTTACAGGTGGAGACATTTTTAAAAGAAAAAAACTGCCAATTAAGGCTCTTCTAATATTAGACAACGCTCCAAGTCATCCACCGGCAGATGAACTGGTTCATGATACTAAAGATGGACAGATTTGGGTAATGTATATGCCCCCCAATGTAACTCCACTAATACAGCCCATGGACCAGAATGCAATTAGGCTCTTAAAATTGCATTACCGTAACAGTTTACTGTCAAAAATTGTATTTTCCAACGAAAATTTTGAAACGTCCCTCAAACAAACCACTTTATTTGAAGCCGTTTCATTGGTTGCCTTAGCCTGGGAAAAAGTAGCCAGTGATTCCATAAAGAAATGTTGGAAGAAGATAAGAAGATAAGAGCAATTTCCAAAATGCACAATTTACTACATGCAAATTTTCCAAATTTACAATTTGATTTTCTTGATTTATTTGAATGGAATCTTGATGATCCCAGTGAAGAAATTGAATTGGATGATGATGTCGATGAGAATAATATTTTATTAGTTTCTGACAATAACTCTACAAAAGTAAAACATGCGGTTGCAATAAACTGCTGTTGAGAAGAACATTGAAACCTCGAAAATACTATTATTGAGAAGTCTTTATGAAAAGGCTGTAGAAATCAGTTTAAAAACTAATAAACGTCAATGTTTAATGACGGAATTTTTAAATAAACAAATTGTTTTTTTTTTTTTTTTTTTTGTTATATGTATATGTACATACATTAGTATGTTCTTTCATGCCTGTTTAAGTACAAAAAATGAATTCAAAATAATACAAATTAATTATATCTTGTTTCGTTACGTAGTTTTTTTATAAAAAAAAATATAGATATATTAATAAAATGTAAAAAAAAATCTAAATATTTTACGTGAATTATTTGAATTGTAACATAAAAATGCGTTGTTCAATAATACGAATTTTTCGGTTATACGAAAGGGCCTGACAATATATAATTCGTACTAGCGAACGTCCACTGTAATACAATTTTTGTAAATTTTACCTCATATGTAAATATTTATAAATAAATATATTTTAACAGTCTCGTCAATATTTGTTTTTAAACATTTTATGTTTTTGATATTACGTAAAAAAAGTGGGTGATATCGTTTTTTTTTACTTCTGATACAAAAAAAATTACTTATATTTTACAACAAATATGTAGATATTCTCATAAATATTAAACTGATTATTTGCTTACTTATTTACCCAATTTTTTTTTTTAAATTTCCATCAACAGCTTTAACCTCTAAATAAATTTGTTTGCCTGAAATTTATTCAACAAAACCAAAATGATATTATTTATTTATTATAAAATAAAAAAAAGTTGGCAACAAATATTTTAAACTTAACATTGATTGGATTTCTAAAGCTGTTATTTGTTGATGTTTGATTATGGAATATTTAATAAATTATTAATAAAATATCTAACATGTGTATAACACAAAAATATGAATAAAGTAAATAATTTTTGTTTAAAATTTACTTAATTTTTGTTTTTAAATTAAATACTTTGTAGTTTTGAGAAATAAAATCTGTAATTGAAATTTATTTATATTTTAAAAACTGTTAAGCTTGTGGTCATTACTTAAAGAATTTATTGAAAATCATAAAATTACAAAGTTATGGGAATATTAATCTTTGCTGTTTCCACAAGGGAGATACAGTTTAGTTGGTTTCTTTTTTAGTAATAAAAGTTAGTTTTTTTTTGCAGAAAAGCTGTTAGAACAATTAATGTTAGTAGCTGGAAATCAAAACTTCATATATTAGCAGAGAAGGAGCTTTTTTTCAAAAAATTTGAAATTAAGAAAAACTCTCAAAACTCTTTCTTTACATAACAAATAAACTCTCCAAAAACTTTTAACACCCATAACTATCTCCGCAACTTAACAAACTCTAACCAAAAAACATTTATTTTCCCACAAATACACAGAAAAAATATGGTCTATTAAATGACTTATCAAAGATAAAAACTATTCTAATTAATTTTTTAATTGTATCAATTACACTGGTCGAATAGTTGGACTTGATGGATTTTGATATACTAAACACGAATCTGCTTTCAGTTATTATTTTTTTATCAGGTCTGGCTTTTTATTTATGGTCGTGTCTAATATTTCGCCTATAATAAGGCCATTACTCTAGAACATTTCACCATAACTCAAGAAAGGTTTGTACGATTGACATACATAAGTGATACACCAAAAGATGCCGGCTTACTACAAGTTCCGTCCTCAAATAGAATCCAAATAAAACTACGCTAACTTCTGAATACAATCCGACGAGATAAATTCTTCGGCTCTCTGTCAGCTAACTAAGATCGTATGCGCTACTAAATACAATCCGACGAGTTAAATGCTTCGGCTCTTTGTCGGCTAACTAAGATCGCAAGAGCTATTTTATGAACTAAATACGATCCGACGAGATAAATTCTTCGGCTCTCTATCGGCTAACTAAGATCGCAAGAGCTATTTTATGGACTAATTACAATCCGACGAGATAAATGCTTCGGCTCTCTGTCGGCTAACTACAAGGTTCGGCCTTCAAAATACAATCCGTTTCATACTTCTATGTCGATATCTATCAAACAAAAGCATGTACGACAACGAAATTTTTTGTGAATAGTTTGGGGGGTCGATATAAACTTGGAAACCAAAAATGGGCGTGGTACGCCCAATTTACCGCCCACCTCCCATATAAGGTGAAATTTCAATGAAATTGTGTTCAAATAGTTCAAGGACCAATGTAAACTCGGAAACAAAAAATGGACGTGGTCCGCCCACTTTACCACCCACCTCCCATATAACGTAAAAGTTGAAAAAGTTGATGGTGGGTATATAGATTCGGCCGACCCGAATATAACATTCACGCTTGTTTGTATTGTATAAATTAATATACATTACTACCACCTATTTTACTTTTTTTTACTTTAGTATTTCTATTATTTTTTTGCTCCCAAAATAACTTTTGATTTTCTAGAAAAAAAAAAACAACAAAATACAAATAGTATTCAAGCCAACATATAAGCCGCCGCCTATACTGTTTTGAGAAAACCGCCACCGCTGACCTTAATATGCCGTGCAGCCGCCGCCGAAAATTTGGCCTCGGATTGGTTCCCTGAAGCAAACCGAAGCTAAATTTTCGGCGGCGGCGCAAATTGAATTAATTGCGCGGCGACTAAATTTTTGGCTGGAATTTATTAAATATTATATTGTTCCGCCCGGGTGCTCCTCATCGACAAAAAGAACTTGAACTACTTGGAGTAGAAGTGGATATTATATCATTTATTAAGTATTAATTCACTTTAATGTGTTTTATTATCTTTAATTCTAATAAATTTATCATATTGTAAGTAAAATTATAATAATAGTAAAAGATGGAGCCACTGCATTCACTTCTTGGAATAATATAAAATAATATGTTTCTTGTTGAATTTTAATACACATTTTTAAAATTTCGATGGTTGATTTTGAGCCGATGTAAGCCAACGAAAACGCCGGTGGCACATGATGTAAACAATTACCTGGGAGCGGCGCGTAAACGGCTTTGAGCCGATCAGCTTGTATTTTATTTCATCTTTAAACAAAAATAGGTGAACTGGATGGAATTTGACGAGCTAAACCAGAATCTGCTTTCACACTTTTCTATCACGTATTGATTTTTTTTATGGTCATAACTAAAATCATCACCTTATTCAGCGTTCACACTATAAAACTCGAGAATGGTTTGTCCAATGTAGACTAACTCAAGAATAGTTTGCACGATTTTATTCGCTCAATAATTTCATATTTATCAATCAAAATTTTCCCGATTTAAAAAAAAAAATTTTTGTTTTCCCTACTAATATTTGAATAACTACGGATTTATTAAGTCAACAAAAAATTATATAAAAATTATATAATATAGCCCAAAGATAATTTCAATCGCTATCTATAGGAGTTTTATTTATCTAAATTGGACAAACCGTTCCATAGAGCTTTGTTCCATAGACAAAAATTAAAATAAAACAAATTGGATTGAAATATACATTTTTAGAAAGGTAGCATACATAGCTCATACAATTTAACCCTAGGATGACTGGTAATGTTATGAGAACTAAGTTATCCTCTTGGTATGGCCAGACTTTTATCTTGATTTTGTGGATAATACTTAGTTAATATAAGTTATGTACTATGCACAGTGGTTCTGTAACTTTTGAACAGTTGGAGGTATCTCAATAAAATTTCACATGGTCAGAGGTAAGGTGAGATGTTTTCGAGTTGATTTTTCATACAAATGTATGAAAAATGGCTTAATTTAGCTCGAGGAGGCCAAGTTTCTATTAAGTTTTAAGCAAAAATATAAACTTTTTATATAAGTATTTGGTATCTAAAAAAAACGCTAGAATATGGAGATTGATAAATTTAAAAAAAAAATAGTGGAATGTAATTTGATTGCATAATTTTTCGAAGGACTTAAAATTTGGCATTTTTTTTTTTTTTTTAACATAAAATTAATATTGAAACTTTAATAACATTTAAATTAATAGTGATATTTTATTGAAATTTTAGTATAATATGTATAAACTTGTCCTAAAATCATATAATTAAAAAAAATTCCCACTTTTTTACATAAAAATAACCAAAATCCCAATCCCTGTAAAATGTGTAAAAAAAAAACTGTCCTTTTTCATTGAAATGTTCACCCTGTCGTTATAAGGGGCGTCCGTCAGAAAATGCTTTTTGGGTGTTTACCTTACATATAGAACCATGTATTTAAAGTAATTTTAAGACGATCCCAGCTTTGCAATTTGAGAACATAACAAAAAAAGAAAAAGAAAATTAAAATTGACAAAATTTGGATAAAACTTGTGCGCAGACCTTTGCCCCAAACACCTCCAGATTTACATTATACGCATTTGCGTTAAGATTTCTTTTGAAAATATTAAAAAAAATGATAAAGTCCAGAACAAAAAGCAAATTTTATCAGTGAATAAATATTACCACCTTTTTGGAAAAAAATTAAAAAAATGTAAAATTTTTTTAAAATTCCAACTTCAGATTAATATAACTTTTTAACGGATTCATATATTTATATGATTCTTGCAGCAATGTTATTTAGAATTTTGTAAGAAATTTGGCGAATATTTTAAAAACATTAAAAAAGTTAAAAAAAACTAAAAAAAAGACGGGGCTTAAAATGAGGTAAAAATGTATTTCGATCCGAATATCTCTTAAACTAAAAGAGATAACCTACATATGTAGGCATATTTTTTGTAGAGATTTATAAGGGCAATCTATATTTAAAATTTCTTTTCTGTCATATCATAAATGAATTTGTGGCGATTTAAAAAAATATATATATACCCGAGATGGTCAATTTTGGAGGGCCACCCACTTCCCCCCCTGGCCCTCTAGTAGCCTGTACTCCTTCAAATTAACTCAAAAACACCTTAGCTCTAACCATGTGAAATTTTATTGAGATATCTCTAACGGTTCAATAGTTACTGAACTATTTCCAAAAAAAAGTGTTTTGGAACCACTGTGCGAAGATTCAATAAAGTTATAAAAGGCACTTCCACGACTAAAAGGTAGCCCTTTTTTACATACACAATCACCTCAACGCCTACAAGTAACTTTTGTGCGTACACAACCACTTTGATATCTTCTTTTCGTCTTCTTGCCGCTTACCATAGAGTCATTAAAGTGGCAATTGCCAATACGCTCATTGGTGACCAATGGAGAGCGGCAGGTGACTATACACCAATGAATCTTACTGTCTAATTGCCACTAAATAAACTGCTCGGGTATAATTCAAAATGGATTTTAAATTTACTTTGATTTTGATTAATTTATTTAATTATAAATATGTTTTAAATAATTTTAAAATTCTGATTAATAATTTAATTGATATTTTTTTGAAAATATTTTTTTTTTTCTGTGTTCTTTTAAACAGTAACTTTTTTTGTAGTAATATGTTTGTGGTATTAATGTGTAAAATATTGTCCAATAACACACAAAAAGTTAAGTAAACAACCACATTACTTTTAACTTGAATTTTACTCTACTTTCAACTCAATATTTTTTTCTTTGGCAGTAAACAATTGATCGATAATAATTTTCTAACGAAATTGTTTTTCTTACTGGAATTTCTTTTTAGAAATTTACTTTTCTCATAGCAGTATTTCTTTTAACAAAATTCTACAAAACAAAATGTAAAATAGGGATGAGTATAGTAAATTGTTAACTATGTTTTTGTAAAGTAAAAATATTAGAAAAATAACTTTCTCTAGAGAACCTGGGGTAAAATACAATATAAAAGAAAACGGGAGTAAACAATTGTCCTGAAAAAAGAAACAAAAATTATATAACTAGGAAAAGAACATTGAGAAATCAACCTCTGTATACAAGTAAGTTTTTCTCTAAATTTCAAATTTAAAACAAAAATTGTATTACTTAACTTGCATTACTCTGTGATTTGCTGTATTTTTTTTTTTTTTTTTTAAGAAAAATCTATTATCAAATTTCAACTTTATTATGTTAGAAATAAATTACAAGTGCTTGTGACATATATTTTTCGAGCATATTTAGATAAATATGTCTAACTATTTCTACTACATATTAGCAATAATTTTCTTTAACAAAAAAGTAGATAAAAATATTTGAACGGGAAAAAAGGTATAGTCGGTCAAGACCGGCCATATGATACCTTACACCATTATGTATGAGAATAAAAATTCGGGAAGGGAACTTATATTAGACCTTTGGCCAATCGTAGACCAACACTCTTACTAAATATAAAATTAAATAAAATACACAAATACTAAATAATGCGTTGATACTAACATCTACATGATTTTATGCACTTTAGGGCGATTCTCGGAAGTGGGTTTATATGGGAGCTATGGTAAATTATGCACCGATTCTAATAAAATTTGTCAATGTTATTCTGTTTATATAAAACTTATTTGTGTCGAATATTAACCTGATACTAACACATTCGTATGGGATTTATTGCTCGTTAAAGTGATTTTCGGAAGAGAGGTTTATATGGGAGCTATGGTCAATTGTAGACCGATCTTCTTAAAATTTGGTACAAAGATTGACACTTATACAAAACTTCTTTGCGCCGAATTTCTTTAATTATTTTTAAGGCATTTTTGAGTGTTGAAACTCTATGCCAGGGAGACATTTGTATGGGGGCTAGGTGAAATAATGTACCGATCACAACCAATTTCAATAGGCTTTGTCCTTGTATCATAAAAGTCCCATGTGCCAAATTTCATTGAATTATCTTAAAAATTTATTGATTTGTGCACAAGGTTTACATGGACCAGCCAGACGGACGGACGGACATAGTTAGATCGATTTAAAAAAGTGATTCTGAGTCGATTGGTATACTTTAAGAAGGGTGTTGTATAACATTTTCTATGCGTTACAAACATCAGCACAAACGCATAATACCCCAACCACCTATGGTGGTGTAAGGTATAAAAAAGAAATTTTTAAAATATTTACAGCACTTTTACCATTTTGATTCTTCTAGTCATTTCAAAAAATTTTATGTAGCATGTTAAACAAAATTTCCGTTTCCTTTTATCCATGTTAAAATGTAGAAGTCAAGGAAAAATGCATAAATAAACACCAGTTAATTCACACAAACACAATATGCATGTAAGGTCAGAAAAAAAAACTTAATTAAAAAGTTATTTTGTTGTTGTCGTTACTATTGTGTCATGTTATCTTTTCTTTTATGGTTTTCTACAGTTTCCAACACAAGTAAAAACAAAAAATATGATATTAATCATACCCGCTAGTCCTGCCCATAATCCTATGAAGTCTATATTGAAATTTCAGACTAGACTATACTCAAAGCTTTATCTATAGTCTATAATATAGTCTATAGCTTTATCTATAGTTTATAGTATAATCTAGGTTAGGTTAGGTTTAGGAGATGAGCACACAGAAACGTGTGTAATCTCAAGACCATATTTTTTGATCCCAAGTAAATCCTCAGAAGTTCCCCATCAGCATGTTTAGAACCAGCACATTTTTTTAAAAAATCGCCAAAAATTCAT
Source organism: Protophormia terraenovae (assembly GCA_951394005.1). Classification (NCBI taxonomy): domain Eukaryota; kingdom Metazoa; phylum Arthropoda; class Insecta; order Diptera; family Calliphoridae; genus Protophormia; species Protophormia terraenovae. The sequence goes on along the minus strand of OX596077.1, from coordinate 115,765,541 downwards.
TTATGATATGACAGAAAAAAAATTTTATAAATAGATAATCCTTGTAAATCTCTATAAAAAATACGCTTACATGTATAGGTTATCTCTTTTAGTTTAAGAGATATTCGGGTCGAAATAAATTTTTACCTCATTGTTAGCCTCGCCTTTTTTTAGTTTTTTAAACTTGGCGGGCTTAATTATGCCCCTATCTCAAAGAAATTTAACATAGTTATTACTGAGGTATTTTCCAAATATTTTGGAGGAGTACAAGTTTCTAGCTGGTATGTGGGCAGGAGGAGAACCTCCGAAAGTGGTAAACTCTTTTAATTATTTCTTATATAATATCCGAGGTGACACATTTCGGAAGTCCTCCCACCTGCCCCAAGACCACCTAGAAACTTGTGCTCCCCCAAAATAGCTGGAAACTACCTCAGTAATAACTATGTGAAATTTCATTGAAATATATTTAACGGTTCAAAAGTTGCACAAAATTATTTAAAAAAACACTTATGTATATAGAATGCTGCAGCACACATTTACTATGGAAATTAAGGAAAATGTGCACATTTCGCTGAAGGTGGGTCAAGTTTCAGTAAGTATTTAAACGATTGTGTAAAGGATTTATGTAAGTATTTGGTATCATTTGAAAGGTTATTACTTGAAAAATAATAATATATAAATAATAAAGTATTCGAACTAAATTTTTTCATTAAATTTATCAAAGAACGAAAAATGTTTGTATTTAGTGTTATTTTTCAAAAAAAATTTAATATTTGAACTTAAATAAAATCTACATTAATTAAGCTATCGTTATAAAATTTTAGTGTAATATAAAAAAATTTGTCCTTAAAAGAAAAAAACAAATAGATTCCTATTTTCTTACTCTAAAATACCCAAAATTCCAGTTCGGGGAAAGCTTCCTTCAAAATTTGACTTTTTTCATTGAAATTGTAACCCTGTCGTTATAAGAAGCCTCCGTCAGAAAATACTTTTTGGGCGTATACCTTATATATAGAGCTAAAAAATTGAAATAATTTTAAGTCGATCCCAGCTTTGCGATTTGAGAACATAACAAAAAAAGAAAAGGCTAACTATCAAAATTTACTAAATTTGGATAGGGCTCGTGGGCAGACCTTTGTCCCATACTCCTCCGGATTTACTTTACACGCATTTACATTAAGATTTTTTTTGAAAACATTAAAAAAAATGATAAAACTCAGAACAAAAAACTAATTTTATCACTGAATAAATATTGCCACTTTTTTGGAAAAAAAAAACCAAAAAATGTAAAATTTTTTTAAAGTTCTAACTTTAGATTAATATAACTTTTTAACGGATTCATATAATTATATAATTCTTGCAGCAATATTATTTAGAATTTTACAGAGAATCTGGCAAACATTTTAGAAAAATTCTGGAGGCAAAATTAAGCCCGCCAAGTTTAAAAAACTAAAAAAAGGCGAGGCTAAAAATAAGGTAAAAATTAATTTTGACCCTAATATCTCTTAAACTAAAAGAGATAACCAACACATGTAAGTATATTTTTTGTAGAAATTTACAAGGACTATCTATATATAAAATTTATTTTCTCTCATATCATAAATGAATTTTTGGCGATTTTTTAAAGAAATGACATACTCGAGATGAGCAACTTTGGAGGGCCAACCACTTCCCCCCTTACCCGCTAGGGATCTGTACTCCTCCAAATCAACTCGAAAACATCTCAGCTCTAACCATGTGAAATTTTATTGAGATACCTCTAATGGTTCTTTAGTTATTGAATTATTTCCAAAAAAAAAAACGTTTTGGAACCACTGTGCAGCATCATATTACACTACTGCTTCACTTTCTCTAGCTAGTCCATTTGATAGTATTATAGTCTATCCACTGGCGTCTCAATGTTTTGTACATATAGTCCAGTTAATTTCACAAATTTCAGCATCTTCATTGGATTCATTTCTCTCAGTTCCTCTAAATTCTGAAATAAATAGGAATCAATACATTTAAATATGTAACGTGATAATACAACACATTGGCAGATAATACAACACATTGACAGAGCACTAAGACCAATTTTTGTACAGAAAATTCTTCAGTTCATTATGACCTGTAATAATACCAATATAATGTCTCAGTTAGCATTTCTCTATATTAAGTAAAGACTTTAACGTATTTTTATCTTTTGGTTTCCATAATTCGTTTGTTTACAACGTAGTGAGTTTCGCCAAATCTCGTCTGATTTACTATTGAATTTCTACCGTGTCCTATGATACAATGAGTTCAAACCAGGATAGATGCTTTCGCAATCAGTACTTACATCCATATTCGCTCCTGCTCGTGCCAACTCATCAACATATTCATTTCCCTGTATATTATTATGACCTGGTACCCAGCACAGTTTCAATGAGTGTTGTTCGTTGAGAACCTGAAGCTCTCGGCGACAACGGCTGACTAGCTTTGATCTAATATTTCTATTACAGAGTGCCTTTATCGTAGCTTGACTAAGTATGTATAGTGTGATATCTCTCGTAAATATCGGTCTCATAGATATAAGTCTGGCTGCCTCAAACACGGCAAAAACCTCTGCTTGAAAGATACTACATGCATCATAAAGTCTGGCGCTGTAGTTAATATAAAATTTTTCATAGAAAACACCACATCCTGTTCCATTCTCTTTCCTTGAACCATCAATGTAGACTTCAATGCCTTCAATGGGGGAGAGTAAGGTAATTTTGTTGGACATTTCTAAGTTATTCGATCGAGTCTGGCATGATGACATGGTGTCAAAACTCGTCTCATTTGTTGTTGGTGACGAATTTTCGAGATTTATTTCGAGGTTTCTGCATGATCGAATCAATCGGGTTGTGAAAAGATGGAGTCTCTTCGAAGAACTTCAAATTAAATTCAGAAGTACCTCAAGGCTCCGTACTTTCTCATGGGTATCATGTCTACTATTACGCAGACTGCATCATCGGACGTTGTTCTGTATGAGCAGCATACTCTTAGAGCGCATATTCTTTATACAGAGTTCAGTTTATTTGCTATTTGTCCACTTAGTTTTAAGTCCTTTCGACCATATGGGAGTTGCGTAAAGGATAGTTGAGCTTACTACGGTGGAAATTAGTTTTCTCTTATTTTGTTTTGGGCCACCTACATTGGTCATCATTTTTGACAATGCTGTGGCAATTTTTTGATGCTTTAGCGCATAAATTCTCAATATGTTGCCTGAAACTTAGTTTGTCGTCTATTACAACTTCGAGATACGTATATTTATTTATATTTGCTCTCGCTTTCTACGACTGCTTATTATTATTGGATACATTCCTCCTCTGTTACTGCCGTTATTGATTCGACGTTAACGGATGTGTTGCCTAGAGTACGTGGTGGTTGTATTTTTTCGGAATAAGGTTTCAACAATCCGTCTCAGTAAGTGGAGGCAGCTAGGCTGTGGGAACTTTTCCCCTTCAAACGTGACATGACAGCTTTATATGCTTTTCCCCAAGGATCTGCATCTGCTTCGATACAAATATGCTTAAAGCTATTCCTTTTACTTCTTGAGATTGAGTTTTCAAATTCCTTTCTTGCCCTCTTGTAATCCTGTTGTCTTTCGAAAAAATCTGATCTATTTCTATGCCAGTGACTTCTTCTGGCTTTAAGACAAAGCGTGCGAAGTTTGCTTATTTCCGCGTTCCACCAGTAAACTGGTGGTCGATTTAGAGATATCCTACGTTTCGGCATGGAAATATTACATGCTTTTTCAATCATTGGCATAAGTAGTCCGATCATTTCTGTCGTTGTGCCTTGTATATCCAGGGTATGCATAATCACCTCTCTAAAGGAGTTTTAATCCAGTTTACTGGTTGCCCAACCGTCATACCTAGCCTTCCCTTTGCCCTTGGAGCTATTTCTCTTCTCTGCTTCATCAACATATATATCTATGGCCTGGTGATCGCTATCTGTATACTGTTCGCTAACTTTCCAATGAACTCTCCTTGCCACGGTCCACGGTTTAACCTAACCCTCTCGCTCTGAATGTGTTAACATCCCCATTGTTGCCAAATCGAGATCGTCACTATTGAATGTCTCTAATATTATGCATCCTCTGTTGTTGGTTTTTCGACTTCCCCATTCAACTGCCAAAGCATTGAAATCTCCAGCAATGATTTTAGGGTTGTGGGTTTCTATTCTATAGTCTAATCTATAGTCTATAGTCTGATCTATAGCATAGTATATAGTTTAGTCTACATTATATTCTATAATCCAGTCAAAAGTCTAGTCTATAGTCTTATCTACAGTAAAATGTATGATTCAGGTTCCAAAAATATTCTCCAGAACTGCTGAACTCTTCCATTTTACACTTTAACTTTATATGTAAATAATCTTTGTTTGCATTTACAATTACCTACCTACATATATATGCATATGTATGTTTGTATATTGTTTACATTTTATAGACCAACAATTGAATAATCAACTTTTGTAAAATGGTTGCTTGATTATCAAGTTTTCTGTCTGTCTTATTTGTTTGATATCTATATCTTTTATTGTTGTTATTTCTATTTATATATGAAATATGTATAAATGCAAAAATGCATAAAAATATGTACCATTGTATAGTTTTGCAATATGTTGTCTTTTTTACTATTTTTACATGTGTCTTTTTATACCCTTCACCACAGGTGTAAAGGGTATATATAAGTTTGTCATTCCGTTTGTAATTTCCACAATTTTCGTCGGAGAGCAAAAAAGTTTATATTTTCGGAATCCTTGTAAGAAGCGATGACGATTGGACCATGTCCGTCCGTCCGTCCGTCCGTGTGTCGGTTGAAATGGCGTTTATGAAGCCCACCGATAACTGACATATATAATATGTATGTCAAACGATCGGAAATGCTTTCGAGAATTTTGCTATTGGAATTCAGCAAGATAGGTTCATACAATGCGGAGATATGTTCAAAAAACCGGTTTTTTGAACCGGTTTTCCAGTTTCTGAAGCTTCTGTATACACTACGGACTTCGTTTTTACAAAGAATTCTCGGACATTTTTTTCTGAATTTTTGTTCTGAAAAAATGAAATAAATCGGTTCAGTAATAACTGAGATATCGGACAAAACGCATTTTTTATTTTTTGAAGCCTTGGTTTAAGCTATAGATTTTTATTTTTATACAGATCGGTCACAAATATTTTTATAAAATTTCAGTTTTTTGAATCAGGAAGATCGGTTTATAAATGGTGGAGATATGCTTTAAAAACCGGTTTTTAGAACCGGTTTTTTAGTTTCTGAAGCCTCTGCATATACCAGGGACTTCGAATTTTTAAAGGGGGCTCGAAAATTATTTTCTGAATTTTTGTTTTGAAAAAATTAAATAAATCGGTTCAGTAATAACTGAGATATCGGGGAAAACGAATTTTTTATTTTTGAAGCCCTTGTTCAAGCTATAGATTTTTATTTTTATATATATCAGTCATAAATATTTTTATAAAATTTCGGTTTTTTTAATAAACCAAATTCGTTCATAATCAACAGAGTTATGGCCCAAAAACAAATCTGTTAAGAATATAAATACACCAACAAACATGTATATTAAGCATTGTAATGACTATTAGTGACGTTTTTTGTTTTTTGTATAGACAAGTAGTTTAGTTAGAAACAGCAGTCATATAATGAATAACAGTGTTGTTGTTGTTCTTTGTATATGCAGTCTGTACAAAAATAAATAGATATGGAATTGTAGTTGTTTATTTTTAAAAACTAAAACATATCTGTTGAGAATATACATAAATACATACACAAACATGTATATTAAGCATTGTAATGACTATTAGTGACGTTTTTTGTTTTTTGTATAGACAAGTAGTTTAGTTAGCAACAGCAGTAATATAATGAATAACAGTGTTGTTGTTGTTCTTTGTGTATTCAGTCAGTTTGTACATACAAAAATAAATATATATGGAATTGTTGTTGTTTCTTTTTTAAAAGCAAAACCTGTTATGATTGTTTTTTTTTCATATTCAAATTTTCGTAGTTTGAAAAAGATTTAGATTTAGAAAATATGCAAGCATACGTTAAGGCGAAAGTTTTATTAATTGTCGGTAATATGGTAATATGATGTCGATAAGATGGTAAGATGGTAACATGGTGAAGGGTATCAAAGATTCGGCACAGCCGAATCTTTTTTCAATTTCATTTTTATTTAAAATATGTACTACATTGTTTGTTTGTCTAACCAAAAGCTATTACATTTAAAATTCTTGTATGATTTTTCTATTATAATTGTATTTATTTATTTTATATGTTTCAATGGTTTATTCTGGGAAGGATTTATTTATAAAAAAAAGGAAAAATAAAGCAAATTTTTATATATATCAGTCATAAATATTTTTATAAAATTTCGGTTTTTTTAATAAACCAAATTCGTTCATAATCAACAGAGTTATGGCCCAAAAACAAATCTGTTAAGAATATAAATACACCAACAAACATGTATATTAAGCATTGTAATGACTATTAGTGACGTTTTTTGTTTTTTGTATAGACAAGTAGTTTAGTTAGAAACAGCAGTCATATAATGAATAACAGTGTTGTTGTTGTTCTTTGTATATGCAGTCTGTACAAAAATAAATAGATATGGAATTGTAGTTGTTTATTTTTAAAAACTAAAACATATCTGTTGAGAATATACATAAATACATACACAAACATGTATATTAAGCATTGTAATGACTATTAGTGACGTTTTTTGTTTTTTGTATAGACAAGTAGTTTAGTTAGCAACAGCAGTAATATAATGAATAACAGTGTTGTTGTTGTTCTTTGTGTATTCAGTCAGTTTGTACATACAAAAATAAATATATATGGAATTGTTGTTGTTTCTTTTTTAAAAGCAAAACCTGTTATGATTGTTTTTTTTTCATATTCAAATTTTCGTAGTTTGAAAAAGATTTAGATTTAGAAAATATGCAAGCATACGTTAAGGCGAAAGTTTTATTAATTGTCGGTAATATGGTAATATGATGTCGATAAGATGGTAAGATGGTAACATGGTGAAGGGTATCAAAGATTCGGCACAGCCGAATCTTTTTTCAATTTCATTTTTATTTAAAATATGTACTACATTGTTTGTTTGTCTAACCAAAAGCTATTACATTTAAAATTCTTGTATGATTTTTCTATTATAATTGTATTTATTTATTTTATATGTTTCAATGGTTTATTCTGGGAAGGATTTATTTATAAAAAAAAGGAAAAATAAAGCAAAGTAAATATAAAAAGATGAGTTGCTCCAAATAGTCTATAGTCTAGTTTAAAATCTAGTATATATTCTACTTAGTCTAGTCTATATTCTAGTCTATAGTCTAGTCTATAGTCTAGTCTAGTTTATAGTCTATTCTATAGTATAGTCTATAGTCTAGTCTGTAGTCTAGTCTAGTGTATAGTCTTTTTTTTTTCTTATTAACGAGGACATCACAAAGGAACATACAAGCTCCCAGTGGTCTAGGGAGGATAACATAATTCCAATTACGTTCTTGGGGTTAATGCTACACCCTAAAGTGGTTTCTAGGTCTAAACTGTTTTGAGCGAATCTATGGCATTCGAAAAAGACATGTTGAGCATTTTCCTCTGCGCTGGGGGAACAGCTGGAACAAAAGGGATCACTACGCGTCCAAACCTATATAAGTATGCCCTGAAGCAACCATGTCCACTCAACATTTGAGTGAGGTAAAAATTCAGATCGCCGTGTTTTTTTGAGTACCATATCTCAACGTTTGGGATCAGTAAGTTGGTCCATCTAACTTAATCAGATGCAGACTAACAGGTTTGCCATGCACCAAGTGTCATGCGTCTTTTCTCTGTGCGTTTGATTCCAGGGACAAGCGTACCTGATTCTTTGGCTTGTAAATCTATGGGTATCATACCAGATATAACAAAGGCAGCTTCATCCGAAACAGAACGAAATGTAGAGCAGACTCTCAAGGCAGCAAGTCTTTAAATGGGTGTTATTTTGCGTCTATATAATCGGAATTTTAGAGCATCGGACCATATAGGTGATGCGTACAGTAAGATACTTCTTACAACTCCAATTAACAATTTCCTCCGAAGTTATCTGGGACCTTTTGTGTTTGGCATTGTGCGTGATAATGCCGTTATAGTTTTAGCGGATTTTTCACTTATATATCGAAAGTGTTCAATAAAAGAAAGGTGGCAATCAATTATTAAACCGAAATATTTAAGGAAGGGTTTAATCTCGATGTTACACGAACCAATGTTGAGGTTTATAGTCTCCTTGGACCTACGACTGCTTATAAGCACTGCTTCGGTTTTGTGATCCGCTAACTTCAGGCCAACAGACGAAAGCCAGGAACGCACCGTTCCTAGGTTGGCGTTTGCAATGATCTCGGCCTCGAGAAGTTCCTTTGCAACACACACTAGGGCAATGTCGTCGTCAAAATCCACGATTTTAACCCTTTGTGGGAATTTTAACTTTTTTATTATACGGCATCGTACATTACATTCCAAAACAGTGGTCCAAGAATTGAACCTTGTGGTACTCCGCCTGTTACTTGATGTTGTTTTGTTCCTTTAACGGTATCAAACACCAGAATTTGGTTTCGGAAATAGTCTTTTACTATCGCTAGGAGATATTGTGATATATTCAGTCTGGAAAGTATGTTTACTATGACCTCCCAATTAGCAGTATTGAAAGCGTTTTTTTACGTCTAACGTTACTACTACACAATACTCTTTCGTTCCGTTATTCCATTTCTTTCCATTAATAGCAACGGAAGCCGTATCTAATACAACTCGAATAGCATCCACCGTTGATCTTGATTTTCTAAAACCAAATTGGTTGTGTGATAGCCCTGCTGCAGCTTCAATACATTCTTCCAGACGTTTGTAAATTAGGCTCTCTAATAGTTTTCCTGATGGATCATCTAGAGGTTTTTTTATCTTTAGGCAATAGGACAAGTCTCTGTTTTTTAAACATTGAAGGAAATGTTCCACACCGCAGACAACTATTCATTAATATTAGAAACTGTTCAGGTTTACATTTAAAAGCCTCTTTCAATACCACATTAGAAATGCCATCCAAACCTGGTACCTTTTTGTCTTTAAATTTGTTAAGAAAGATTTAAATTTCACAATGAGTTACAGGAGGGTGGTCATATACCTGGGATTCAATTGTATTCCAACTTGTAGTTTCTTGTCTAGGAAAGAGATGTTTCATGACTGTTTTCAAAATAGCTTCTTCTTTAGGGGTTGCGGGAGCAAGAAACTTTAACTTCTTTTTTACCAATTTGTAAACAAATCCCCACGGATTATTCTCCAATTCATCACATAGAAGCAACGTCGTTTACTTTTACGATTAGCCACTTTAAGTGCTCCCCTCCTTGCCTGCAAACGACGTAACTCGTTGTTCAACCTACCTATTGTTCTACTGTACAATATCCTAGCATGCACACAATCTCATCTCAATCGAGCTATCTCCTCATTCCACCAATATACAGGTTTCCTTTAGTTGTTGTTTTTCCGCTTAACCATGGAGACATCGCACGCCCTAGAAATATGTTCTATCAACTGATCTGCCATAGCTTTAGGTGCACCATGAAGTAACATATATTCAATTCCCACCTTAAACACATTACTATCAATCGTACCAGCTTTCCAACCAAGAATCTTTTGAGACTGGATGTTTTCAGCATTATGGCTTCGTCCTCGAACTATATCTATAATTATAGAACTATGATCACTGTTTGTATATATATCAGATACATTCCAAGTTTTTTGGTTAGCTATGTTATATCTTGCAAATGCAAGATCAACGATGGATCCAATCTCCTCTCTTCTGAATAATGGTTTGCTCACTCCGTTCATTAGTACAACATTTAGGGCTGATAATGATTCCAATAAGATTCTAACTCTTGCATTCGTTCGTGGGCAACCCCACTCTACAGCCCATGCACTAAAGTCTCCAATTATCAGCACAGAGGATTTGGAGCTTGCATCGGAGACGATATTAAAGACAATATCCTCAAATTCTTCAATTGTTAATCTTGGAGGTATGTAGCAACTATAGATGACAACACCAGATACTACGGCCCTAGTGAATCCAATTCTTTCCGTAAGTGTAGACCGCAATTGAAATTTTCTAGTTGACCCAATTAACTGACTCAATTGTATAGTACGGTTCACTCAATACAGCGATAACTACGCCCAATTCATGAACGCTTTGTTTTAGCAGTTCATGCGCAGCTTGACAGTGGTTAAGATTAAGGACTATAGTCTAGTCTATAGTTTATTCTATAGTCTAATCTACATATAATCTATGCTATAGTACTTTTTATAGTCTATACTATAGTTTATACTATAGTATATTCTGTAGTCTAGTCTATAGTCTATTATATAGTTCAAACTGTAATATATTCTATAGTCTGATCTATACTCTATATTAAAGCCTTTTCTTTAATCTAATATACAGCCCATTCTATAGTCTATAGTATATTCTATCGTATGTTAAAGAAATTATTAAACTATATTATTTTTAGACAAAAGATTTGGGGTATCATAAAAATAAAATTTGTTTACTCCTATTTACTTGTAATAAAAATACTATAAATACCTTACTTATACTAAACTAAATTCATCAATTTATTAGTTTACGTCAAAAGTATTTTAATTTCATTAAAAAAAAAAACAACTCTTACCTTTAAATTTTTTATTTTTATATTTTTTTTTTTTTGCAAACATTTCAATACATTACAAATCCCATAAAAGTTTATAGTGTCATCATTAACTAAAAAATAAAAATAAAAAAACCTAAACTAAATATTTATTTACGCACTATCGATGACATCATTTTCAAGGATTCTTAACAAAGATTTTTCTCATTTTAGACAATTTTTGAATATATTTATATAGTACATATAACATAGTATATATCTATCTTTTGAGCTGGCATAGTTCACATAAAATAAAGTTCAAATCCATCTAGTATTATGATAACTTCCGTTTTGTAAGACATTTTCATTCATTGTGAGTATAAAAGAAAATAAGAACTAAAACTACCCACTTTAAAATCATTTATTTTGTATAACTTGAAAATAATTTATATGAAAATAAGAAACAACATTACCAAAAAAAAAAACACACAATTTTATGGCTCTACTAGAGAAAAAGAAAAAAATAAATAAATTTATAAATAACGTCATAGTTGCTTTAACTAAAAACAAGACGACATCATCATGTTCACAGCCTCCTAAATAGTATCGTCATCTATTTGTGATGATGTAAAATTCCAAATTCATTCATAGTTTACATGAAATACCTACATCTATTTTACTATAATTTCCTTTACTATAACCACCAAAAATTATAGCAAAACGAAAATAATATACATTTACATTTAACCTTATAACCTATCACAATTATATTATATTTTTCGTTAGATAAAATACTTGTAGTCGTTTTCAAAGAAACCAATCTGCCAAATCTCTAATGACCATCAATATATATGGAATTTAATGAATTTAATGGCATTCACTATTTATTTCTTTACATCTTTTGTCTGAAATCAACATTATGGTTATGATTGTAATCAAATGTTAGAGGTTATTTCAATAATAACTATTAAATGCGAGGGTTGTTTAAAAATTTAAAATTAATTGGAAAAAAAAAGTTCGTATATCTTTAGGCAGAATATAATCAAGAATATAATGAGGGCTAAAGTCAAAACTATTGTCAAAATTATAGTCAAGGCTATAGTAAAGGCTATAGTATAGTCCGGACTATAGTCCAGTCTATAATCAGGGCAATAGTCAGGGCTATAGTCAAAATTATAGACAGGACTATGGTCAAGACTATAGTCAGTGTTGTGACTATAGTCTTGACTATAACCCTGACTATACCCATGACTATAGTCTTGACTATAGCCATGACTATAGTCTTGACTATAACCCTGACTATAGCCTTGACTATAGCCCTGACTATAATCTTGACTATAGCCCTAACTTTAGTCTTGACTATAGCCTGACTATTGTTTTTACTATAGCTCTGACTATAGCCTTGACTATAGCCTGACTATAGTTTTGACTATAGCCTGACTATAGTCTTGACTATAGCCCTGACTATAATCTTGACTATAGCCCTAACTATAGTCTTGACTATAGCCTGACTATAGTTTTTACTATAGCTCTGACTATAGCCTTGACTATAGCCTGACTATAGTTTTGACTATAGCCTGACTATACTCTTGACTATATCCTGACTATAGTCTTGACTATAGACTGATTATAGTTTTAACTATAGCTCTGACTATAGTCTTGACTATAGTCCTAACTATAGTCTTGACTATAACCCTGACTATAGTCTTGACTATAGCCCTGACTATAATCTTGACTATAGCTCTGACTATAGTCTTGACTATAGCTCTGACTATAGTCTTGACTATAGCTCTGACTATAGTCTTGACTATAATCCTGACTAAAGTCTTGACTATAACCCTGACTATAGTCTTGACTATAACCCTGACTATAGTCTTGACTATAGCCCTGACTATAGTCTTGACTATAGTCCTAACTAAAGTCTTGACTATAACCCTGACTATAGTCTTGACTATAGCCCTGACTATAGTCTTGACTATAACCCTGACTATAGTCTTGACTATAGCCCTGACTATAGTCTTGACTATAGCCCTGACTATAGTCTTGACTATAGCCCTGACTATAGTCTTGACTACAGTCTTGACTATAACCCTGACTATAGCCTTGACTATAGTCTTGACTATAACCCCGATTATAATTATGACTATAACCCTGACTTTTGTCATGACTATAGTTCTGACTATAATCTTGACTATAGTCTTGACTATAACCATAACTATAGTCTTGACTATAACCCTGACTATAGTCTTGACTATAGCCCTGACTATAGTCTTGACTATAGTCCTGACTATAGTCTAGACTATAACCCTGACTATAGTCTTGACTATAAGCCTGACTATAAGCCTGACTATAGTCTTGACTATAGACCTGTCTGTAGTCTTGACTATAGACTTGACTATAGTCTTGACTATAGCCCTGACTATAGTCTTGACTATAACCCTGACTATAGTCTTGACTATAGCCCTGACTATAATCTTGACTATAGTCTTGACTATAACCCTGACTATAGCCTTGACTATAGTCTTGACTATAACCCTGACTATAGTTATGACTATAACCCTGACTTTTGTCATGACTATAGTTCTGACTATAATCTTGACTATAGTCCTGACTATAGTTTTGACTATAACCCTGACTATAGTCTTGATTATAACCCTGACTATAGTCTTGACTATAGATCTAACTATATTTTTGACTATAATCCTTACTATAGTCTTGACTATAACCATAACTATAGTCTTGACTATAACCCTGATTATAGTCTTGACTATAAGCCTGACTATAGTCTTGACTATAACCCTGACTATAACCCTGACTATAGTCTTGACTATAACCCTGACTATAGTCTTGACTATAACCCTGACTATAGTCTTGACTGTAGCCCTGATTATAGTCTTGACTATAGCCCTTACTATAATCTTGACTATAGACCTGACTATAGCCCTGACTATAGTCTTGACTATAGCCCTGACTATAGTCTTGACTATAGCCCTGACTATAGTCTTGACTATAGCCCTGACTATAGTCTTGACTATAGCCCTGACTATAGTCTTGACTATAGCCCTGACTATAGTCTTGACCATATCCCTGACTATAGTCTTGACTATAGCCCTGACTATAGTCTTGACTATAGCCTGACTATAGTCTTGACTATAGACCTGACTATAGCCCTGACTATAGTCCTGACTAAAGTCTTGACTATAGCCCTGTCTATAGTCTTGACTATAGCCTAAAAATAAGTTCATGAAGACTATAGTTAAAGATATAGTCTTCACCACAGTCAGGACTATAGTCAAGACTATAGTCAGGGCTATACTCAAGACTGTAGTCAAGGCTATAGTCAAGATAATAGTTTGAGATTCCGATGAATTTTTCGCAAATTGTTCAAAATCATCATTGAATTGACATTTGCAGCAAAGCAGAGATTAGGAACTCTTTTTCTAACCACCCTCATTTATTTAACAAACAAATCCTTACTGCTCAATATCTCCTTAGTGTATTTATTTATCTATTTGCTTATAAATGTTAAATGTCTTTATTACACTCTTTCTCACGCTATCACTGACTTAAATATATCGTATTTGTTTTTGTCTTTATATGCGTAATTTTCTGATTGTTCAAAAATGTATGAGTATGTATTTTTATATCCCTATATCAGGAATTTAAAAGCCTCTCTTACTACCAAAAATTCTTTTTAAGTTAAAGTAGAAAAAAAAAATCATACGACAAACGCCCACTACACATGTTGGTGTCATTTTCATTGAGCAGCCAAAGAAGCAGCAAAAGAATAAAAGAAAAGAATTCTTATTTGTTGCTATTGTATTTATACCAGACATATTGGTATTTCCCTCACTTTAGCCTTTAACATGACTAGTACTATTCTATATGAGGGAGTTGTAAAGTGGTACATGTGTGATTTATAAGAAAGAGCAAGAGGATGTTGAGGGTAAATGCTTTGATTTTTGTGCGATTAACAAATAGAAATAATAGTATAAAGTTTGTTTTAAATTAGAAATGGTTGTAGAAGTAGTAATTGTAATGCTATATTATATATTGATTATGTGGGCGATTAAATGTTTTCTTTAGTAAAAAAAGAACTGGAGAAATAAATGAAATAAAATTATTTAAAGACTAAGAATTTTTATAAAAAAAGCTGCCAATAAAAGGTATAAAATTATATTCTTTATTAAGCAAGCATTTGGAGTGTTTGACATTTTCTTCTTTGGCTATCCTTTTTAATTTTAACTAAATATCAAAATCCTTTCATTTAAACATGCAGCTAAACACAAAACATCATTACATACCAAAATAAAGCAATTAACATTTACACCTACAATAAAATTGTTAAATGCATTGCCTATATTTAGGCATTTTATTACACATTAATTTAAATTAATTTATTACAAAGCTATTTTAAACTTAAACACTAAATACTATTACAAATATTAACATTTAAAGTTTAATACTACTTAGTAACTCTTAAACTCACATATACGTATATATGTACACACTCTACTACCTATAACATCTATGTAAAGTCATTGTTCTTGTTGTTATCTTCTCCTACACAAAACAATAGAAGCTGCAGCTGCAATAACATTCAAAGTATTCTAAAAATTTAACAAACAATTTAAACAGACAACAAACAATTCGGTTAGAAAAACCCTCATAACCTCATACAACACACACTTAGTTGATCACACAAAAGTCATTCAAAGAAAACTGTAACAGAACTATTGCCGCCAACAACCGCCTTCATGAAAACTTACACAAATGATACCTAAAAACAACAACAGAAGAAGAAGAAAAAGTATAAAATACTAGAAAATAAATTCAACTGAAAAATAACAAACCAAACTACACCAACAATGAACAACAAACAATTTCTTATATGTATTCTATATGAGTTTATGTGTTTGTTGCAAAAAAAAATAAAAAAAAAAATATGACGTATGCGTGGGTAGTATCATAATTTTTAAAATGACTAAACTACTACTGCTGCTGCTTTTAGTATTGTTGTTGTTTTTATACGTTTGACTTATTTTACTACATATTTTCTTTATATTCTACACACACAAACCCATACATAACTTCAACTATTAGATAGCAACAACAAAGACTTATTGCCGGCCAGGATCTTAAGAATTTTCTAGCTATGAAACTTACAGTCATTGAATGGGAAAAACCCAGAAGATACTAAGAAGAAATAACCACCAAAAAAACAAGTTGAAAAAACATTTAGCTGACTCAAATAAACTGAACAAAAAAAAAAAAACAAAGGCAAAAGGAAATATGCAGCGCAGCTAGAGTTTAAATGCTAAATGATATAAAAAAAAGAGAACCAACTAATTCTTTATACAAAAAATACAGTTTTAAGTGAGACATTTATCACTCTTTACGGTCTCTATCTTTGAGAAAAAATTTTTTCAATAGAAAAAATGGCACAGAGAAAATTTTTCTATAGAAAAATCTGTCTCTTGCGTTAGGAGAAAAACTAAAAACTAATTTAGAAAAACTTTTCTATAGAAAATCAAGCTCTTGTGAATACAGTTTTTCTTAAAAAAAAAACAGTTTCTTGTTTCAAGCTACAAATTATTCTAAAGAAGAAACAGTCGCTTGTTTTAAGAGACAAATTTTACTAATGAAAGAGAAAAATAAGTCTCTTGTTTAGAGAGAATATTTTTTCTAATGAAAAATCAGTCGCTTGTTTTAAGATACACATTTTTCTAAAGAAAAATTAGTCTCCTGTTTAAAGAGAACAAATTTTCTGTAGGCAAATTTTCCATTTGAAAAATCAGTCGCTTGTTTTAAGAGACAAATTTTTCTACAGAAAAATCAATACCTTGTTTTAAGAGACGAAATTTTCTATATCAGTCTCTTGTTTTAAGAGAAAAATGTTTTTTATTGGGAGAGAGAACGTCTTCTAAAGAAAAATATCGAGAAATTAAGAGATTAAGAGAAAAATTTTTTTAGGAGAGAAAATTTTTTCTATAGAAAAATGTCTCTTTAGACGACAAAAATGTCTATAGAAATAAGTTTTTTTATGAGACAACATTTTTTCTATAGAAAAAAGTCTCTTTAGAAGAGAAACATTTTTGTATAGAAAAATTTCTCTTTGGAAGAAAACATTTTTTTACAGAAAAATATTTCTCTTTTGAAGGAAAAATTTTTTCTATAGAAAAATGTCTCTTTAGAAGGAAAAATTTTTCTATACAAAAATGTCTTTGGAGGAGGAAATTGTTTCTGTAGAAAAATGTTTCTACAGGAAACATTTTTCTATACAAAAATGTCTTTGGAGGAGAAAATTGTTTCTGTAGAAAAATGTCTAGAAGAAAACAATTTTTTTCTATAGAAAAATGTCTCTCTTTAGAAGGGAAAATTTTTTCTATAGACAAATGTTCTCTTTGTCTCTTATTAGAAGAGAACATTTTTTTCCAATAAAAATGTTTCTCTTAGAAGAGAAAAATTTTTTATAGAAAAATATTTCTCTTTAGAAAAAAAATGTTTTTTTTTAAATGTCTTTTGAGAAGAAAATTTGTTTTCTTTGGAAATTTTTTTCTATAGAAAAGTGTTTCTCTTTAGAAAAGAAAACTTTTGCTGTAGAAAATGTTTCTTTTTAGAAGAGACAAATTTCTTAAAATACATAATTTTTACACAGAAAATTTTTTTTTCTATAGAAAAATGTCTCTCTTAAGAAGGGAAATTTTTTTCTATAGAAAAATTTTCTCTTTGTCTCTATTTAGAAGGAAATATTTTCTCTATAGAATAATGTCTCTCTCTTTGGAAGAGAAAAATGTCTCTTTAGAAAGAAACATTTTTGTATAGAAAAATGTCTTTGGAGTAGAAATTTTTTCTATAGAAAAATGTCTAGAAGAGAAAAAATTTTTCTTTAAAAAAATGTCTTTAGAAGGGAAAATTTTTTCTATAGAATTTTTTTTTATGTCTCTTTTTTTAAAGTCTGCTTTAGAAGAAAAGTTTTGCTGTAGAAAATGTTTATTTTTAGAAGAGACAAATTTCTTAATATACATCATTTATACAGACACAATTTTTTTTTCTATAGAAAAATGTCTCTCTTTAGGAGGAAAATTTTTTTCTATAGAAAAATGTTCTGTTTGTCTCTCTTTAGAAGGAAACATTTTCTCTATAGAAAAGTGTCTCTCTTTGGAAGAGAACATTTTCTTTATAGAAAAATGTTTCTCTTTAGAAGGGAACATTTTCATACCCCCCATCAAAAAGATGTATATTAATTTTGTCATTCCATGTGTAACATGTCGAAAAAATCATTTAAGATCTCATAAAGTATACATTTTCTGGGTCCTGGTTAGATTCTGAGTCAATCTAGCTATGTCCGCCCGTCTGTCCGTCTGTCTATCTGTTGAAAGCAGGATAAGGCTCGAACGGGACACCTAGGAGGACGAAATTTGGCACAAATATTTACCTTATATAAGGGATTGTTTGGGATTAATCGGTTAATAAACAAAAAAGTTATGGGCTAAATACTAGAAACACAGGATGTCCGTTGTAGCTTCATGTGTTTCTCTTCAGAAGAAAAACATTTTTTTATAGAAAAATGTTTCTCTTTAGAACATTTTTTTCTAAGGATAAATTTCTCTCTTTAGAAAAGAAAATTTTTGCTATAGAAAATTTCTCATTTTAATAGAGACAAATTTCTTAAAATACATCCTTTTTACAGAGAAAATTTTTTTTATAAAAAAATTTATTAATTTTTAAAGAACACATTTTTTTATAAAAAAAAAAAAAATATTTATGCTTTCTTAAGGGAACAATTTTTCACAGAAAAATCTTAATTGCTCAAGAGAAAAAATTTTCTTTGGAAAAATTATCTCTTGCTTTAATTGATTTTTTTATTTTTTTTTTAATTTATTTTTTTTTTTAGAAAAATAAGTAGAAAATAGAAAAAAATTTTAATATTTTTATTTTAGAGATTTATTATGTTTTAAAATATGGGTCTCATTTTATTTTATCTGTTTCTGCATGTCTTCGTATAAGTGTGTTAAAAACTATAAAATAAAAATTGCTGTTTTAGCAGGAGTATGTGTGTATGTGTATGTGTTTGTTGTTCTTTCCTTCTTTCTTTCTTTATATCAGCAGTTCAAATAGTAAAGATATTTAAAAGAAAAATGTTTTAGAGCAGCGCGTGGTGGTACAATTGTTGGCCTTAGACCAGCTTCATGAATACTAAACAACAACTCTACTATTCTACTCCACTCTTTTACTAACACTGCTATATATTTTCTTTAAAACCATGAATGTGTGACTTTATAAATATATATGTATATGTAGGTGTGTGTTAGTTTTCATACCAATAATAAAATCGTTAGAGGATATTTTGTGGCGCATATAAAGAAATTACGATTTTCAATTGTTTAACGTGGGTGTTTTGTTGTTTCATTAAAAAAAGAAAATAAAAGAAGAGACAGAAAAAAGTATTTCTTAATGGAATTTACGCTGCTGTGATTCTTTTTGTAGTATTTTCTACTTTGCTAGTCCACTTCATCATTTAAATGAAAAAAAATACAGCTTAGTTTTAGCATTTATAGCTGAGAGTGGGGGTGTTTTTTGGTCACATATTTTAGATGACTCAAATAGTGAATGGTTGTGTTGGAGTATTTTTACTATGTGTATTTTTATTTTCTTATAATTGTAATGGAGTAAAAATATTATTGTATGAATTGGTTTCTTTTAAATGACAAAAAAACTATGAATGGATGCTTGTTATTATTACCAATTACAAATTGTAGGCATTGGTATTGTTGTTGTATTATTTGTCTATTTGTATTGTATGTAATATTTCTACACCAACACAATTTTCTTTTCATATTTTTAATTTATTTGTATAATTGTACAAACAATATTTAAAATATGATAAATTACAAATTTGTCATAAATTTATGCTTTTGTAAGTATTTGTTTAGAGTGTGAGAGTTAGTGTATGTGTATGAGATTTTATTTTTGGAATTATTTTCAAGTCATTTGTCAATTTAATTGTATAGTTTTGGTTATTGTATTGAATTTATGCGGGTGTTTTAATAATAAAACAATGATTTGTTTGATTATTTTAAAAGAAAATGGTTATGGTTATGGGAAATAGTTCTAGCATATTTTTAGGAGCTTTTTAAAATAAATATTTTATTATTTTAATTGGACAAAATAATCCATTAAGAATGGACTCTACAAATACTTCAAATAAGGAGTGAGATCGAAAAATTCTTAACATACATTTTGCCTCATAACTTTTTTCGGAATCAATATTCAACATTTTTTTTTTCAAGTTATCATGAAAAAATACTTCAGTTATTATTATTAATAACAACCATGTTAATTTGTCCTTATTTTCATCAAAATAAGTGACGAAAAAGACTTAGATCCTACAAGTTATTAAATAATTTCAAAAAATCCAAATAGGTCTTACAAATAATTGGCCACAGAATTAAATTTCGTCCGTAAAACCGTTTCTAATGTTATTAAACAGTATCAGGAGAATTTGAATATTGATGTGAAACCTAGTTCGGTAAGAAAAAAGGACCACATGATATTGGGAAGGCCAGAAAATTGAAGGCATATTGAAAGGAACTCCAAACACATCTGGTAGAAAATCAGCTCAGTTTTCTCAGTGCTTCGACTATTTGGTGCGAAAATTTAAAGCTAATCGGAAAGTTGATATCATATAAAGTTCAACAAATTCCAAACTGGAATTCTGCAAAAAAAAAAAAATTACAAGCCAAAAATAGGACTCGGAATTTAAAACCAAATTTCATACAAAAATACTCAAGCTGTATAATTGACGAAGAAACGTAGGTGCTGGAAGAATTTTCGCAGCTTGTGTCTCAAAAATTTTTATTGCTAATGCTCGAAGCAATGTTGGAGATAAGTTTAAGACCCAAAAGCAGCAAAAATTTCTTACAAAATTCATGATATGACAAGCTTTTTGCAGTTGCGGCAAAACAGGAAAGTCATTTAATATATTCGGATCTATAAATACCAAAATATGCATAAAGGAATATTTGCAAAAAAGACTTTTTCTTTCCTTAAGAAAGCACAACGTGTCCATATATTTTTGAACCCATTTGTATCATGTCACTACGATAAGAAAGCTCTGGAGTGGTACCAAATCAATAACATAGTTTTAGTACCAAGAGAGGTCAATTTTCAAAATTGTCCATAGTTTAGACCAGTGGAGAGATATTGAGCTCTTGTGAAAAGTGAATTCAAGAGCACAAAAAAGGTGTTCCAAAATACCGAAGATTTTAACAGAAGATGTGCACACTGTTCCAAAAAAGTGACTGAAGCAACTATCAAATCTCCAAAGAAAGGGTTTTCAAAAATGGTCCACAATTTTATAATTAGTGGTTAAAACCATAAAGATTGTATATTTCTGTGATCTGTGCTAAATTATCAAATGATTAAAAAAATAATGAAAACTCTAAGATCAACCGTTTCCAAGTTATTGAATATTATGTATGTTAAGAATTTTTCGATCTCACTCCTTATAACAAATAACAAGCAAATAACAAATAAAATTGATAGTCTTATCTAAGCCATATCAATTACCAATAGAAAATATCTCAAAACATAAACAAATTTAAGGCAAGAAGTCTTTAAAAAGGTTTTTAAATGATTTAAAGTGGTATTAAGTACTATACAAATGAAACGCAGCATGATTAATATTTAATTATACATATTTAATAATTCAATTTTGATAATAAATCTGTATCTTCTAAACTACTTATCAAATCGAAAGGAAATGTAAGGGACAATTGTAGAGGAGGATCTAAGCTTTCAGAAAAGTTATGTTATAGTCACTCTGTAATAATACAAGATAAACCATAGGATAAAGTTGACCACCTCAAGTATGTAAAAGATCGTAACTTCTACAAATCAAGTCCTATTTCAAAGATTTTTGAAAAATTGCCAAAAATTGGTTATTAAAGCTTTTTAAATGATTTTTGGAGGAATAAAAGACTAATATGTATTTTATAAAATACATAAGAAATAATAGTAAAAATATATTACTAAAATGTGTCTTTGTGTATTTCAAAAAAAAAGTCCTATGAAAAGTTAACTTTTTTATAAAATTTGCACTCCTGGTTTCATCCTTGGCCTGGAGGAAAGCAGTTTAGTGCCAATTCGATTTCAATATATTTTATAATTGAACAGCCTCAATAAATTTAAAAAATCTTGCTCCACATTTTTTTAAATAATCGATAATATATGATTTCTTTCTAAAATTTCACCATTTTCGAACAATGCTGGATGTAGGGGACAAATCCAAATTAATTTAAAATTTCCTTATTAGTCATTAAGGAAGCCTTGTCTTTCGAAATGTGTAAAGAAAATAATTATTTTATTAACAAAACTTTGAGAAAATAGTTAAAGAATTGTACGATATTTTTGTAAAAAAAATTAATTTTTCATAATAATTTCAGAGGGCTGACTTTAAATATTTTTCAAAGCTAGATGAATTGAAATAATCATAGAATTTTTTCAACATATTATTTCGGTATGTATTAGAAATTACAGAATATTTTTAAAATATTTTTTTTCCTCATAAACCTTACAAAGTATTCCCTTAAATTTAAATAAAATCGAGTCAAAAAATCAGATATTCAAAATTCAAGCATAAATATATTTTTAACTGTAAGAGTGAGTATAAACGTACTTCTTTATCCTAAATATAAAAACCTTTTAAGTCGGACTTGATTTGTAGAACCTACGATTCTTTGAAACTTTTACATTTTCTAAATGGTCAAATATGACACCCAGTAGCTTATCTTGTGTTATCACAGGGTGACTACGGAATAATTTTTCTGAAAGCGTAGGTCCTCTTCTATAACTCTTCCGTACAGTTGAATTCGATTCGACCAGAAATTTAGGAGATACAGATAATAGAGTCCATACTAGGAAAACTTGTATCCTTATAAAATTTTAACGTATTATAGAGACATATTTTATCAAGACAAAATTGTCCCTATAATAGACACAACATAAGGTGAACGGTATACAAAATTCACCTTAACCATTTATAATATTTTAATATTATTTTTCGAATATTTTCCTTTGTATCTACTCAATACTCAACTTATGAATGTGTAATTCTAATAGAAATTCCCAATTCCCCAAACAATTGTACATTTACATTACATTTTACATAAGCAACTGGACACAATCTAATAAATTAAAACTTATAATTGAAATAATGCTTTCCTTAGCAAAATAAATAAGAAAAAATAATTTAATAATAAAATTATATAGACATTATTATTAATTAAACAATATAATTGTTATTTAAATTTGTTTCCAGTAAATACATAAAATGCTTAAGAAAACCAAAAAATAACAATAATTCAATTTTTATAACAAAATTTATTTTATTGTTAAATAAAACCTAAGCAAAAAGAAATGGCGCCATTTAAATGACATTTTTATTAAGTTTAAATTTAGATTTTATGGCGGGATCTTTAGAGTAAAAGAAAACCAAAAAAAAAAAAGAAGCTGAAAAGAAAAACATTTTCTTTTTTTTAAGAAGAGTCTTAAAAAATAAAGGAATTTTTTTAAGTACTTGTTAAGTTACATATTTCGTCATATTGTGGGGGTGTTTAGAAACTAAAGTAGGCATTTTTAATTCAATGAAGTATTTGAAAATATAGAAATATAAAATTTGACTTGAATAAAATATTAAAATGTTTAAATATATATTTTTTAATAATAAAGGATGGACAGACTGACGGTTATTACACAATTAACAAATTAATAAAATTTAGTAGAATTTTATTAAAATCTTTTGTATTTCCTCATATTACAATAAGAAATAAAGAAAATTTAATTTGATAACTTCCTCTTTATCTTCTAAATATCATATAACTAAATAACTTTTAATAATATACATTTAATATTACGGATGGACAGACTGACAGAAATAAAAAAATCAACAAATTAGTTAAATTTATTAGAATTTTATTTAAATTCTTCTGCACTTCTTCATATTGCAATAGGAGAGAATAAAAACGTTTCTTAATTTGATCTTACTCTTTATCTTCAAAATATTCATATCATCCTATAACTAAATAACTTTTAATAATATTCATTTAATATTACGGATGGACAGACTGACGGACATCACAAAATTAACAAATTAGTTAAATTTAGTAGAGTTTTATTTAAATTCTTCTGCATTTCTTCATATTGCAATAGGAGGTAATAAAAAAATGTTCCTTAATTTAATAACTTCCTCCTTATCTTTAAAATATTCATATCATCCTATAACTAAATAATATTTATTAATAAATATTTAATAACACGGATGGACAGACTGACGGACATCACCAAATCAACAAATTAATAAAATTTAGTAGAATTTTATATAAATTCTTTGGCACTTCTTTATATTATAATAGTAGATAAAAAACGTTTTTTTATTTGATAACTTCCTCTTTATCTTCCAAATATCTATATCATACTAAAACTAAATAACATTTAATAATAAACATTTAATAACACAGATGGACAGACTGACGGACATCACAAAATTAACAAATTAGTTAAATTTATTAGAATTTTATTTAAATTCTTCTGCATTTCTTCATATTGCAATAGGAAAAAATAAAAAACGTTTCTTAATTTGATCTTACTCTTTACCTTCAAAATATTCATATCATCCTATAACTAAATAACTTTTAATAATATACATTTAATAACACGGATGGAAAGACTGACGGACATCAGCAAATCAACAAATCAGTTATATTTATTAGTTTTATATAAATTTTTCTGCATTTCTTTATATTGCATTAGGAGAGAATAATAAACGTTTCTTAATTTGATCTTACTCTTTACCTTCAAAATATTCATCATCCTATAACTAAATAACTTTTAATAATATACATTTAATATTACGGATGGACAGACTGACGGACATCAGCAAATCAACAAATCAATTAAATTTATTATAGTTTTATTTAAATTCTTCTGCATTTCTTCATATTGCAATAGGAAATAATAAAAAATGTTCCTTTATTTGATAACTTCCTCTTTTTCTTTAAAATATTCATATCATCCTATAACTAAATAATATTTAATAATAAACATTTACTAACACGGATGGACAGACTGACGGACATTACAAAATCAACAAATTAATAAAATTTAGAAGAGTTTTTTACAAAGTCTTTTTTACTTCTTTATATTAGAATAGTACATAAAAAATTGTTCCTTAATTTGATAAGTTCTTCTTTATCTTTCAAATATCCTTATCATCCTATAAAAAAATAACATTTAATAATAAACATTTAATATTACGGATGGACGGACTGACGGACATCAGCAAATAAACAAATTAATAAAATTAAATAGAGTTTTATTTAAAATCTTTTTCATTTCTTCATATTACAATAGGGTATAACAATTTTTTCTTAAATTTAATTAATAATTATTTTCTAAAAATCCATTGGAAATTCATCCTATAACTAGACGAACGCGAGTTGTGAAAAAATGTGTCAAAAGTTGCGTTTAATTGAATTTTGAAATTTAAATTTTCGTAATAAAGCTAGAAACAAATAAAAATAGATACAGGTTTGTGTCAACTGCCATTTAAATCATCAAGCTATATTGTGCTGCTTCCAAGTACGGAGCTGTCAAAGTTAAACATTTTTTTACACTTTGGAAAAAGAGTAAAAAAATTTAATTTTCATCAATTTTCGGTGTATTTTTATTAAATAAAAAGTCCTTTAAAATAAAAATTTTAAATGGAACCATTTACTTCAGATGTTTAAGTGTACTTTTCTTTAATTATTTGTTAATTATATTTTGTCTAAATATTTTTGTTATTTTTTTGAAAATTGTCCTTAAATACACTACACTTTCAAATTTAATAGCATGTTAATTAAAATGTTGCAGGATGTTTGTTTTGAAAATTTTCTAAAAAATAGTGCATACTGTCTACTTTAATAATATGAAAGAAAATCGTGCGCATATATAGCACGATTTTAGAAATTATAATTTTTTAAGTGCAGAAATTTTTCTTTGCTTATCAAACATTAGGCAGCGGGCTAGAATCGAACATTTTAAGAAATAAATCTATAACTTCTAATCGGCTGCTTGGATTTACGTAAAATTTCACACAGGTATAGCAAAAGAGAGTAACATTTTAAGTTTGGTAGGAGAATCCTACATACACTTCAGGAGCGGAGCTAAGAGAGCTCAAAATAGGGTACTAAGGACATAGAAAATGTTTAACAACTAGATATTTGTTTCTTACCCGATTTCAAAGATTTGTATATTACCTTAAAGCTCTTAACAAATCCATGATTGCATGTACTATTTACCTTATATAAGTACTCTTCGAGTTATATGCATTTGAAATTTCAACAATCTAAATTTTGCAAGATTTTGTTCAAGTTTTTTTTTTTATATATAGCCCAACATTTTCAACCGATTTTATTATGTTTTTTTATTAGTTAAAAAACAAAATTAACTATCGCATAAAGTAAATTTGAAGTCGATATCTTTATTGGGACAAAAAATAAATGACTTTAAATTGGAAAGCTTGCAAAAATTAACAGACGGACGGAAGGACGGACAACAGAATTCTCTCAAAAAAAACCTTAAAATTCAAAAACTAAATTTTTTTCACTTATCGATCAATATAAAAATATATAAAAATGTTATTATTAAAATATTAATATCACCTTTCCTGGAATTAAGCGCTATTTTCGTTACATTTGACCCCAAGGTATAGACAGAAGGACAGACATTACTATTCTGCCAAAAAAAAAAATCTTAAAATTCTAAAAATTATTTTTTTTTTACTTATTAATAAATAAAAAAATAAAACGTGCTCATTCTAGAGTTGATATCACCTTTCCCCGAATTAAGCATAATTTTCGATACATTAAACCCAAATGTATAGACGGACGGAAGGACATTACCATTCTGTAAAAAAATTCTTAAAATTCTAAAAATGCATTTTTATTTTTATCTAATAATCAATTTAAAAATAAAAAGTTATCATTAAAATATTGATATCATGTTTCCCTGAATTAAGCATCATTTTTGACCCATTTAACCCCAATGTATAGACGGATGGAAGGATATGACCACTCTGCCAGAAAAAAAAAATCTTAAAATTCTAAAATTGCATTTTTTACTTACTAGTAAATAAAAAAATAAAACTTGATCATTTAAGTATTGATATCACCTTTTCCTGAATAAAACATCATATTCGATACATTTAATCCCTATGTATAGACAGATGGACGGACATTACCATTCCGAAAAAAAATATTTTAAAATTCTAAAAATTCATTGTTTACTTTATAATAAATACCCCAATGTGGGACGGACATCATTACATCAACAATTACTATCAATTTTATACATTTTTCATTTAAATTCTTTTGTATTCCTTTTACAATACAATAAAGACATTATACGTAGCTTTTCCTAAATTTTACAACTTCTTTATTATCTTAAAACTGGAAATGCATTAAATAACTAAATAACCACAAAGTAGCGTAACTTTCAGGCACTTTTCAATCATCTTATAATTTATCTAACATACATTGTCTTTTGTAAAAAAAAATGGTAATACTTTTTCTTTACCACTAAATACTAAGTACTTTAAGAATAAAACAAACTTTTTTAATAGTTGTACGTTTATATTACTTTTTTATTATTTTGTCATTTTAGTGTTTTATGCGTTCTTTTAGAATTTTTTTCCATTTCTTTTTCTTTGATTTAGTTCTCAACCTTGTCAATCATCAATGCCAGTCACAACTTTTGATAAATAACTTTCTCAACTGTTTAGATTTACACTCACATACACCCACAAAGAGTATCAGAATGAAGAAGTAAATAAAAAAAATAACCAAAAACTAAAATGAGATTTTTTTTTAAAGGATATTCTTATAACAAATCTGAGGAAGAAAAAAAACTTTTCTATTTTTATGTGTTTGTCGCTTCATTTTACAAAGAATAATAAGAAAAAAAATGTCCTTATTATTCCTGTGTTCATCTTTCTAAGAAGTTATAGTTGTCGAAGTTTGGTGGACTAAGATTACATTTAAGTTAAAATATACTAAAAGGCATATTTGTTTTTGTTACTAAGTTTTCATTTGAGTTACTTAGTTAATACCAAGGTTAGCTTAATATCTTAACTTTTGTAATGGATTCCTCATAATCAAATTTATATTCTAATAAAAGTTATGCTTTAACTAAAAGGCAAATATTTTATCTTTGCTTTTATTTTTTGTTCCACAAAATATTTTTTTAGTCTTTACTTTGTACTAACAAAAGATAGCAAAAAAATTTTGATAATTAAATTCTCCTTTAATAATTTTAATATGTTTAAAAAAAAAATTTATTAGTTGTTAAATTTAAGGCCTGCGCACGAAAAAATCCGTGCATGCAAATCTGCTTATAGAAACTAAACCAGTGGGCGAATTTTTTTAAAGTGATATTTTTATTAATAACTCTTATGTTCAAGTTCTAAACATAACAGAATAAATAAGTTCCTGTTGGTTTTTAAGTAAATATCTGATGTTTTCCAGAATTATTCTAATTAAAGTTTTTATTGTGTTTCGGTCACGTTTTTGCTCGAATAAGTCCACTTATTTTTAAACTCCGTTTCATTTTATGCTGAGCTTTTAATGTCTTTTAAACTATTTTTTACTAGAGTCCAAAATCTTTCAATTGCACGGAGTTTCGGACAATTTAATGGATTAGCCTCTATCGGTACAAACTCTTACAATTTATTTGTTTTAACTCCATTGTTTTGTTGTTGTAATGAGAAAAAGCAGGAACAGGCCAGAAAACGGGGGATATGCTGAATTTTATTAGGAAAGGGAGAAGTCTTTTCCAAAGGCATTCATTCACGTATATTTCTGTCTTAATGCAACCTTTTTTTAAGAATGAAGTGCTTCATTCCTGAGTATGCATATGACTTCCCAAATTAAAAACTTTGTTGGGAATTTTGATTTTTTTGATGCACGAAATTTTTCTGCCATAATCCCTTTAGCATGTGCGACATAGAATTCCTGGCTAAGAAGTTGAAAAAAGTCACACTGTACGAACGTTTCATCGTCTACTATAGAGAAACAAAATTTCAGAAAAAAAAACGTACGAAATACTTTCATGTTATTTTTTTACCTCCAAATTTTTGCTTGCGTTTCAATTAGGATTTTTTTCTTACTTTATAAGTCTTCAGGCTACACTTCCTTTAAAATTTTCTAGTAAAGATTCAAAGCAACTAACTTTTTGTGACACTTTTCTTCTAGAGATGAGGTGATTTTCTCCCAAAATCCTTTCTATTTTGCCTGAGTTCTACAGCCTGAAGATACTATTTGTCTTCCATTACCAGGTTACCATTCAGTGATCATGACTTCTTTATATAATATTATGACCCAAGTAACTGTATTTTGCGGCACAACAGCCTTCCTTGCAATTATTTTATATGACCAATGCAAGATTTTATAAAAAATTTTAATTATTTGTTTATGTGTTTTTTGTTAAACTTCCATTTTAAGCAAAACCAATTTTGCTATTACCATGAAAGTTAGCACATGGCAAGTGAGCATAATGGCCAGTTAACAGAATTATTAATTTTTCACCACATCAGAAGTTATAAGCCCAAGAGCATGCACGGATTATTTCGTGCACAGTCCTTAATAGTTTCAATTCAGGTTTTCAAAACTAAATTTTGTGTTACTAAATTTTGTAGCAGAAATTCTAAGTTTAAACCAAAAGAAAATTAAAATACATTAAATAACACTGTGTGTAATTTTTTAAGTCATGAAAATATAACTATATACGTACACTACTACGTGCACTTTTTTTATGGGCCCCCAAAGATTTGGAGCCTCGCTACCTAAACGGTGTTAAGAATCATTCCTAGGAAGTTCATATGTTCTAGTAAGTTGTTTATTGAGATCTTAGGTACATTTTTGTAGTTGATTGTTTCCTTAAATTTTGAACGGTTTGCTACCTATGGACCTGAACAGGGGAAAAAAGGTAAAAAAGATCAATTTTTTTAAAGTTTTTTGCGATTTTGATTTCGAAGATGAAGTTTTTTTGATTTTATAAATTCGCAATTTTTGTTCTTTATGACAAGAGCTACAACTTTGCCTCATAGAATAAATCAAAATTCCAAAGAGTTTGCAAAATATGAGCCTGAGAAAATTATCACTTTTTTGCAAAAATTACACCGAGGCCCCAAATATTTGGGGGCCCATAAAAAAAGTGCATGACTTTGGGCACAACTGAGAGACACTGGTCTTTTTTTTTTTTTTTTTTGTCTTTTATCACGTAGTGGTGTCCGTATATTATTTATTTTTTCGTGTTGCACTGTGTAATCATTAATTATAACCCCCACATGGGGGTAAAAGGGGTCGAAAATGGCGCTTAATACAGGAAAAAGTGATATCAATATTTTAATGATCACGTTTTATTTTTTTATTTATTAGCAAGTAAAAAATGCATCTTTAGAATTCTATATATTTTTTGGCAGAATGGTTTTGTTCGTCTATCCGTCTATACATTGGGGTTAAATTTGTCGAAAATGACGCTTAGTCGGCAACTAACACAGCAATTTTTCTTGCCGCAATTCTGACTGTTTTAATATTGACTTACATTTTGGTTTCTTCCATTTTATGTTACCATCTGTTTGCAAAATATGTGCAACATGTTTGGAAGAAGAAGGAATACAACAGACCTCCGCAGAAGCTAAACTCTTTGAATAAATAAAGTTTTTTCGTTCGACAGTGGTTGGACTTAATATAACTTAAGACTTAGATTTAAGATTTGACTACTTATTACCCTGACCGACAAAAATTAAAAAAAAATGTGGACTAGATGGAATTCCGCATGCTAAACTCGAATCTGCTTTCAGTTTTTTCCCATCAAAAACTGAAAGCAGATTCTAATATTGCGTCCTAAATAAGCCGATTACTCGAGCATATTTCACTATAACTCGAGAACGGTATGCACGATTTATATAAAAAATACAACAAAATATGTTGAATATAATTGGCTTTAAGTCGTTCTACTAATAAATTTTTATCCCCTCAATAGTTTAGGAGATATTTCGAAATAAGTGTCCGAAAAAAATTTGTTCATGCTAAATTCCAGATTTCTCTTTTTTACTAAAACTTCTTTTTAAAAGTGAAAACATCAAAAATGTTTCAGTTTATCATCTTTATCACAAAGCTAATAAAACTACGAGTAAATGAAGCCATGTATCATAAAAATTGATGCACAAATCATGATTGCATTCACAGTTAAGTTAGGATACCCATGCATACCTAAGTAGATACACTAGTGGGCAAAAAAAATTTTTTTTTTTTTTTTTTTTTCGTCTTAAATAAAAAAATAGGTGAATTAGATGGAATTTAACGTGCTTAATAAGAATCAGCTTTTACTTTTTGTTCTATCACGTATTGATTTTTTTTTTCTTATGGGCATGACTACTATGACCCCTCCTTTAGGAAATCACACTTGTATAACTCGAGAACGGTTTGTCATATTAAGATAAATTAAACTCCAATATATAGCGACTTAAATTGACTTCGAGTTAAACTTACAAAATTTTTTTGTTCAGTTTATATTTCCGTAGTTATTCGGTAATAAGTTGCGAAAAGATTAAAAAAAAATTTTTGGAAAATTGGTGAAAATTTTGATCTATAACTCTGAAATTCTTGAACGAATAAAAAATATTATTTACACACTTTGAAGACAATTTTCGTATGCATCTTTAGGTGTATCATTTATAAAAATCGTGTAAACCGTTCTAGAGTTATAGTCTAAATTTGACAAACCATTCTCGAATTTTATAGTGTAACCGCTGAATAAGGTCATGATATTAGTCATACCCATAAATAAACATCAGTACATAATAGAAAAAATTGTATGCACATCCTCGTCAAAATCCACTTAGTTCACCTATTTTTGTTTCAAGAAAAAATAAAAAAAAAATATTTTTTTTGGCTCACCACTGTATTTCTACATAATTGTATGTAACATGGGTATTTTTTTCGCAGCATTACCAGCTTTAAAATAAGGATGATGCTTTCATTTATTAAAAGAAATTTTAGTAACAAAATAATTTGGACACTTATTTCAAAATAACTTCGAAACTATTGATCACATATAAAATAAAGTTAGAGAGATTTGAACATATTTTTAGTCCGCATCTTTTGGTGTATCACTTATGTCAATCGTACACACCGTTCTTGAGTTATGAGAAAATATACTAGAGTAATGGCCTTACTATGGGCGAAATATTAGACATGCCCATAAAAAAAATCCAGACCTGATGGAAAAGAACTGAAAGCAGATTCGTGTATAGCACATCAAAATACATAAAGTCCAACTATTCGTCTATGGTGGAGGATTTTTTTGTCGACCAGTGTTATTAGTCCATTTAATATCGTGAAGATTCAATAACAAAAAAAATATTTAAAAGTGACAGGAAGATCAAGTTTATTTTTTGTTAGCACAGTTTCTAATAACTCCTTCTGAGCGGTAAATTTTTCATCTAATTTCTCTGTTAGAGCAGCCTCTCGAAAAATTTGAATTTGAATTTTTTTCTGGTCAGTAAGAAAATTTCCTTTTGTAAAATGATTTTCATCCAAATCATTTTTCAAAACAAGACAATCTGTTTTTTTTATACCCACCATCTAAAAGATGGGGGGTATATTGATTTTGTCATTCCGTGTGTAACATGTCGAAAAAATCATTAAATCTGGGTCCTGTTTAGATTCTGAGTCGATCTAGCTATGTCCGTCCGTCTGTCTGTCTGTTGAAAGCAGGATAGAGCTCGAGCGGAACAATCTAGGGAGATGAAATTTGGCCCAAATATTAGTCTTATATAAGGTTTGTTTAGTATTGAAAATGAGTAAAATCGGTTAATAAACAAAAAAGTTATGGCAACATACTAGAAACACAGGGTGTCCGTTGTAGTTACATTTCATACTTTTCTGCTGATATATTTTAAACAAAAGCATGTACGATATAAACTTGGAGAACAAAAACGGGCGTGGTCCGCCCACTTTACCGCCCACCTCCCATATAAGGTGAAAATCAACGAAATTTTTTAATTGCTATTGATACATAATTTTGTCTAATTTTTATTAATTGAAATTCAACCTTTTAAAAATTTATATATTCAATTACTCAGATGATTACTTAGCTTTTATTTATTTTTGATTAACAAATTAATTAATACAATTAAAAAAGTATTTGAAGGCTGATAAATGGATTTATTATTCATATCTTTTTTTATTATTTTCTTTAAATTTATTTTAATCCCCTTAAAATTGTATCAGGTCATGTAAATCCTTTGTTTTTTTTTTCACAAAAGATTGTTTGCCTTTAATTCCTTTAAACCCACGTTTTATTTGGATTTTTTTTTTTCAATTAGAATAGAAACAAAATAACGAAAAATACTTTTAAATTTATGATACATATAAATTTTTATTAAATATTTTTTCATAATAGCCAACTTTAACACATAGGGAAGTTGTATGTGAATCGAGAGACGAAAACAAAAATGCAAAACTTTCGGTTATTTTTCTTAAAGTCACTTTTGTTTTGAGCCATAAAACAAAAGAAAATCTCACATATGAAATAAAAAAAATATAAAAACTTATAGAAAAATTTCGACGTTAGTAACAGACAGAAAGAGTTAACAGAGCAAATATAAAAATAGTACTCGTAATAGATAGAACAAAAAAGGTACTAAAGGGAAAAAATTACAAAAAAAAAAAATAATGAATGAATGAATTTCTAAATACTCTAAAATATATTCCCAGAAAGGAAAAATTTTAACTAAAATAAAATGAAATTCTTTGAACTTTAAAAAATATTTAATATCATAAGACTTTTTTTCTTCAAAGTTCCCCTCTTAGGACCTTTTTCAATTCTTCAGTTTCTTACTTTCTTAGTATTTATTTAACTACACAGACAAACATATAAGTATCTGCGTGCATATTTTGTTTATACAACAATAATTTTCCAAGTGTTAAAAAACTAAAAACAAAAGGAAACTCCAAGTGAAAGAAAAAAAATAAAACTTTATAACAAAAAAAGAAGAAAATTGAAACTTGTGTCATTTCATTCAGAAAAATATACATTTAGAAAGTTTTCCATTACTACTACATATACATGATATGTTTGTATTTTAGCTTCGCACATATACACGAATACACTTACACAAACAAATGCATAAAAATATTTTTAACATTATAAATTTGGTCAAACTATTAAATGCACACGCTAGCTTTTTCTTCAGACCACTGTTGCCAATTAAGCGTTTTTTCATATGTATTTTGAGGGAATAAATAGATGTAATTTCAACTGGTGCATTATTTATAACACTATACTAAAATTGATATTTCTTATAATATATATATAAAATTTATTTTTTTGCTGAATATCAGTGATCACAGATCAACGACTTTTTCGTAATAGGAGCCTTATGTAAGAAACAACAATAATAAAAATGTATGAGCCCTAATGCGCTAGCTGGCAGAGAGCTTGTCTGTCAACCTGGAGGTTGTGGGTTCGATTCCCTCAAGATACCTTGCATTCGGTATTTCGCTCGGTTGAAATTGAAATATAATTTGTAATTATTCAATAAATAAATTAAATAAATAAATAAAAAAAAAATAAATAAATAAATAAATAAATAAATAAATAAATAAATAAATAAATAAATAAATAAATAAATAAATAAATAAATAAATAAATAAATAAATAAATAAATAAATAAATAAATAAATAAATAAATAAATAAATAAATAAATAAATAAATAAATAAATAAATAAATAAATAAATAAATAAATAAATAAATAAATAAATAAATAAATAAATAAATAAATAAATAAATAAATAAATAAATAAATAAATAAATAAATAAATAAATAAATAAATAAATAAATAAATAAATAAATAAATAAATAAATAAATAAATAAATAAATAAATAAATAAATAAATAAATAAATAAATAAATAAATAAATAAATAAATAAATAAATAAATAAATAAATAAATAAATAAATAAATAAATAAATAAATAAATAAATAAATAAATAAATAAATAAATAAATAAATAAATAAATAAATAAATAAATAAATAAATAAATTAAATAAAGAAATAAAGAAATAAATAAATAAATAAATAAATAAATAAATAAATAAATAAATAAATAAATAAATAAATAAATAAATAAATAAATAAATAAATAAATAAATAAATAAATAGATAAATAAATAAATTAATAAATTAATAAATAAATAAATAAATAAATAAATAAATAAATAAATAAATAAATAAATAAATAAATAAATAAATAAATAAATAAATAAATAAATAAATAAATAAATTAAATAAATAAATAAATAAAGAAATAAATAAATAAATAAATAAATAAATAAATAAATAAATAAATAAATAAATAAATAAATAAATAAATAAATAAATAAATAAATAAATAAATAAATAAATAAATAAATAAATAAATAAATAAATAAATAAATAAATAAATAAATAAATAAATAAATAAATAAATAAATAAATAAATAAATAAATAAATAAATAAATAAATAAATAAATAAATAAATAAATAAATAAATAAATAAATAAATAAATAAATAAATAAATAAATAAATAAATAAATAAATAAATAAATAAATAAATAAATAAATAAATAAATAAATAAATAAATAAATAAATAAATAAATAAATAAATAAATAAATAAATAAATAAATAAATAAATAAATAAATAAATAAATAAATAAATAAATAAATAAATAAATAAATAAATAAATAAATAAATAAATAAATAAATAAATAAATAAATAAATAAATAAATAAATAAATAAATAAATAAATAAATAAATAAATAAATAAATAAATAAAAAAATAAATAAATAAATAAATAAATAAATAAATAAATAAATTAAATAAATAAATAAAGTTTTCAAAACAAAGTTGACAACAGTTTTCCTGATTAAAACTTAATTCATATGTATGTGCGTATGGGTTGCACTTGTCTTAGCAAGTTTTTTCTTTTTATTTTTCCTAATATTGGCATAAGCAATTTCATCACCAATGGCGTCATTTACTAACCCAGCAGGCCACATGTCCATTAACGACACTTTCATCGATGATGTCGTCTAAATTGTCAAAAAAATGTATGTAGAGGAAAAGTTTGATTAAAAGTCACCTATATTGTCATCATACCCCATTTTCGGCGACTTCAATAACGAAATATAAAAAATTGTCGTACATATTTAGTTCGGTGACAACATGAGTAAAATGTACAGCGAGAATGTCGTGAGTTAGACCAAATACACGACATGCTGCATGACAATGTCATCCATACCTATGAGATAAATAAAAGCATTAATAAAACCATTAAAAAGTAGATAATGTTGTAGCTGAAGTGGTAAGTGCGCTTGGCTATTCGATAAGTAAGAGAGAAATTGGTGGCCTGGGTTCAAATCTCTTCGGAACCCTACTTTTTTTTCAATTATTTTTTTAAAATAGTTGACGAAAATATACATGATACTGTCGCTCAGGTTATCGTTGACGACTTAAGTGCCCTTTGTTCGAAAATGTCACCAATGTTTGTTCGGAGTTGTCGTACATGTGTCATCGATGACTGTGACAAGTCATCAAGACATCGTCGATATTTTCTACAAGACATGGCCTGCTGGGAAGGAGTTAGTTGTTTATGTTGTGTGTGTGTTTTTTTTACTCTTTTATATCTTTATATTAGTTGTGGTGTTGAATTGTTTCATACACTTTTTTGCTTTATGTGAGAGTATCTCTTTTTTTTTGTGTCTTATATCTTTTTTAAGTTTTTACACTTGAATGCCTGAGTGTTTATGCGTGTATTTGAATACTTATTCTCACTTTGACTTCTCTGGTGTGTTACACTTCCCCTTTTTTTGTTTATCTCTCTAGGTAAAAAGAGTTAAAGCAATAAGTTTATTTTTGTTGAATTTCAAACGGTCAGTTAAATTTTAAATTTTATTTAAAAAAAAAAATGAAAACATGAAATTTTTTTTTAATTTTATATTATCATGTCACATTGATATTGTTAAGGTTTACTTGGACAGCCAATCGGATGAACCTACATCGATAAATCGACTCAAAAAGTGATTATGAGTCGATTGATATACTATAAGGTGGGTGATGGATATATTTCTTTTTGTGCGTTACCAACATAAGCACAAACGCATAATACCCCAAAAACCTATGGTGTAGTGTATAAAAATGAATGAAATGATAGATAGTCAGGTTCAAAAGGACTTATTAAATTAAATGCAACATATCTAAGTCTTTAGTACAAAAGATAGTTATGATAAGAGTGCAATTTATAAAAAAAGTGGTGAATGTTTCCTCTTCTACTCTAACAATTAAAAAAAAGTAAATTAAGTTAAAAATATAAAAGCAATTATAACAAGTTTCAATATGCTTGACTCTTGTATCAAAAAAAAAAGCGACCATTACTTTGCGCACAAGACTCCGAGATTGACGGACATCTATAAATCGACTCAGAACCACTCTCTGAACTTTAAGATGGAGATGCGTGCGTTAAATGTATCCGCACAACACATAATACCTCAACTACCTATGCACAGTGGTTTCAAAACGTTTTTTTTTTTTTTTTCAAATTCCCTACCCCATTGTATTGATATAAAATAAAAACAACGAATAAAATTCAAAAACAGACAGACTGACACAGATTCACTTTTGTATAGATAGCATATCTTGTAGTACTCCTACATAGACCAGATAAAAACTTGGTAGCATTTTTATTCAGAAAAAACAAAATGAAATACCAAAAGTGAAAAAAAAAACCCTTAAATTAAACTATGATTTCTTACTCCTTTGGAAACAGTTACAATATTGGTGTTCTATCAGCATTAAGAATAATAAATATTTTAAATATTTTAGTTATCAGTTTATTACATCTTTCACGTTGAAAGGTTCAAAAACTACCAAATTATTTCTATTATATTTTAATAGAGAAGATTTTGATTCTTTTCTAAATTCTCATTCACTTAGGACCATATATTTTTATTTCATATCTTTAGGTTCAATATTATAGAAAATTCAAAAAGTACCATTGGAAGAACGAAAAAGTACCACAAAGCCCCACCTCTTGAACTCTTACCCACATAGGATTATGAATCTTTAATTTCATATTTTTAGGTTCAATAATATAGAAAATTCAAAAAGTACCATTAGAAGAACAAAAAAGTACTTCAAAATCCCCTCTTGTGAATTTTCACTCACTTAGGACTATATGGGCTTAAGTTCATGTTTCAAGGTTTAATATAATAAAACATGCATTATTTATTAAAAAAATAATAATAAAATAATTTTTTGATTTCATCCCCTTTTTGGTACTTTTTATGCCCCCTGGATGTAACTAAAATTGTATTCCAATAATTTTCTAAATTAAACTGGGATCTAATGTTAAAATATTCAACTGTATGTCTAAGAGCGTGTGCCAAACGGTAACAATTTATTATTTATTTATTTATTTATTTATTTATTTATTTATTTATTTATTTATTTATTTATTTATTTATTTATTTATTTATTTATTTATTTATTTATTTATTTATTTATTTATTTATTTATTTATTTATTTATTTATTTATTTATTTATTTATTTATTTATTTATTTATTTATTTATTTATTTATTTATTTATTTAATTTACTATCATTTTATCTAAAATATATACTTATTACCTCTAACCTAGACGTATAATCAGTATTTAATTTATAAATTCCATTTAAATTCTTATTACTCATACGCTGTGAAATACATACTTTTAAAATTTTCAGAAAAATAAATAAATATCTGTATGACACATACATATGTATGTAGTCAATTTTTCTAAGAATTAATAATTCTTGGGAAATTAGCATTAACTACACAAATAAAAAAGTAAATAAAATTGTGTTTACAAATATGTAATTCAGAGTTTTTAAACCTTTAATAAGCTTATTGTTTTTGTACAGTAATTAAAATGAAAAAAAAAAAAAAAAAAATCTTGAAAATGTCATATAAATTCAAAGGAAAATATTTAATAAAATTTAAACATTTTAAATAACAAAAGACGAATATTTAACAAAATTTTAACTAAATTAAATAATTTTTTTCCTACAAATTTAACACTTTCATGACACATGTCTCTTTTTTGTTTGTTTCTTTTTTTTTTTTTTTTTTTTGGGTTATAAACATTTTTACCCATAAGTATTTATTTAACTGTTTATTTAGTTTATAAACCATGTTAAACGTTAAAGTGCCTCATGTTTGTATGTATATGAATTATTGTCTCCTTTGCTTTTTATTTCCTTACCATTTTACTGACAATACCCCACCATAGTTTTTTGTTATTGTTAGTATTAGTATTTTGCTGTTCTTTTGTTTTTTATTATATTTAGTTAGTTTGTTAGTTTAGTTAATGTCACATAACAAATTAAGTTAAACTTTGTTTCATTTTAAGTCAACCGAATGTTATTTTATGCTGCTGTTTTCATGGAAACGTCAACACATGTCGGGGTTCTTTCGTTTGAAAATGTATTGTAGTATGTGTTGTGATGTATTACTTAGTTAGTAAATTTTTAACATGAAAGAGTTAAAGTTAGAGAAAATAATTAAAATTAAATTAGTTAGAGTAAATTAAGATATAATCTAAGGATTAATATGAGACTGGGAGGGCATGAATTGAGGCAAGATAAAAATATTACAGAAATGTTCAATCATTTAAAATCAATTCATATTTGTAAAAACTACAAGCTCCGAAATGTTTTTCACACTCGAGGTGGTAAACTTTGGCCCACTGTAACTCCGTCCGTGATCCAAATACAGAACAATTCAGCTCTTTTTTCTCTCTCCTAAAATTCTTTAAAGCAAAGAAGGCGAATAAAGCAGTGAATAGCTGTAATAAATTTCTTCCTCTTTTGGCGATTTTTCCAGTTTAGAAATTTTTTTCAGTAAGTCTGTTTTATTTTATGCATTTTTTTGTTTTGGCTATATACTTTTTCGTTGCTACAAGTTTTTTATTTTAGCGTTTTTTTTCATTTTAGGAGTTTTTTTATATTGGCGTTTTTTCTTTATTATTATTTTAGGGTTTTTTATTTTGATGAAAAAGTCATGAATTTAACATTGTGTTGTCATTGAAAGAAAATACTTAGTGGTGAAAAAGAGCTGCAGAAGTTCTTTTTTTTTAAACATGGTTGTACAATAGGATATTATTCTTTTATACTTTTTGTTCATTTCTTTTAAAGTACTTCCCTTAAAACTATGTTTATGAAATTTTCGAACAAAAATTCTTAGAAATTATTATATTTTGCACGCTAAAAATTCATTTATTTTCACTTTTTTTAAAGTAATTATTATGAACTTCGAAAAAAAGTTTAAAATATGCACTTTGTTCTACTTTTGAAGTGTTCTTTTTTAGAAGCTCTTGATTGTTTTTTGCTTGGTATATTTTTAATAATTTTTACAATTTTTTCAGTTTATTAAAATTTTTAAATTTTCGCGATTTTTTTCCGGTTAGTCGTTTTTTTTTTTTTTATTTTAGTGTTTTTCGTTTTGGAAATTTTTTCATTTAGTTGATTTTTTATGGTTCTTACCATTTTGGCAATTTCTTTTTTCAAGAAATAATTCTGTAACTTGTGAACTATTGGAGATATCTAAAGAAAGTTTCACAAGCTTAGAGCTGAGGTGTTTTCAAGTTTATTTGAAGGAGCACAAGTCTTTAACAAGTCACAAGGATAGTGGGTACCCCTTCAAAGTTGGTCACCTCGATGTATTTCAAATGTATTTCGCCAAAAATTAATTAATAAAATTACATTTTCTTTTAGTTTAAAAGATATTTAACTCAAAACTAATTTTACCCTTATTTTTGGCCTCGTTTTTTTAAACTTGGGGTCCTTATTTAGGTCCTAAAATATTTTTAAAAATATCCATGGATTTTTTTAATAAAAGAATATTGTTGCATTAATTATATAAATATCCGTTAGAAAGTTATATTAATTTGAAGTCAAAACTTTAAAACAATTTCACATTTTTGGGTTATTTTTCAAAAAGGATGTAATATTTTTTTACTTCTAAAATATAAAAAATTTTGTAGCGGACTATAACATTTTTTTTAATGCTTTCAGAAGAAATCTTAACGTATATGCGTGAAAAGTAAAATTGAAGGCACTTTGCGTAACGGTTTCCCTCCAAGCTCTATACAAACTTTGTCAATTTTGAAAAAGTTATTCAAATTTTTCAAAAAAGTTCTCAAAAGTCAAAGCCGAGATCAACAAAAAATTATATTAGTTATGTACCTTTATATATTGGTGAGACGCACAAACAATATTTTCTGAGCCACGCGTTTCACAACGGCTGGGTGTTAATTTTAATGAAAAATGTCAGTGTTTAAAACAAGTTTTCTCCGGACTAGAATTTTTTATATTTTGGAAATATTTTTAATTCCCTGATTTTAAAACAAGTTTACCTATATTGTCTCAAAATTTCACTGGAACATATTTACTCGTTTAAATTTTATTTAGGTCAAAATATTAACATCATTTTAAAAAATATATACTTAAAATCTAAATTTTAAGTTTTTCGGGTCATGGTCTGAAGAAATTTTAAGGGTCATGTTTTCCTTTAAATCAACTAACAAAACTAAAACATGTCAGCTCCGATCAAGTTTACAAGTAATTATTATTATTAAATTATTTAAAAAAAAATCGTTTTGGGATCACTGTGCAACATAAAAACACATCTCCTTTCAAAAAACAGCTCAAATTATTTCTCATTATGTATACAGCGAACTCGCGGTAATGTGAACATCCAATATAATGAACTATCCACTAATGTGAACACTCAGTTTTTTATATGGGCGCTCTAAATAGTGAACAAAGTTGAATGGCTCTAAATAGTGAACAATTTTTTTTTTTTAATTTTTGGGGATTTTTTAATTTGTAGAAGCATTTATTTTTAATGTTGGGAATCCCCGAATTAATAAATACCATAGTATGCCATTATTTTAAAGGTATTTAATGCTAGTCGCTTTATGTAACTTGTTGCGGTAGGTTCGTGAATTTATTTTTAAAATTAGTAAAAACAGTCGAAAGTTTTTATCCTTAAATAAAAAATGCGAAATTTTGGAATATTTAAAAAAAGGATCGAGTGTTACAGTTACAGTTAAGTAAAAAGTATAAAATTGCAAAATCAACGATATGTTCAATAAAAAATAAAAAATACAATATTTTAAAATGTGTGAACAATACGTTTTATGGACCCGGAAAACGCAAAACATTACGATCTTCAGAGCTTCCAAAAATGAAAAAATCGCTCTATAAGTGGTTTATTTGCATGCGGAATAAAAACCTCCCTGTAAGTGGGTTGATGTTGAAAGAGAAAGCCAAACAAATTCACAAAAACATAAGTGAAAACGGAAATGACTTCAATGCTAGCGATGGGTGGCTACAAAAATTTAAAAAGAGATACGGAATTCGGCTCCTTCAGATAAGCGGTGAAAAACTTTCTGCGCAATCTTAGTTCGTAAATCCTTTTA
Source organism: Protophormia terraenovae (assembly GCA_951394005.1). Taxonomy (NCBI): domain Eukaryota; kingdom Metazoa; phylum Arthropoda; class Insecta; order Diptera; family Calliphoridae; genus Protophormia; species Protophormia terraenovae. Next base: position 115,723,288 of record OX596077.1, on the reverse strand, counting down.
AAATTAAATCGAAAGCAAAGATAGAAGATTTGGGTTTATCCAATGATCAGTTGTATAATGCCGATGAGTCTGGTCTATATTGGAAACTTCTCCCACAAAAGACATATGTAACGTCATTGGAGAAAAGCGCTACAGGTGCAAAAAATGGAAAAGCAAAGGATAACATTTTTATGCTGTGCAAATGCGTCAGGATCTCATAAAATAAAACTTTTAGTAATAGGAAAATCGAAAAATCCTCGCAGTTTTAAAAATTTTATCTGTCCCGTAAACAACAGAAATTCAAAGTCTGCTTGGATGACTTCTTCCATTTTTAAAGAATGGTTTCACAACTGTTTTGTGCCAGAGGTAAGTAAACATGTAAAAATAGTTTAATTGGGATTCTTACTGTTTTATTTTTCATTAAGGTGACAGATTTTTTAACGAAGAAAGGATTACCAGTAAAAGCTTTACTCCTAATAGATAATGCCCCATCCCATCCACCAGAATCCGACCTTAAATCCGAGGATGGTTCCATAGAAGCTATGTTCATGCCTCCAAATGTAACGGCTCTGATCCAGCCAATGGATCAAAATGCAATTAGAATCACCAAACTTCATTATAGGAACAGTCTTCTGGCACCAATTATTGCAAAAGAGGGGGATTTGCTTGAATCGATGAAAAAAATCACACTTAAAGAAGGAGTTTCTATTCTAGAAGCATCCTGGAACCGAGTTGGTAAAGAAACTTTATCTAACTGTTGGAAAAATATTTTGAATATGGTAAATGATGAAGACGATCCTGAATTTAATGTTCCTTTGAGCGTTTTAAAAGAAAAGTGGCAATCAGAGGTTAGATCTTTAGAAAATACTGCTGCAGATCTTCTACAGACATTGTGCCCTCAGGAAGTATTTACTGCTGTAAACATTAGAGATTGGATCAATAATCCTTGTGAGGACGTCACGCCATTTGATGAAAATGATTTAATTGAAGAGTCCGACGATAATGACGACTGTTTTATTGAAGCGCCTGAAAACAACATTAAAGCCAAAGAAGCTGTCGAAATTTTTAACAAAGCTGTCCAATGGGCTGAATTTCAAATGGTCGATCAAACTGACATTAAAGTATTGAAAAAAATCAGGGAATTGGCGGTAAATAAGCTGGTCGAACAAAAGAAAAAACAGAAAATAATAACCGATTATTTCCATATTTAATTATATATGTATGTACCTATCTTTTTTCATTGTAAATTTTATTTATTTTTTTGTCGTAATATTTTGTTTGTTTTTTATGTACATACTACGTATGTACTCTTTATGAAATGGATTTTTAAAAACTTTTTATGTTCCAAATAAATTACAAAAAGTTTTTTTTAGTAATCTTTGCATTTTCATTCCTTGCAGAAATGATTTTTAGAAAGAATAACTTAGTAATATATATAAAAAAAATCACAATCGAAAATGTGAACAAATTCGAAAATATGAACTACCCCGACATTAATTAGTACACATTATCGAGAGTTCACTGTAGTTAAGAGTCAAGCAAAAAATAAAGAAAGCAATTCATTTATAACATTACTCTCTTAATTTAAAGTGGAAAAAAACTCAAATGCACTGTTATTATATTATTACAACTGGTCCAGTTTGTTTTTTAAAGAAATAACATCAATGACATTTCTTAGAATTGAGAGAGTTTTATGAAAGTTTCTCAAAAAAAACAAATATTTGGCAAAATTTTATTTTAATTCCAAAAATTTTAAATACTTTATATGTCCCTTATTGTTTTTTTATAAATTATCTTGTCTTACAATTTAAATTTTTGTAAAAATTTAAAATCCATGTCCTCCAGTAATTTAAAGACAGAAAGATTCTTTTTAAACATAAAAAACTCTTCAATAAATTAATATCTATCTTAAAATAACTTTAATTTAAATTAAGTAATAAATTTCATTAACCCTTTGTATGAAGTGACTTTTAACTTAATTAATGACTTCCAAAACTAATTGTTATTTTCCATAAAATTTTAATAATTTCAAATGTTTTTCTATGGCATCTGCTTACATTATTCTTACTTTATGAAGAAAACTTCTTAATTAAAGCCTGTAAACTGTGTATAGCTTTATTTATATTAACTGTTAATGGCTCCTATAATACATTAGTTAGATTTAGTAATTAATTAATACTAATTAGTTTAAAATAAGTAACAGGTACAAATGAGAATGATTTCAATATAAGACATCTAAAATAAAGTACATTACATAAAGGGTTTATTAAACCTATCACTCATTTTATGTAAGTAATAACCGCCTTATTAGTTTTACGAACAAATTGTCAATTCATGATTGACATAATTAAAAAAAAATAATAATATTATTGATTTCAAAATAACATTGTTGTGCACAGAATATAATAATACATTAATATATTTTCGTAAATTAATATTAACTAAACTGGGGTAAATAAAACAGAATTTGATGAAAATCTGTTATAACTCAAACTACCTAACAAAAGAAAAAATTAAATTGAAAAAAGATTCAGCTGTGCCGAATCTTTTATACCCTTCACCATCTTACCAACAAATAATTAAATTTTCGCCTTAACGTATGCTTTCATTATTTCACTTTATAAATCTACAATTTTTTCAAACTACGAAAATTTGAATATGAAAAAAAAAACAATCATAACAAGCTTTGCTTTTAAAAAATAAACAACAACAATTCCATATTTATTTATTTTTGTATGTGTGTATGTACAAACTGACTGCATATACAAAGAACAACAACAACACTGTATTCATTATATTACTGCTGTTGCTAACTAAACTACTTGTCTATACAAAAAACAAAAAACATCACTAATAGTCATTACAATGCTTAATATACATGTTTGTGTGTGTATTTATATTCTTAACAGATTTGTTTTTGGACCATAACTCCGTTGATTATAAACGAATATGGTTTATTAAAAATCCGAAATTCTATAAAAATATTTATGACTGATCTAAAAAAATCTGTAGCTTGAACAGGGGCTTCAAAAATAAAAAATGTGTTTTCCCCGATATCTCAGTTATTACTGAACCGATTTATTTTATTTTTCAGAACAAAAATTCAGAAAAAAAATGTCCAAACCTACTGTGCAAAAACGAAATCTCTAGTATATACAGAGGCTTCAGAAACTGGAAAACCGGTTCTAAAAACCGTTTTTTAAGCATATCTCTACAATGTATGAACCGATCTTGCTGAATTTCAATAGCATTTCAAATTCTCGAAAAGATTTCCGATCGTTTGATATATATATTATATATGCCAATTATCGGTGGGCTTCATAAACGCCATTTCAACCGACACACGGACGGACGGACGTTGTCCTATCGTCATCGCTTCTTACAAGGATCCAGAAAATATAAATTTTTGTGCTCTCCGACGAAAATTGTGGAAATTTCAAACGGAATGACAAACTTATACAAACTTATATACTCTTTACACCTGTGGTGAAGGGTATAATAATTGTAGTAAAAACAACGCAAATAGAGTAATAAAAGATGAAAATCCCTAATCACTCATATTTCTTCTAAAAATCCTTTTTTTTATAAGAAGCCTACAAATCTATTTTAAAGCTTAAACACATATTGGTCTATGACAACCTCAAAATATACAAATTGGCTTAGAAATACTTTTTAAATTGATTTAATGATATCTGCCCATCCATACGTCCATATAAATGTTTTACTCAAACAACTCACAGAGTTATTTTTGTCATCTTATATATATAAAAGAGTAACGTGACTGACTGACTGACTGACTGATTCATCATCCCACAGCCCAAACGGCTGAAGCTAGAGAGATTTAAAAAATAATTGGACAGGTGTCTGGTACTTTTTTGAAAATAGGCCGTTTTAGGGAGAAAACGGGTAAAAACTGTATTTTGGTACTTTTTTGGCACCATATGTATCTTTGAAACCAATCAACATACAGATAAAATTTATGTCGTATTCATAACTTATCAAAAAATGAGAAACACAAATTTGGTACTTTTTAGAAATTCAAACGTTTAAGGGGTAAAAATCGTACCTATTTTTGGTACTTTTTTCATAAAACATTTTTTTTATATTTATTGAAATATTCATATGAGTATTTTAATATGAGATACCACTACAATTTAAAAATTTATTGGAATACAATTTTTGATACTTCGATGGGTTAAAAAAACGTACCAAAAAAGGGGTAAAGGCAGGAAATTACATATTATTAATAATGAATTTTTAATTACATAAAACATAGAAACATGAAATTAAGAAAATGTAGATAAGAATTCACAATAGTGGAATTTGTGGTACTTAAAGATACATGGTCCTGTGGGTAAGAATTCAAGAGGATGGACTTTGTGGTACTTTTTTCTTCTTCTATTGGTACTTTTTTGCATTTTCTGTAATATTTAACCTAGAAACTTGAAATTATATACGCATGGTCCGATGTTGGAAAGAATTCACAAGGGGGGACTTAGTGGTACTCTTTCGTTCTTCTAATGGTACTTTTTGAATTTTCTATAACTATGAGCCTAGAAACATGAAATTAGGGATATGTGGTCCTTAGTTAATGAGAATCCATAAGAGGGGACGTTGTGGTACTTTTTTGCTATTTTAATGGTACTTTTTGAATTTTCTATAATATTTAACCTAGAAATATGAAATTAAGGAAATGAAGTGCTAAGTAAATGAGAATCCATAAGAGAGAACTTTGTGGTACTTTTTCGTTCTTTTAATGGTACTTTTTGAATTTTCTATAATATTTAACATAGAAACATAAAATTAAAGATATTTGGTCCTAAATGAATGAGAATTCATTAGAGGGGACTTTGTGGAACTTTTATGTTCTTCTAATGGTACTTTTTGAATTTTCTATAATATTTAACCCAGAAACATGAAATTATAGACATGTGTTCTTAAATGATAAGAAACCATAAGAGAGGTTTTTGTGGTACTTTTTTGTTCTTCTAATGGTAATTTTTGAATTTTCTATAATTATGAACTTAGAAACATGAAAATAAGGATATGTGGTCCTAAATGAATTAGAATTCATTAGGGTTGACTTTGTGGTACTTTTTTGTTCTTCTAATGGTACTTTTTGAATTTTCTATAATATTTAAAGTAGAAAAATTAAATAAAATATGCAACTAAAGAGATATTGCTATTTATGGATGACATAACACCTTTATTAAAAATGTTCCCAAGGGAGTTAAGAATCTTAGTTTAAATTTATTATATAGTATAGTTTTTATAAAAAATTTCTGCTAACGAAGTAGCGGGTATACAGCTCGTCTGATCATAATTGTGTAACTTTTATATCGTTAATACTAACTAAACACAATTTTGCAGCAATATTAAAGTCACTGGCGTAAAGAACACTGGTAGACAAAAAAATCCTCCTCCATAGACGAATAGTTGATGTACTAAACACGAATCTGCTTTCAGTTTTTTTTTTCATCATGTCTGGATTTTTTTTTTTACGGGCGTGTCTAATATTTCGCCCATAGTAAGGCCATTACTTTAGTATATTTCCTCATAACTCAAGAACGGTGTGTACGATTAACATAAGTGATGCACTAAAAGATGCCTACTAAAAATATCTTTAAATCACCTAAACTTTATTTTGAAATAAGTGCCCAAAAAAATTTTTTTCGTTCAAAATTTTAGATTTTTTTGTTACTAAAATTTATTTTAATAAATGAAAACATAAAAAATGTTACAGTTTCTCACCTTTATTTTAAAGCTGGTAATGCTGCGAATAAAATAAGTTATGTATCTTCAAAATTGATGCACAAATCGTGATTTTATTCACAGTTAAGTAAAAATACCCATGTTACATACAATTGAGTAGAAATACAGTGGTGGGCAAAAAAAATAAAAAAAAATATTTTTTCTTAAAACAAAAATAGGTGGAATAGGTGGATTTTGACTAGTTAAACAAGAATCTGTATTCACTTTTTTCTATCACGTACTGATTTTCTTTTATGGGCAACACTAATATCATCATCTTATTCAGCGGTCACACTATAAAATTCGAGAAAGGTTTGTCAAATTTAGACTATAACTCAAGAACCGTTTACACGGTTTTGATAAATGATACATCAAAAGATGCATGCGAAAATTGTCTTCAAGGTATGCCAACAATATTTTTTTTTTTATTCGCTCAAGAATTTCAGATTATGGATCAAAATTTTTACGATTTTTCAATAAAAAAGAATTAATTTTTCGCTACTAATTACCAAATAACTACGGAAATATTAACTGGATAAAAAATTATGTAAATTCAGTTCAAAGACAATTTAGATCACTATCTACTGGAGTTTAGTTTATCTTAATTGGACAAACAGTTCTCGAGTTATACAAGGGTGACTGCCTAAAGGCGGGGTCATAGTAGTCATGCCCATAAAAAAAAATCAATACGTGATAGAAAAAAAGTAAAAGCTGATTCTTATTTAGCACATTAAATTTCATCTAATCCACCATTTTTTTTATTTAAGACAAAACAAATTTTTTTTACCGACTAGTGTATTTCCACTTAGCTATAGGTATACATGGGTATTCAAACTTAACTGTGAATCCAATCAAGATTTGTGCATCAATTTTTATGATACGTGGCTTTAATGACTCGTAGTTTTGCCAGCTTTGAGATAAAGATGATAAACTGAAATATTTTTGATGTTTTCACTTTTAAAAAGAAGTTTTAGTAAAAAAAAGAAATCTTTAATTTAGCATGAACAAATTTTTTTCGGACACTTATTTAGAAATATCTTCAAAACTATTGAAACTATTTGTAAGAAGAACGACTTAAAGCCAATTTTATTCCACATATTTTTTTTTTTTTTGTATTATTTATATAAATCGTACATACCGTTCTCGAGTTATAGTGAAATAAACTCGAGCAAACGGCTTATTTAGGGCGCAATATTAGACACGACCATAAAAAAAATCTCGACCTGATGGGAGAAAACTGAAATCAGATTCGGGTTTAGCATGTGGAATTCCATCTAGTCTATATAATTTTTTTTTTTTTTTTTTTTTTTTTGAAGGAGCACGAAAAAAGTTTTTTTTTGTTGGCCAGTGGAATTAGTGTAAATACTTTAATTGATTTAAACCATGATAATAGCTTACTATTTAGAGTTAGAGTTAAATTTATGGAATGACAGCCGGACGGACATAATATGGCCATATTTTAATTAAATTCTGAAATATTAATAAAAATGTGATAAGTAATTTTAATAAAAAGAAAAAATTAGAAAACTTCCACTAGTTTCTACAAAAATATCAAAAAACCCTGTACGTAGAAAACATATTTTAAAAATTTTACTTTTTATAAAAATGATCACCCTGTCACACATTGGGGTAAATGAGGTCGAAAATGGCTCTTAATTAAGGGAAATGGAATATCAATATTTTAATGATTACGTTTTATTTTTTTATTTCTTATTATGTAGAATTTTTATATTTTTTGTCAGAATGGTAATGTCCGTCCATCTGTCTATACATTAGGGTTAAATGAATCGAAAATGATGCTTAATTCAGGAAAAGTTGATATCAACACTTTAATCATCAAGTTTAATTTTCCTATTTATTAGCAAGTAAAAACTGCATTTTTAGAAATCAAAAATATTTTTTAGCAGAATGGTAATGTCCGACCGTCTAAACATTTGATTTAAATGGTTCGAAAATGACGTTTAATTTGGGGAAAGGCGATATCAAAATTTTCATATTTACATTTGGTTTTTTTATTGATCAAAAATTGATTTTTTTTTTTTTCTTTAACTAATTACAAAAAAATATAATAAAATCGCTTCCTATAAGAAAACAACATAACCTAGATTGAAGATTTTAATTGCTATTGACATTAATTTTGTCTAGTTTATTGAGAAAATTTTAATTTCAAAATAAAAAATAAAAAAAAGAATCTTGTTAACTTTGACATTTAAGAATTTCACAAATAAATAAAAAATAAAAAAAAGAATCTTGAAAATTTCCATAGGACTACAGGGGAGACCCCTAAATATGCTTCACATACAGCAAGAAAAACAATAATTTTAAAGTGAAAAAAAATTTTGTCGATTTTTTTTCTTTGTTGAATTAAGGAGTGATAGATCTTAACACACGTTTTGTACCTTAGCTTTTTTCGGAAGCAATATTTAAAATTTTTTTGATCTCGTTATCTTTATCTTTATCGTTATCCAAAATGCGTAACAAAAAAATCCAATTTGGTCCTACAAAAAATTTGCCATAAAATTAAAGGTCTGCCTTCAAACTGTTTTCAATATTATTAAACAATATCAGGGGAGTTTGACCATTAATAGAAAACCTGGTATATACTGGCAGATTTTTCGCAGCTTCTGAGTCCAAAATTGTATGTTGCTAATGCTCAAGGAAATGTTAAAGATAAACAAAATTTCCTACAAAATTTCTGGTATGACAAGCTTTATGCAGTTGCGGTAAAAGAAGCAAGTCATTTGTTACTGTGGCCTATATAAATACCGAAAAATACACCAAAGAATATTTGCATAAAAATCTTCTTCCTTTCATAAGAGAGCACAATGTGTTCACATATTTTTGGCCCAATTTGACATCATGTCACTACGTTAAGAAAGCTCTGGAGTGTTCTCAAAACAATAACATAGCTTATGTACCAAATTGTCCGGAACTAAGTCCAATGGAGTTATATTGGGCTCTTGTAAAAAGAGAATTAAAGAGCACAAAAAAGGTGTCCCAAAAATCAAAGATTTAAAAAGCAGATGGACAAACTGTTTCAAAAAAGTAACTGAAACAACTAACAAATCTTTAATGGAAGGTTTACCAAAAAGATCCACGAGTTTATAAGTAGTGGTTAGAACTATAAAAGTTATATTTTTCTGTTATTATAATATCAATTAAATAAAAATATCAAAACTCTAAGATCAACCGTTTGCAAATTATAAAATTTTGTATATGTTAAGATTTTTTCACGAGAAACCCGAGGAGACTATTTTTGGAGGTCCACCCCGTACCCCTTAGACCTGCTAGGAATCTTTGCTCCTCTGAATCAATTCAAAAATACCTCAGCTTTAAACGTGTTAAATTTTATTCATATATTTCCAACGGTTCTCAAGTTATAGAATTATTTCTAAAAAAAGGATTTTGGGACCACTATATAAAAATAGTTACCCGAAGTGACTATCTTTGGTGGTCCACCTCCTGTCCCCCAGACCTTCCAAGAAACTTTTCTCCCTTATTTCAACTCAAAACTACCTTAGCTCTAATTATGTGAAACTTTTTTTTAGATATCTCCCAAGCTATAGAATTAATTCTAAAAAAATAAATTTTTTTATCCCCTACACCACCATAAATGATTGGGGTATTATGCGTTTGTGCTGATGTTTGTAACGCACAGAAAAAATTATCGTATCGCCACCTTAAAGTATACCGTTCAACTCAGAATCACTTTCTCAGTCTATTTAACCATGTCCGTTCGTCCGTCTGTCTGGCTGTCTGTCTGTCTGTCTGTCTGTCTGTCTATCCATGTAAACCTTGTGAACAAAGTACAGGTGGGATTTTGAGGATATCTTGATGAAATTTGGCACGAAACTTGACACAAGGACAAAGCTTATTGAAATTGTTTATGATCGGTTCATTATTTCACCTAGCCCCCATACAAATGTCCTTCCGGAATAGGGATTTTGTAGTCATAAATGCCCTTCATATATAAATATTTTTATGAAATTCGGTGTTAATCTTTGTGCCAAATTTCATAAAGATCGCTCCATAATTTACCATAGCTCCCATATAAACCCACTTTCAAGAATTTCTGCATAAAATCATATAGATGTTACCATCAACGCATTATTAGGTACTTATATATTTTATTTTTCATTAAGTAAAAGTATTGGTTTACAATTGGCCACAGGTCTAATAGAAGTTCCTTTCGATATTTTTATGCTCTTATACAATGGTGTAGGGTATCATATAGTCGGTCTTGACCGACTATATTTTTTTCTCTCGTTTATAATAACATTTGACTTTTTAATATAAATATTTAGTTTTATCTTTTTATTTTAGTTTTTAGTTTTTCCTTTAAAGAAACGTGGCTGTACTGTAATTTTTTAAGGTTTCTTGAACTTTTTAAAATTAAAATAAAAAATCCCAATACTTACAAAAGAAATTATATTTTCCTTTGTGTTTTTTTTTTCAGACTTAAATGTCCCGCCAATTGTTTGTCTTAAATTGTTTATCAAAAGTTCATTAGAAATTTATAATAGGTTCTTAATGGGAAAAAAAGGTTTTCCTTTTTTTGGTGTATTTGTTTTTATGCTAATTTATTGTCTGAAATACAAAAGAAAAACATTTTTTGCGCTTGATTACTTGAAAAAGATGGTGAAAATAAAAGTTAATAAACTTGATATAAAAAATTAAATGCAAATTTTTGCTGATATTATTATACGAAAAAAAAAATTAAATTTAATTATTGTGTAAATAAATCTGTAATTAAATACTAAATAGCTGGAAAGATTTTCATATAAATACCCACAACCCAGGAGAGTAGTGAATATTACAGTTAAAATTTTGATGATATAAATCTTTAAATTTGTTGCCTAAATTAAACCAAAATATAATCAAGTCCTTAGTGAAAAAATAAACCTTTAGTTTATGATTTATTATATAATAAAATTTCAGTATTTTCCCAGAAAATTATTACTAAATTACATATTTATAAAATTTTCTTAATTCCATATTAATCATACGCTTCGATAACCTTAAATTAAAAAATTAAAATTTAAAACCTTAATCCTATTTAATACCATTATATTATTTGGCTATTTTTATAAGAAAAAAATTTCCATTGCTTCAAACTTACTTGTCAATTTATCTTCTACTCAATTAGCTTTATTTCATGCAATTACTAATTTCATTTTGTATAAAATAAACCTTCAAAAGAAGAGCACAAATAAAGCAAAAACAATACTAAATAAACTTTTAATTTAGTAAATTTTTTACAATTTCTTTAGGGGGTTTTTTATCTAATACAGCTTGTAGCTACTACAGCTACTAATATGAACTAATATGAACAAATCCCAGAGGTTTTTTTTAATACAGGAAACATATATATACTGGAACACAATATACTCTAACTCAACATGTCAATATCAATTTAATATAAAACAGTTGTTGCCAATGTGTTGCTTGCTATATTTGCTAGCAGTTTTTTCCCCAGTTTTTATTTCAAATTGTTCATTTCTATTCAATGCATTCAATGAAATAAAATAAAAATTGTTAAGCAAAAAATATAGCAAAATAGATAAAAAAAAAAAAAGGAAAGTAAGTAAAGAAAAAAAATTCCATTGAAAAGTTTAAAAAACTTTTCCTATGATTGCCATTTTTAGTTTTTCTTTTTATTTTTTCTACTTTTGTAAATGTTTGTGTGTATTAATATGAGTTATATTAAATGTTTAAATATAAATATGTATGTATGAGTGTATTTTATACTTAAATGTTAACATATGTCTGATCTTCCGTTTCATTTAAAATACCACATCCGTTATAAGTAAAACAAATAAAATACAAACTGTCTACTACTACAATCGCATGTATCCTGTAAAAACTCTCTTCAATGTATTTGTAAATAAACAAAAAACAAAAAGAAAGAGAAAAAAATAACAGAAAAAAAATTGAGTTTCCCTAATGATGTGACATTATAAAGAAAAATAAAACATAACAGAGACATAATAAAAAGCGTTGTATTATTGTATTTTGTTTAAATGCTTTTAATTGTTTTAAGCTCTTAGGACACTAAAGAAAATTATCACAGCTTTTAGAATAATATGATGAATTCCTTGTAAACAATTATTAAACCACATGATTAACATGTTTGCGGAAAAAATTTAAAAACATTTATTTTTATATTTAAATATTTATATGAAATGAATGAATTCCATCGTTTAATTAACAGTTTACATGGACGGACAGAAGGACGGATATCACTAAATTAACTCAAAAAGAAAATTTTAAGAAGATTGGTATATATTAGGGTAGGTCTTATACAAATCATTTGCTTTCAATCAATATTAATAGAATTTCTTACTGGAAAATATCAGCACTATGTACCCAATTTCAACAAATTACCTCCAAAATTAACACCTAAAGTTTTATTTAAAACTATACTTAGTCAGACAGACAGACGGACGGACTCAGAAGGAAATTCTAAGGCTATTGGTATACATTTAGGTAGATCTTAGATCAATGAATAGATTTTAATCAATTTTAATATATTTGTTACTGGAAAATGTCAGAACTATGTACCCAATTTTAACAAATTAACTTTAAAATAGCCACCTGAAGTTTGATTAACTAAAAATTATACATGAACAGACAGAATGACGGACATCGTTAAATCAACTCAAAAAGTTATTCAAAGCCTATTGATATTCATCAAGATCGTCCATAGACCAATTAATTGATTTAAACTAATTTAATAAAGTTCCTGTCTAGACCATGTCACGCCTATGTACCAAATTAAATTAAATCAAGTTCAAAATTGTCACCTGCACTTTGATTAGTTAAAAGGGGAACATGGAAGGACGGACAGACAGACAGACAGACAGACAGACAGACAGACAGACAGACAGACAGACAGACAGACGGGTATCCACTAAGAAGGTGATTTTAATCCCAGTTTTATATTCCTAGCAGGATCTTGGAAGGATCTCTGTAGAAATCAATTAGAATAAGTCCATTGGACTTACCTTCGGATCAACTCCTTAGTCGATTTAACTATACCCGTCCTTCTGTCCATTCGTCGATGTATACCTTTTAAACAAACTATAGGTGATAATTTTAAAAATAATTCCATTTAATTTGCTACGTAGGCCTAATATGATCAAAGCTCAGGTCATTATTTAAGATTCTCTCACAAATACTAAATAGCTGGATATACATCAAGACCTACCTTGATGTATACCTTCTGAGTTCATTTAATGATGTCTGTCCTTCTGTCCGTCCATGTTAAACTTTTAAACGAACTTCAGGTAGCTACTTTGAAGGTAATATGATAAAATTCGGTACAACGGCCTGACATGTCTCAGGCAGGGACTCTATTAAAATCAATTGAAGTCATCATAGGTCTAAGACTCTCCTCAAAATATACCAACAGGCTTAAAGTCACCTTCTGACCGGATTCAAAGATGTCCGTCCGTCTGTCCGACTAAAATACAAATGACAATTTTGAAGGTAATATGATTAAATTTAGTACATAGACCTGACATGAGCTACGAATTAACTTTATTGTAATTAGTCTAAAACTCACCTTATACAAACAGCAATAGGATTAGAGTTCTGATTAGAGATTCTGAGTAGATTTAACGATGTCCGTCCATCTGTCCGTCCGTCTATCCGTCCATGTATACCTTTTTATCAAACTGCAATTTTTAAGGTAATTTGATTAATTTTGGTACTTAGGCCTGACATGACCCATAAAGGAACTTTATTGAAATTGATATGCATAAAGATGAGTCTTAAATCTACCTTTATATAGAAATAGGGTTAGAACCACTTTCTGAGTGGATTTAGCGATGCCCGTCTGTCTGTCTGTCCGTCTTCTCGTCCTTGTATTAAACTACAGGTAAAAATGTTGAAGGTAATTTAATTTAATTTTATACATAGGTCTGACCTGGTCCAAGCAGGAACTCTATTAAAATTTGAAAAAAAAATAACCCACTATTGGTCTAATATGTTAGAGTAGACTTAGAATCACTTTCTGAGTCGACTTAACGATGTCCGTCCGTCTGTCCTTACATTCATATCTTTTAATCAAACTACAGGTGGCAAATTTTGAATATAATTTAATGAAAACTATGTACATAAGCCTTACAATTCCCGTTGAGGAACTCCACTTAAATTGATTGAAGTCAGTTTATTTGTCTAAACCCCATCTTAATGTGTAGTAATAGTCTAAGAATATTATTCCAAGTCGATTTGACAATGTCCGTCCTTCTGTCTTTCCAAGTAACCTTTCAATCAAACTAAAGGTGTAATTTGTAAAATTAATTTGATGAAATGTGTTTCATAGGCCTGACATTGGTTGAAATCATTTTGTTTATATACAAATTTCCCATACAAATTTCCTTTTGGAATAGAATTTCAAGTAAAAAAATCATTTTAGTGTCAACCTATTGCTTCAAAATTCAACATCAATAAATCTTTTGTAGTATTACTATAAACCACAACATATCAGTAGGATTGGTCCATAATCCAAAAATTATTAAAAAAAACAAAGTATTAAAAAAAGTAAAGAGAAGAATCTCAATTTTCCCAAAAAATATATCCTTTAATCACCCTAATACAATACAATATGAGCTGCAGTTTGTCAAAGTTGATCATTTCGAACTTTAAAATTTACAACTTCGAAGCTGATAACTTTAACAAATAAAGGACTATAAAAATTATTTCAACAGACAATTTTATGTCTAACCCTCTACCTATTAGAAACCATAAAATATCTGAATAAATATTGTAAAAATTAAAACCCAAATGACAAACTTATTCTAAATACTCTTGACACCTTTGGTGAAGGCTAAAACACTGCGATTTTTTTTCTTCTTTTTATCATTTCGTCCATAAATTTTAACACGCACATACATACAACAAACATAAAAATAATGACTTCATTTATCACACTAAAAAGCTGATTTTTAAAATGTCATAAAACAACCATCATAACAAAATGCCTCCTACACCTCCATTTGTGTCCTCAGTGTTAATGTAGCAGGATAATTTTTATGATTCGTGAAAAAAAAAAGAAATCCTGTCATAAATGTTATACCTGTTGTTAAATTTTTGATACTCTTTGACAGAGAACTGTTTGTTGTATTTCGAAATAAAGTAAAACTCTGCTGATTTTGTTGCAATGTATTAGAAAATCATAAAATTAAATTGAAAGTGGATAACAAAAACTAAAGGGAAAAAATGTTCAAGGTTTGTGATAATATAAAGGGAAATGTTTTTCATATCACTTTATATAGAGATATATTTTTAAGATTACAGGCAACAGTGAGGGACATAATTATAGTGTATAAATTGGTCTACATTTGGTCAACAATTTAGTTTTTAGTCTAGTCTATAGTTGGTTATAGTCTGGTTTATAGTCTGCTATTGTATAATTTATAGTCTAGCTTATATTCTAATCTATAGTCTAGTCAATATTCTAATCTATAGTGTAGTCAACAATCTTATATATAGTCTAATCTATATTCCATAGTCTAGTCTATAGTCTAGTCTATAGTCTAGTCTATAGTCTAGTCTATAGTCTAGTCTATAGTCTAGTCTATAGTCTAGTCTATAGTCTAGTCTATAGTCTAGTCTATAGTCTAGTCTAGTCTATAGTCTAGTCTATAGTCTAGTCTATAGTCTAGTCTATAGTCTAGTCTATAGTCTAGTCTAGTCTATAGTCTAGTCTATAGTCTAGTCTATAGTCTAGTCTATAGTCTAGGTTATAGTCTAGTCTATAGTCTAGTCTATAGTCTAGTCTATAGTATAATCTATAGTCTAGTCTATAGTCTAGTCTATAGTCTAGTCTATAGTCTAGTCTATAGTCTAGTCTATAGTCTAGTCTATAGTCTAGTCTATAGTCTAGTCTATAGTCTAGTCTATAGTCTAGTCTATAGTCTAGTCTATAGTCTAGTCTATAGTCTAGTCTATAGTCTAGTCTATAGTATAGTCTATAGTCTAGTCTATAGTCTAGTCTATAGTCTAGTCTATAGTCTAGTCTATAGTCTAGTCTATAGTCTAGTATATAGTCTAGTATATAGTCTAGTATATAGCATAGTTTATAGCCTAGTCTAGTGAAACAAAAGTATTCAATTGTGGTTTTAGGTTTTGGGACTTTTTCTTTTTCTTTGGCCAAAACTTGTTCCCCACTGTATTTATTTAACTTGATTTTAATAACTTTTGACATTTCGCAAATATATATTTATATTTAACAACAATTTTAAGCTTATTTTTAGGTGTTATTACTGCTAAGCAACAGACATTAAGCAAAAAATATATAAATAATTTTATAACATATTTTAAGGAGGTGCTTATGCCACTAAAGCAAAGCATGCTTTTAGGAATAAAAAAAAACCATCAAAAATAATAATAAAAAATATACAATTTTAAAAGCTTTAGATTTATTCTCTGCCGCATCACTTTAAATTATTTGTTTTTAATCAGGAAAAAAATCCTAATCTTTTATACTTTATTTCATATTTAACTTGATTTATTTATAGCTTACTTTTATACTCTAAGGATTTGTTTGCTTGTTTTGTTTGATTTTCCTGAAAAATTTTCCATTTTTTTTTTATTTTACTTTAAATATATTTTTTTACAATTATTATTATTATGCTTAAACATATTAATTTTTTACATTCACTCCATTAAATTCCTTAATATGTTTTTACGCTTTATTACACTCATTCATTTATTTCTTACTTTATATTCAGTGACGTTGTACGTTGTTTTTAACTCTGACCGTATTTGAAAAATTTATTTTATGATTTTGGAGAATAATTTGCCTGCAATTGCAGTAGATCTTCATTTAATGGTCATTTGTGTGTGTGAATGTGGAATTTGTACGTTTCATTTCAAAAGCCATAAAATCTTATAATAAATGATTATAGTTTTATATTATAACCAGAACTTTTGCATACGTTTGTGAAAAATTGGACAAGTGTAATATGTTAAAAAGGATTTATTTCAAGGTTTTAATATTAAATGAATATTTAAGAGCATAAAAAGAATTGTAATTTTCTTATAAGAGAGAGAGACAGAGAAAGAATTATTAAAATAAATTTTAATTACTAACTAATTTACCTTTAATCTTTAAGAAATACAACTAGATTTTTGTATAAAAATACATTATAAAAATATTATTTCCATTTTAATAATATTTTTAATTTTAAATTATTATAATAATTTTATTTAAATATTTAAATTTAAAATAACACAACTTTTTAAACTACATAATTATTTATTGAATATATTTTAAATTTTATTTAGCAATAAAATTTATAATATAAACGATATGAAGACAATATTATTAAATTGCTATAAACTTTGACCTTTTTTATATACACATACATACGTAATTATTAATGAAATTGTATTTTGTGTTTTAATATAATTTGTATTTATTTACACAGATAAAAAATATATAGTAGTAGCCTAAAAATATGCAACATTTATATATTTAAACTGTCTTTCTCTTAGCTTACCTGTATTTACTCTACAGCTTTGAAAGTAGCTACTTTCTCACACAATAGTTACCTTAAGCTTATTGGTATACTTTCAGGGAGTGGAAACAACGAACGATTGTACCGTCTCACAGTGCTTTGTACCCATATAAAGCACAGTAGGGCCAATAGTAAAAATGTTGGGAATAAATCTGTATCTTTTAAGCTACTGGTCGAATCTAAAATTGAAATGTATGAGACAGTTGTAGAGGAGAACCTAAGCTTATAGTAAAAGCATCTTGTAGTCACTTTGTAAAAAATAAACTGCAGGGTGTCAAAGTTGATCACATTGAGTATGTAAAAGATTAAAAAAAAAAAAATCGTAATCAAGTCCGATTTTAATAATTTTTATGTTTCTGTATTAATTTTCAAAGTAATATCGATTTAACATCCCGTAATATTTTAACATAAAGAATTTTAAAGAATTAAAATTTATAACATTTTATTATTCATATTTTTTTTATTTACTTACACATGAACGTGTGTATGTGAAAAGAGCGAATACTCCCTGCCACTTGGAGCTATGGATGCCGACCAATGATTTAAACCATGATAATAAAATACTATTTTGGGTTAAAGGTTTAATTTTCTGGAAAGACTGCCGCACGAACATAGTAAGGCCGCCATATAATTTTATAATGATCTGTATAAGTGGTGTATTATTTATTATTATCTCCTCCAGTTTTGTACAAATTCGCAAAACTATTACACTTATAATAGTGAATATCGTATGTACACAGAGAAAACAGATTCGTTATTGCAACCGAATTTATTGCCAATCAAATTTGGTCGGTTACACGTACTATCACAGAAATCGATCGCAGCAACCGAATATATCGTTTCCTTATAACACCTTATTGTAAACTACAAACAAAATATTGGTCAAGGTAACATATTATTTGGTACAATATAGTAACTATAACTATTGTATATAGGAAATTCGGTGAGAACAACTGAAAGTTGTTTTTTGTTGGCAATTTTCGGTTCTAAATACTACATAGAATTCGATTGTAATTACTGAAATTATTTATATGTGCAATTGAATAATATGAATGAATAATTTTCAAAAATTTAAGTATAAAATTTATTATAAGCAATTATTTATATAAAAATACATACATAGAAACATATGTTTTAAGTATATTGAATAAATTAACTAAAATAAGATATTGTTCTCAATTTCCATTTACGAGTGATACGTATTATAATTCTGGTTCTAGATATTTATCTTTTGAATATTGTTATTGTCCATTGAAACTATGGTTGGTCTATGGTAAAACAAATTATATTAAATATTAGAAAAAGTAATACATTCAATGGAAATTAACCATTTTACTTTCCAGTGATTGATTAACATTTGTGCCATTTCCAAAGTTTGTAAATACATATTGATACTGCTACCACAGCTTAGTCTGGTACTGAGGATTTGCTGTAGCCACAATTTATTTATTTGTTTAAATATTTTATAGTTTTAAAGATTTTAATAAAAATTATTTATTTTTGATATGTCAACATTTATACTAACGAAAATATCGATTGCAAACACCGAATTTAGTTTTCTAATTTTATAAGTGAATATTTATTTCTTTTTATAAATATAATGGTTGTATTATCAATACATAGTACTAAAATTTAGTTGAGTGGATCAAATTTGTTAAATGAATTTCATTGATACACATATTGGTTTAGCTGAATAAATTTTCTTTTGTAATAATAATAATAATTTAATTGTAGTAAAAGTTTAAAGGTGTGATGAATTATTTGTTGGATTTTTATTCTTTTAATAATTGTAATTAAAAATCGGTTATATTTAAACAATTTTTATTATTATAACCGTTTTCCAACTAATTTATTATCTGTGTGTCCGTCCATACGTCCGGTACAGAGACAATGTTTAGTTATACCCTGGCTAAATTTGCAGGTATAAATAATACACCAAAATATGTGGAATAAAACTGGCTTTAAGTCCTTCTACTAACAAATTTGTATCCGTTAAATACTTTTGAAGATATTTCGAAATAAGTGTCCGAATTTTTTTTTTTTTTTTTTTTTTTCATGCTAAATTCATGATTTCTTTTTTTTTACTAAAACTTCTTTTTAAAATTGAAAACATCAAAAATGTTTCAGTTTATCATCTGTATCTCAAAGCTGGCAAAACTACGAGTAAAAAAAGCCACGTATCATAAAAATTGATGCACAAATCATGATTGCATTCACAGTTAACTTAGGATACCCATGCATATCTACAGTTAAGTGGAGATACACTAGAGGGCAAAAAAAATATTTTTTTTTTTTTTTTTTTTCGTCTTAAATAAATAATATGTGGATTAGATGTAATTTAACGTGCTAAATAAGAATCAGCTTTTACTTTTTTTCTATCACGCATTTATTTTTTTTTTTTTTTTATGGGCATGACTACTATGACCACGCCTTTAGGCAGTCACACTTGCATAACCCGAGAACGGTTTGTTCTATTACAATAAATTAAACTACAATATATAGCGACTTAAATTGTCTTTAAGCTGAATTTACATAATTTTTTGTTCAGTTAATATTTCCGTAATTATTTAGTAATTAAGGACTGCGCACAAAAAAATCCTTTACTTTTTTGATGAAATCTTGCATTGGTCATATAAAATAATTGCAAGGAAGGCTGTTGTGCCGCAAAATACAGTTTCTTGGGTCATAGTATTATATAAAGAAGTCATGATCACTGAATGGTAACCTGGTAATGGAAGACAAATTGTATCTTCAGGCTGTAGGACTCCGGCAAAATAGAAAGGATTTTGAGAGAAAATCACCTCTTCTCTGGAAGAAAAGAGTCACAAAAAGTTAATTGCTTTGAATCTGTATCACAAAATTTTAAAGGAAGTCTAGCCTGAAGACTTATAGAGCAAGAAAAAAAATCCTAATAGAAACGCAAGTAAGAATTTGGAGGAAATAAATAACATGAAAGTTCTTCGGACGAATTTTTTCGGAAATTTAGTTTCTGTATAGTAGACGATGAAACGTTCGTACAGGATGACTTTTTTCAACTTTCTAGCCAGGAATTTTATGTCGCAGATGCTAGAGGGATTATGACAAAAACATTTGAGGTATCAAAGAAATCAAAATTCCCAACAAAGTTTTTGATTCTTAAAAAATGGTTGCATTAAGACAGAAATATACGTGAATGAGTGCCTTTGGAAAAGACTTCTCCCTTTCCTAATAAAATTCAGTATATCCCCTGTTTTCTGGCCTGCTCCCGCTTCTTCTCATTACAACAACAAAACAATGGAGTTGTAACAAATAAATTGTAAGAGTTTGTACCGATAGAGGCTAATACATTAAATTGTCCGAATTTCTTTGCAATTGAAAGATATTGGACTCTACTAAAAATAATTTAAATGACATTAAAAGCTCAGCATAAAATGAAACGGAGTTTAAAAATAAGTGGACTTGTTCGAGCAAAATCGTGGCCGAAACACAATAAAAACTTTAATTAGAATAATTCTGGAAAATATCAGATATTTCCTTAAAAACCAAAAGGAACTAATTTATTCTTTTATGTTTAGAACTTGAACATAAGAGTTATTAATAAAAATATCACTTTAAAAAAATTCACCCACTGGTTTAGTTTCTATAAGCAGATTTGCATGCACGGATTTTTTCGTGCGCATGCCTTAGTAGCAAAAAAAAATCGTGAAAATTTTGATCCATAACTCTGAAATTCTTGAGCGAATAAAATATATTGTTGACACATCTTGAAGACAATTTTCGTATGCATCTTTTGGTGTATCATGTTCAAAATAACTTCGAAACTATTGAGCACATAAAAAATTAAATTTAGGTGTGTATATGGTGTTGTATTTTTTTTGTCGACCAGTGTAATGGAAGAAAAATATGTATGTGTAGTGTATTTTTAACAAATTTAGAAGAATTTTCTGAATTAAGATTGTTATATTTGCTGCATTTGGAAAGTTAAGTATACAATATATATATCAATGGATAGGTTTATATATCTTTTTTTATATTATGTTTAGATTTTTTTACATACTTAAAACTGGAAAGAAGTTTTTCTTAAAAAATTTAAAATGTTATTATTTAAAATTTTTAATAAATATTATTTTAGTTTTGAAATTTTTTAAAAAATTACCAGCTGAAGCTATCAAAATGAATTTTGGTACACAAAAACCTCGTTATCTTTATAATATATTGCATTAAAAATAAATTTAAAATAATTAAATTTAATATGTTTTTTTGTGCACTTAAGAAATATGATTCTAAAAATTTGTCTATTTTCATAAAATATGCTCTTATATCTACATACTTGAGCGGGTGGGAAATTATTAAATTTCAAATCAATCTATATGTATGTAATTATAAAAACTATTTTTTAGATTTAAAAAATTTCGCGTGACTTTTTTTTTTTTTTATTCCGACTAATTTAAAATTTTGTTCAAAATGTCATAATTTTCGAATAAAGCTGGATATAGGGTGCAACTCTCAGTCAAATAAAAATTTAATTATTATTCATTCTTGAAACTTTGCCTTTTGAAATATGTAAAAAAATATATTTTTGGTGAATTCAATGTTGATAAAAAAGTGAAAGAATCAGACCACTTTTTTGTAAAAAAGAAACAAAAAGTTTTGGTATTTATTTTAATGTCTTGACTTTAATAATTTTTCACAGCTAAAGGAATTAAGATAATTCAAAAAAAAATTTTCAAAACATTATTATGAAATATGCTGAAAATCTTAGAATATTTTTATAACAATTTTTGCTACTTTATTACGGAAATTATTTGAGAAAGACCAAAAAAAATGTCAAGGAAAAAATTTTAAATTTCCAAATTCCAGTAATTTTTGAGAAATAAATTTATTACCAAATTTTTTGCGATCGGCCCCACTGTTAACTCTCATTCATCCTGTTGTGATTTTACTAACAAGTTAAAAACTAATAATTCGCCAAACCTCAACCATTTCTAAGAACTACAGGGTACACATACAGTTAGGGACAAAACTATTTGTACACCCATGCATTTCGTATATCTTCAATAATTTATAAAGAATAAAAAAATATTATATGTAGTTTTAATTCAGGTCCATTTTTATTGAATTATTTGATAAAAAAATAAATTAATATATAACACATTGTTAAAAAAAAGTACAATTTAAGTAAAAATCTTTGGGACAAAAGTATTTGTACATCAGTACTTTGAACAATTATTTGTACGTTGGACTCTTGTATGATAATTTTTTTAAATACCGTTATATTTTCTTCGTTAATCGAGTTTTATTTTACAAAATAAGAAGTTGGTTTTAACGTTTTGAATAATAAGCACATCAAAAATGGGAAAGCGAAAAGAGTTGAGTTTGGATATTAAAAATTTAATTATTGATGAACATAAAAAAGGAAAATCTCTCCGGAATATAAGTAATTTAGTAAATTTGCAACATTCCACAGTACAATACATTGTAAGCAAGTATAAAAACAGCAGATCTGTTGAAAATGTGCGTGAAGGTATACGAAATATATGAGGTGTACAAATAGTTTTGACCCTAACTGTATGTATTAATGCATTTTTTGTTGTTGTATGTATAAGTACATAAAGAAGATTGTATGTGTGGGTTTAACTTTTTTTTTTCAAATTTGTATATTTGGATTTCTTTCCTTAGTAAAGGCCTTATTTTCTATACTTTTGTATTTACTTCACTCAATTCTCTGTTAAAAGTCTCTGGAGTAAATTTCCATTAAACGGCATGCAAAAGGCTAAGAACGAAAAAATAATAATATTTATTAAAAATTATTAAAAACGCACACAAGCAAACAATATACTTTACTATATTGCTAAGAGAGTTATAAAAAAAAAAAACCTTAACCTTGGAAGGCTACACTTTGTCAAATGGACGATGCATTTTTCAGTGATGTCGTTTTTTACTAAAAAATGTTTCTTTTTTTTTTTTTCTTTTTTTGAAAACTGAATTTTTGATAATAAAGTGGACAGAAAAATAATTTATATTTAAAAGTGTAATATAAATAAGTGTAGCCTTTCAGGGTTAAAAAAATTTGAAGCAAATAAAAATAAAAACTTATTTATTGCTTTTTGTTTGTATATTTTTTTTAATTTACATTAAAATCTATAAATTATACTTCAGTTTCTTAAGAGAATATCTAATAGTCTCTGAGGAGTAGGTACACAAACAAAAAATAATAATAATTTTAAAAGCGAAATTTAAGTAATATTTGTTCCCAAAAAAATATAAAAATTTGAAATTTCATGATGGTGACATAAATATTTAAAATAATACTTTAAAAGTGAAAAAAATCTATAAACTGTTAAAAAATATATACATATATAAATCAACCCTTTTTTTAAAATATTATAAAAAAAAAATACAAAGTTGTAGTAAAAGCTTTTTATATTTTAAAATTTTGTTTAAACAAAAACATACTTTTAAAATAAACCAAGATATTAATTTTAGCTACCTTATTATTTGACTTTCTACTTAAAATGTTGTGTTGATTTTAGCGTATTTTTTTTTTTTAATAAGCAGCTTTAACACTTTTACTTTCTAATTTTACTTTTCCCTTACATTTTCCCTTTCTTTATTTTATAAACAAAACAAAAAAAAAAATATCCTTTAGTTTAAAAACTCCATACATTTTCCTTACTTTTTCCTTCATATTTTACACAAAATGCAAAAAAAAATAAAAAATATTTTAAAAATACCCTTCTAGCTTTAAATTATATTCCTTCTATTGGCACCATTAACAACTCCGGAGTAAACTTGTAGGTTACCAAGGCAAAACAAAGAAAATTTAAAACAAACTTCAGGCATTAACAGCAACAACAGCATCATCATTATAAACAGCAACATAAACCTTGGTTGCATGTGTTTTAAATGTCTAAAGGGAAAAAATAAATTAACCAAACAACAATATATAAAGTACTTAAAATACTTTTTTTTTTTTGTTTTAAAAAATATATAAAAAACTGTGAAAAAAGGTTAAATTTATATTTAAAGCCGTTAGAAAAGTGCAGAAATAAGTAGAAGGTGTTATTTTATAAAAAGTCAAGTTATTGAGGTACATAGTCCACTAACTATTGGGTATTTGTTTTTTTAAAGCCTATAATATTGAATCCTTCCAAATACAGTTGAAAGCCTTTTATTAATGTTGACCTATCAACGTCAAAATCAAATGCTATCAGGTGCAGATCCAATAATTTTGGCCACAATATTGTTTCTAAAAATATAGCGATATATTTGGAATTATAAATATAGAAAAAAAATCACTACTATAAAAGAAGACAAAAAATCAAATTTTAATCTGTATCTCCCAAACTACTATTCCATCCGAAGAGTTGAAATGTATGGAAAAATTGTATAGGAGGCACAAAACTTTCAGGAAAAAAAAATCTTACCCCGTAGCTTATTCCGTAATATAATAGGGTAAATACAACATTTTTTACAGATTTAAATATTCTATTTTTTTTATACCCACCATCAAAGAAAAAATAAATAAATAAAAAAGATACAGATTTATTACCAAAAAATTTGCGTTTGACCCCACAGTGCAACAGCGGGGCGGTAGTTTTAATGAAAAAAGTAAATTTGTTTAAATAAATTTTCCCCGGACTGGAATTTTGGTAGGAAAATATAGGTAGTTTTAAATTCCCTGATTTTAAAATATGTTTGTCTGTATTGTACCAAAATTTCATTGGAATACCACCACTCGTTTAAATTTTATTTGGGTTATAATATTAACATTATTTTTCAAAATTATGCTAAAAATCTAGATTTTTAGTATATTTTCGGGTGATGGAGATACTTCACCGAGAATTTTACCAAAAAATTACATACACGAGATGACCAAATTTGGAGGTATACTCTCTAACACTGTACTCCTCTTCCTCAATTCAAAAACTGAGACCATGTGAATTGGAAGTTTTTAATTATCTGATTTTACGATGAGTTTTTCTATATAATACATAGCTAAATTTCAATACAAAATATTGCGATATCTCTATTCATTTAGAAAGATGGCCATATACTGACAACATCGAATTGGACGTTTTTGAGAACCCTATATAACAAGATAAAACTGCTGGGATTCTTCACTTGTTGCCAACAACAACATCTCCTACACGACCAATTAATTGAAAATTAAATTTGGCATAAAAAAACGCAACAAAAATAATTCGCCTTAATATTTTTTTTAAGGAATATCTGTAATTATTAAGATTCAAAATGTATGTAACCCAAAGCTCCTCTAACAAGTGGGAGAAAATGTTTTTAATGAGTAAAATGTTACTCATTAAATTTGGTTTCTTTTTAGCAAATTAAAAATAGAAGAAACAATTGAGATTTGCAGGGATGGAAAAATTAAGTGGCTGATGTAAAAGGTAGCAAAGAATATTTAGAGATACTTAGTATAAAACAAGCGCGAATGTTATATTCGGCTCGGCCGAATCTATATACCCACCATCAACTTTTTCAAATATCACGTTATATAGGAGGTGGGTGGTAAAGTGGGCGGACCACGCCTATTTTTTGTTTCCAAGTTTACATCGACTCCCTAACTATTTATACAAAATTTCGTTGTAGTACATACATTTGTTTAAGAGATATCAGCAGAAAAGTATAAAACGGACACCCTGTGTTTCTAGTTTTTAGCTCATAACTTGTTTATTAACTGATTTTGCTCATTTTCAATCCCAAACAAAACTTATATAAGACAAATATTTATGCCAAATTTTGTCTCCCTACGTTGTCGTGTTCGAGCCCTATCCTGCTTTCAACAGACGGACAGATGGACGGACATAGCTAGATCGACTCAGAATCTAACCAGGACCCAGAAAATATATACTTTGTGGGGTCTTAAATGATTATTTCGACATGTTATATACGGAATGACAAAATCAATATACCCCCACCTTTTTGATGGTGGGTATAAAAATAACGCAAGATGGATTTGATGTATTATTTAAAACAATCCTAAAAATTCCAAAAATGGCCAATTTTTTTTTTTTAGGAATTTTATCTAAAAGTAGTTTCTCTACAAAAATTTGTTCATCCCCATTCAAAGTACTTACTTCGAAAAAAAAATTCCTTTATTTTCCAAAGTTTTTTTAAAGCCAAATAAGGTCCTGCGGAAGTCCTCTTTCGCATTATAATTTTCTCAGTAAAATTATATGTTTGCCTGGCATTTTCATAAAATGAATTTTTATTTTTTCCTTTTTTTATATAGGTATTTATAAATTTAATGATGTTTTTATGCTCCACAAATCATCATTATATATCTAGGTGTAGTATGTACTAAATACATACATACCAACATTTTCAAATACACACATCCTTAGAGAAAAGAAAAAAGGTTTATATCTGTGTAAGTATGAGTATTTTAAAAACACATTTATTAAATAGAAAACACAGGTATATGTTTTATGAACTTTCACTTTCTACTTTACCATTTATTGTTGTTTTTATTAATGTTGTTGCTGTAGATCTAGTTGTTGCTGCTGCATCTGAATCAGATTC
Organism: Protophormia terraenovae; assembly: GCA_951394005.1. Classification (NCBI taxonomy): domain Eukaryota; kingdom Metazoa; phylum Arthropoda; class Insecta; order Diptera; family Calliphoridae; genus Protophormia; species Protophormia terraenovae. Next base: position 115,696,511 of record OX596077.1, on the reverse strand, counting down.
TTTTCATCTACTACTATTGCTGCTGTTGTGTTTTGGCGAACACTTAAACCGTGTGAAATTTCAGTATTTCAAACGCGTTTTATTCCTTTTTTTTTACACGTTTTCCGTTTTCATTTGAAATTTTACACACACATATTTTATGTGTTAAAGTATCCCAGTAGTTTTAGGGTCAAAAAAAGAGAACTAAAGATTTTACTAGACATTTTGGCTTCTCACGGTTTTCTAAAGAACCAAGTGTATACGTTTTTTTAACGTATTTTTGAATAAATTTAATAATAGCCCCGTTTAAAAATTTAAACTGTCTACACTATTGTTTACTTAAACATAGTTAAGTAACCATTTGACCCTTTTATTTGCATTACAAAAAGACTCATAAGTATCAAATATTCCGAAGACAAATATGTCTCCAAAAGTATATATAATAATAAATATCAATGTCAAAAATTTAATAAAACTGCTGGAATGTCTCTTCGAGACAGAGAGTGTTTATGTGAAATTGTAAATGTGTGGGTAAGTGTTTAAAGCAAGTGAGCATATGAAATATTAGTAAACATCATGTTAAAGCGTTAAAGGTCAACGTAGTATTTTTTTTTTTTTTTTTTTTTTTTTAAGGAAAATATCATAAGTATATAAATTTATAAGCTAAATAATATAATTTTAAATAAATGCAATGATGAGAAATTATTAAAATGTTTAAAAATTGTCAATGTATCTCATTAAAAACATCATTAGAGGACGTATTTTTGTACATTTATTATACCCAAAAAATATGGCTATATATTGAGTTTGTCATTTCGTATGTAATATGTCAACAAAAAATCGTCTAAGACCATATAAATTATATATGGGCAATTATCATTTTACGTTTACCTTTACATTCAATTCTTCAAATGTAGGCTTTAAACACTTGTAGAAAAATACCAGCACACAGTGGTTCCAAAACGCTTTTTTTTGGAAATAATTCAGTAACTAAAGAACCGTTAGAGGTATCATAATAAAATCACATGGTCAGAGCTGAGGTGTTTTCGAGTTGATTTGGAGGAGTACAGACCCCTTGCTGGTCAGGGGGGAAGTGGGTGGCCCTCCAATATTGCCCATCTCGGGTATGTAATTTTTTTTTTTAAAATCGCCAAAAATTCATTTATGATATGACAGAAAAGAAATTTTATATATAGATAGTCCTTCTAAATCTATACAAAAAATACGCTTACATGTGTAGGTTATCTCTTTTAGCTTAAGAGATATTCGGGTCGAAATAAATTTTGACCTCATTTTTAGCCTCGCCTTTTTTTAGTTTTTTAAACTTGGCGGGCTTAATTTTTGCCCTAGAATTTTTCTAAAATGTTTGCCAGATTTCCTATAAAATTCTAAATAATATTATTGCAAGAATCATATAATTATGTGAATCCGTTAAAAAGTTATATTAATCAAAATTTGAAACTTTAAAAAAATTTTAAATTTTTTGTGTTTTTTTCCAAAAAGGTGGCAATATTTATTCAGTGATAAAATTAGTTTTTTGCTCTGAGCTTATAATTTTTTTAATGCTTTCAAAAGAAATCTTAATGCAAATGCGTGTAAAGTAAATCCGTATGAGTTAGGGACAAAGGTCTGCCCACGAGACCTATCCAAATTTAGTAAATTTTGATATTTAGCCTTTTCTTTTTTTGTTATGTTCTCAAATCGCAAAGCTGGGATCGACTTAAAATTATTTGAGTTTTTTAGCTCTATATGTAAGGTATACACTCAAAAAGTATTTTCTGACGAAGGCCCCATATAACGACAGGGTGACTATTTCAATGAAAAAAGTAAATTTTTGTAGGAAGCTTTCCCCGAACTGGAATTTTGGGTATTTTGGAGTAAGAGAATGGAAATCTATTCATTTTTTTCTTTTAAGGACAATTTTTTTTAAATTATACCAAAATTTTATAATGATAGCTTAATTAATGTAGATTTTATTTAAGTTCAAATATTTAATTTTTTTTGAAAAATAACACTAAATACAAAAATTTTTCGTTTTTTGATGAATTTAATGAAAAAATTTAGTTCGAATACTTCATTTTTTATATATTATTATTTTTCATTATTTTTTTAATGTCGAAAATTATGTATAATTCAGAGAATGATCACGTTTAATTTTCCTATATATTAGTAAATAAAAAAATGCAATTTTAGAATTATAAGATGTTTTCTGGCTGAAGGGTAATGTCCGTCCGTCTATACATTTGGGTTAAATGGGACGAAAATGACGCTTAATTCAGGAAAAAGGTGATATCCAAATTTTGATGATCACATTCTCTTTTTTCTGTTTATTAGACTTTAAGTTGATATAAAAATCTTGGAAATCGAGTAAGAAACAAAAATTCGGTAGTGGTTAAACCTTTTCCATGACACTAGTTGTCTATTTTGAACCCCTATAGTTCCGCTCCTGTTGCGAATAATAGACCCCGCTTCTAACTGTTCTCTGCTACTCCTGTACTGTTCTCTGCTACTCCTGTATGAAATTTCATGCAAATCCAACTAGCCGATTAGAAACTACAGATTTATTTCAATTCTTCCCCACTGTTTAATGTTTGATAAAACAAGGAAAATGTCTGGCCCTTAAGCTGGTTTTTGTATGAAATATACTGGAGTTTTTTCACAAAAATGTTAATTTCTAAAATCGGGATACATATGCGCACGATTTTTTTTTTTTTTTTTTTTTTCAGAATATTATAGTAGACAATATGTTATATTTTTCAGACAATTTTCAGAACAAACATCCTGTAACATTTTTAGTTACACTCCATGAAAGTTGAAAATTAGTATATTTTTGAACAATTTTCCAAAAAAAATAACAAAAATACCTGGACAAAAAATAATTAAAAAAATCTTGAATAAAAGTAAACTCAAATACCTGAAGTTAATGGTTCCATTTTAAATTTTTCCTTCAAAGCACTTTTTATTAAAAAAAAGTTCACCGAAATTTATTTAAAATTGAATTTTTTACTCTTTTTCCAAAATATAAAAAAAATTTTGAAATTTGACAGCTAAGTACACAAAAACAACGCAACCTATACTAATGATTTTTATTGTTATTGATACATAATTTTGTCTGTTTTTATTCGGTATCCAATTTTATTACAAAAAGTTAATTTTCAAAATTCAATTAAACGCCACTTTCGACCCCTTTTACCCAAACATACGGAGCAAGGACTATCGTAGCTGTCTTATATCCTTTTTACTTAAAATGACGTAAAACTGATAAAACGACACATAATATAAAATAACTTTTGAATAGACTTGCAGTTGGCAACGCTCTTATAAGTACCAAATTTTGGAAATATATATTTTTTTTAATAATATAAATATTAGTAAGGAATACTATACTAATTATACGTGTTATAAATAATATATATATATTACTCATACGCACGATTGTACATGAACGATGTACAAATGTTTTTGAATGATTATTCCTATTTAATAAAATTAAAATAAATTAAATTTAGCTTTCCTAACTACAAATATGACCATGAGTTAAAACATATGAAATTTAAATTATTTAATAAATTTTTACATTCATTTCTACTAGAATAATTTTACAGAAAAATTAAATTTTTTGTTCCTAAAAAAAATATAAATTAAAAAAATAATAAGCAAAAAGTTGTTCAGTTTTTTATTGATTCCTATTTAGGAAAATGGAAAATAAAATAGAAAAAAGAATTTTAAAAATCTTGGACTAATCTTCCTTATATATTTAATCAAAGTTTTGCAATTTTATGTTTTTAAGACAAAATAAAATCATATATAAAATTTATGATAATATTAAAATTTTAATAGAAATTAAGTACTAACGTTTTATTTTGTTAAAACTTGTATTATGCTGAGCATAACTATATAGAAAAATGTTGAAAGAAATTTAAAAATCCATTAAATTTTATTTTTTTTATTGTTCACTTAAAAAATAATTTAATGAAAAAATATAAGGGGTTTTCATATAATCAAATCATAGCTGCTACTTGTGAATAAAACAAAAAATTAAAATACTTTTTAGTTTATTTCCGTTTATTATTTCTAATTAATAATATTTGTTAATCAATTTATTAATTTTAAAAATCAATTGAATTTATTATAATTTTGTATCTGATTAAAAAAAAAAATAAATTAAAAAAGAAAGTATTTTATTCAACCAAAAGTAAAACAAATATTTTTTAAAAAAAAAATGATAATCAAAAGTTTTTTTATTTGATTATTCTTACCTTAAATAATATTTATATGTATTTTATTTAAGTAAAAAAAGTTAAACAAATTTTTGTGATTTTTTATATGAAAACAATATACATATTCAAATAGAAAAATTTTAAATAAATTTTTTGATAATTTTATTCAACAAAAACTCCAAAGAAATAAAAATATTCAGCCACAAAAGGTTAGAATAAAAAAAATTATAAAATTTTTTCAAATATTCAAGTATAAAAAAATATATTATTTATTAATTTTTCTTTTTCCAAACAAATTTATGTTGAATAAAATTATACAAACATTTTCTACGAATAAAGAAAAATTAAATGTTTTGACAGATTTTATTTTTTTAATAGAAAATGAAATAAAGAGCAATTGTATTCAAGCTAAAGAAATAAAATGTATTTTTAAATTAGTTGAAGACTTTGGAATTTGATTTAAATTTTATAAATCCATATTCGATTACTTCTGTGGAAACTTTATTTTATCTAACTTGTTAACAAATGGAATAATATTTAAATAGTTTTTTTTTATTTTTTATTTATTTATTTACATTATTCAAATTAATTTCAATTAACTTAAAATTATATTACAAAGAGTATAAAATAATTTGAAACTATTTTATTTCTAAAAATATAAATAAAATATAAAAATAATTTATTTTTAACAAATATTTTGAATGAAAATATTCACAATGAACATTTATGAATCAAATAAATGCCTCGCTCGCTATGCTTGTAAATTGTATTAATATAAAAACTCGTAAAAAAAATTTCAAAGTTTGTTTGAAAAATTATTTACACAATTTATAAACATTTACGCTTCAATTTCAATGCATAAACGACTTCGTAAACTTTTACTTTTGGAAAACCAAATTTGAAATAAACAAAAAATATTATTATGTTTTTCTTTTATGTTAAATGAAGAAAAAATTAAATTCATGAATCAAAAAATTTGGAAACATTTTATTCTCAGAATTTCTTCAATAAATCTTTATGGATACACAATTATTTGCAAGGGGAATTCATGCAACACGTTAAAAAGTTTTTCAAGTTTAGTCAATTTTTAAATCTTTCCTCTAAATTCAGTTTTAATGAAATCCAAATTTCCAAACAAAATTTTAGTAATAATTCACGAAAATATTCAAGCAGCTAAAATTTTTCCGCAATTTTTTTATGAAGTTTAGAATTTTGGAAACCAAAATCCATTTATTTTACACGAGTTATAGCCTTTCATTAAGATATAGAATTATTCTAAAATATAAAACTATTTCGGTAATATTGAATCCAATGTTTATTAAAACAAAATATAGAAAGTCGTATCTTCCTCATAAGAAATATGAAATTATTTATTAACAAGACCAACTTTTTGCTCTTATAAGGAACTAAAGGTTCCATTACTCTACTGTAATTGTAAATGTAAACGGAACGTAAGTGGATGGTTACTCAAAAAACGTAAATGTAGCAAGTACTTTGTTGTTGTTTTGTACATATCAACATCAGTGTTATTAACTAGTCGTCTTCACGTAACATAAAATATTTAACATTAAAACTAATATCATGTTACTGATAAATGTAGATCGTTCAATTTGATGTTAATATTAATTTCTTCGATGTTTAAACACGGTTGTTAAAGCAAATGTTAAAAGAACCATGTTTAAACATTGAAAAAATTAATATTAACATCATATTGAACGATCTAAATTTATCATTAACATGATGTTAGTGTTAATGTTAAATATTTTATGTTAAGTGAAGACGACTAGTAATTACACATATTTCCAGTAAATCTCCTTCAGTTTGAAAATCGCTAGATTTATTGGTTTGTATTTTAGCGATTTGTATGCAAAATGAAATTGTTGCTTTTATTACAAAAATTTTTAAATTTAAATTAATGAATCAACTTGATTCAACAACAATATAAATTATGGCTGATTTAACAAGCTTTTTAGTGAAGAAAACAGCAAAACAAATTTTTAATTTTTAAACTTTTTAAACGATTTTTTACACAGATTTAGTACATTGAAATAAAAAGCTGTCAACCAGGACTGCCAGATACTTTTTTTGGTAAACCCCAAATTTAAAAAAAAAAATTCCCCAAAAAACCCCAAAAAGAAAAAAAAAAACGATTTTTAATTCAAAACAATTCAGTTTTTAAAAAATATTTGTACTTTGTATTAAAAGAGATCATTTTTGGATAAGTATTTATACATAAATACATTCATATGTATTTCAAAAATACATTATTTCATCGGATCGTTAGCATATTAAGAACTGCCTGTGCATGTTATTTATAGTAGAATGTACCTTCAGCATATTTTAAATTATATACTTTTGGCTAAAATTCTAGTAAATTAGATGGAAAATCTTTATCAAAATATTCGTACCATTTAGTAAAAAGAAGTTTTTTTTTTTTCATTGAGTCTCATAAACATCAATTGGAATATATTGGTCTATAAATTTAAGCAACACATTTTGTATCACATCAAAATACTTATAAAGTTAAAATATTTTTAAATTTTCAGGTAATCGATTCACCATTTCAAAAATCAATTTTTTTAAAATACTGCAGTTACAGTTCTGCTTTAAAGTTGTAATGTCTTCATTTACCAATGTGCATTTTGGCAGCTCGTTCTCAAATTCTGAGCCAAAATCAATTGCATTGGTTGTCGTTTTAAATCTTTTTTATTTGATAATAAGGTCACTTTTCATATAGACAAAGAAGTATTTCTTGAAGAATTTGCTAACTTGTAGAAAGCGGGAACCTCTTCCATTTAAGCAAACCTTTAAAAAATACTAAAAATGCAAAATTAAACCAATTAAAACTATTGCTAAAATTATACAAAATTTTTCCCATTCTATTAACTTAACAAAAGATGCAATTATATCAAAATTTCCTCAAAAAATTCCCCAGTATAACTTTAATATCCCCAACAAATTTCCCAAACCTCAAATCAAAATTTTCATCCTTTTCTGCACCAAAAATTCCTCAAATTTGGGATTAAAACTACAAATCTGGCAGCCCTGCTGTCAACACAGTTCTTACAGCTGTCACGTTAAAACGTAGAGCGACCTAATTTGATTAGGTTGCTACGTTAAATTTACGTTTTTGAGTACACATACTCACATATCTCTCGCAAAACGTGTCAGTTGATTCGATACCTAAGGATTACATGTAGCTAATAATCTTGAAAAACCAATTCCGAGTTGGAAACCCAATTGTAGGCTTAAATATTTCTAATGTCCCATTTACATTTACGAAAAAACCTGGTTTTTTCACTTAACTAGTTATTTTTTCTGGTTTTTAACTTGTTTTTTTCATACAAAAAATTTAACTAGCTAAATGAAAAAACAGTTATTTAACTGGTTTTTTATCATATACAACTCTTATTTATGCACTTGGATGGCAACGCTATGTACGAAAATTTAAGAAAAAGAAAATGCTAAAATAAAAAATTTATTTTAAAATCCAATATATAAAGTATTTTGTGAAAAAAAATTAAAAAATAAAGTGCAAATAGTAAGTGGGGTTTTTCACTATGATTGTCCAGTCATGATGTTTTCTTTTATTTTCTTTTAAGCAATCTTTGTAAAATCTCGTACGTTTTGACGATGATTTTGAGCATGATTGTTTGAAATTTTATGTTAGTGGGGTTTTTCACTATGATTGTCCAGTCATGATGTTTTCTTTTATTTTCTTTTAAGCAATCTTTGTAAAATCTCGTACGTTTTGACGATGATTTTGAGCATGATTGTTTGAAATTTTATGTTAGTGTTGCCGTTGTCAATAGAATTTTATTTAAGAGGAAAAAAGTATTTTTAATTCAATAATTATTCCATTTTACATAAAAAGCATATTAATTACATCATTTATTAATGAATTAATTAATGTTAACATTAAAATAATTAAACTATACAATAAAATTTATATGTATATTTCTTCATATAAATTATAAAATAAAAATTATTTTCCTTCATATTTGGGATAAAATTACTTTTATTTCAATAATTATTTCTTTTTATTGCCTTTATGAATGGTTTAAAAAAACAAAATTACACATTTTTTTAATTTTGTGTATAAAATAGAAATTTTACTTGTTAAATTTTGTATATCACAATTTTTCCATATGGTAACACTTATATAAGTTTAAGCATCATAGCGACGATCTTTACACTCTGAAAAGCGATAATAAATAAAGCAACATAAGAAAAGTGCGAATGCTGTAAATAAGAAACATAAAAAACACACACGAAATCACGATTCGTGCTTGTTTTCTTACCCCTCTTGCTTCTTTACACCTCTTGCCTACAAACTAAAACCATCAGATGCAAAACCATCATCGTCAAAATTGGGTCTTAGAATTTTATTTAAGAGGAAAAAAGTATTTTTAATTCAATAATTATTTCATTTTACTAAGAAAATATTAATTACATCATTTATTAATGAATTAATTAATGTTAACAATAAAATAATTTAACTATACAACAAAATTTATATATATTTCTTCATATAAATTATAAAATAAAAATTATTTTCCTTCATATTTGGGATAAAATTACTTTTATTTCAATAATTATTTCTTTTTATTGCCTTTATGAATGATTTAAAAAAACAAAATTACACATTTTTTAAATTTTGTGTATAAAATAGAAATTTTACTTGTTAAATTTTGTATATCACAATTTTCCATATGGTAACACTTATATAAGTTTAAGCCATAGAGTAATACATAGAGACGAAATTCTCGATTGACAATTAAACAAAATTGTTGTTTTGTAAACAAAAATGTGTTTTTATTTTCTTTTGGCAACAACAAAATGTATTTGATTACATGTATTTTGTTGTTGCATGAGTTAGGTTTTTGACAACTGACTTAGGTTTTTGACAATTAGTTTCGTCTCTAGTTACTCTTTGGTTTAAGCATCATAGCGACGATCTTTACACTCTGAAAAGCGAAAATAAATAAAGCAACATAAGAAAAGTGCGAATGCTGAAAATAAGAAACATAAAAAACCCACACGAAATCACGATTCGTGCTTGTTTTCTTACCCCTCTTGCTTCTTTACACCTCTTGCTTCTTTACACCTCTTGCCTACAAACTAAAACCATCAGATGCAAAACCATCATCGTCAAAATTGGGCCTAAGTTATTTGTCAAAGAATACTAAGAAGGGAAAATAGTACTCTTTCCTACAACAACAACATTTCTCTCTCTTCACATACAAGTTCTGTGTGAATTCAACACACTTGTGATAGAGAGAAACAACACAAAATAAACAAATATTTTCCTTAAAATTTAAGGAAAATTACACACGCGACACATTTTTCAACAAACACACGATATTTTTATTATTTTTCCACACGCGTTTATAGTATTTTAACTCCCGTTAAACGAATATTTTCCACAAACTGAAAAAATATTTTTTTATTTTATTTTTGACATTCCTTTTTTGTATGTTGAAATTTAAATTGAACGAACAATGTTGCCACTTTTGGTATTAAAAATAAAACAGATTTTAAAATAATTATAAATTATTTTCATATTCATCAACAAAAAGCAAAGATATTATATTACTATTTGTGGATGTAACCTGCATCAAGAGATAAAAATCTGCGAATATAATTGTGATGAATTATATTTAATAATTTGTTAATACTCTTTTGTGCAACTATGTATGATTATGATGTGTGGTGAAAGTGGTTTCAGCACTAATATATATAAATAAAATTTGACTAACACAATCTTAAAGTTAGGTTTTTTTTTTTTTTTTTTTTTTTGGACAACAGAGTTAGGTTTTTTTGACAAGCCTTCTATTCTTAGCATTCTTTGTTATTTGTGTTAATTGTGTAAAATATTAGTGATTGTAAATCAATGTGTTTCGTGAAATGTCATAAATCAGTTAAATGATAATGTAAACGATATGCTTTTTTAAAGTAGTTTTTTCGAGTTTAACTAGTTAAATTGTGCAAATGTAAATGGGGTTTAAGATATTAAGTAAAATTTTTATACCAAAGAATACTCAGAATAGAAAATAGTACTCTTTCCTACAACAACAACATTTCTCTCTCTTCACATACAAGTTCTGTGTGAATTCAACACACTTGTGAGAGAGAAAAACAACAGAAAATAAACAAACCTTTCCTTTAAAATTTAAGGAAAATTGCACTCGCGACACACTTTTTTTTATATATATATATTTTTTTTATAGTTTTTATACTCCCGTAACACGAATATTTTCCACAAACTGAAAATATATTTTTTAAATTTATTTTTGACATTCCTTTTTTGTAGGTTGAAATTTAAATTGAACGAACAATGTTGCTACTTTTGGTATTAAAAATAAAACTGAATTTAAAATAATTTTAAATTTTTTTCATATTTATCAACTTTATTTGTGGATGTAACCCGCATCAAGAGATAAAAATCTGCGAATATAATTGTGATGAATTATATTTAATAATTTGTAAATCTTTTGTGCAACTATGTATGATTGTGATGTGTGGTGAAAGTAGTTTCAGCACGAATACATATAAATAAAATTTTACTAACACAATCTTAAAGTTAGGTTTTTTTTGACAACAGAGTTAGGTTTTTTTGACAAGCCTTCTCTTCTTAGTATTCTTTGGTTTATACCATGTTCTGAAGTGAAGCGTATTTTATCCACGGTATACTGACACGAACGAAAAAATAGTACCCAGAAAGGAAAAATGGAAAATGGCTATATAGCTAGTGGCAAAACTCTTTTCTTAATAGTTTTAAACCAGTCGAGCAACATGATGCCGAGCATTGTCTTAATAAAATGTTATTTACTAGTGTGTGGTCGCATACTCTTTGCCTTCAATGCTCTTTTCATACGGATCAATTTTGTTCAGCAAAGGTCCCTCCTGATCTTTTCTCCAATAGACAAAACACATATGGGCTTTATTAGATATTTTAATACCACAATTGGATTTTCGGACGGCATCGATCTCTTATTCCCACTCTTGGTCCGAAAAAAAAAATACTATATAAGACCTCTTTTCGGACCCCCAAAACTTTATTAGGAAACCCTGAACTAAGCCTATATGTTATGTAATTAACACAACAACCTTTTTTGTATCCTTAAATCTCCTGAGATTCCTGTATTTTAAAAATCAAAAAATCAAACACGTTTGATTCCATTGATTTTTTAAAGAAATAAAGAACTTAATTATTGTTGGAAATATTTTGTTGATTCGCGTTATCACTGAAGAAATCATACTACCAATTCTAGCCAAGTAAAATGAGGTCCATTGAAAACTAATTAATTATGAAAATACAGCAAAAGCTTGAAAATGTAGGAGGTTTAGTTAATTTTAGTCTGTGAACTGTTAAGCTCCTTAAAAAAAATCTAACAAGACCAAAGAAACTGCTAGTCATGACGAAATGAAACAGGTGACAGCAGTTCTACAAAAACAACAATACGGCGAATACATTCATATTTTTTATAGATGTAGTTTGATACTTCAGTGGCTAAGAAAAAATTGTGCTTAAATGGAGTTTAATTAGTTCTAAGAACTAAAGAAAAATAATCAAATGGTTTTGTGAGGTTACCTGTTTGATTCGCCTTGCTGCTAGTGGTGCAAATAAACTGAGATCAGCCTCAGCTTTGGCTTTGACAACTCACATCACAAGTATTCCAAAAAAAAAAAAAAAAAAGCATAAAAATAAAAATATGATTTGGGGATCCACTTTGTCCCAGTACAAAGGACAAGGTCACGGCCAAGGTGATCTCAAACAGGTGACCAGTTAGAATTCGCGAAATGAAACAGGTGGCAACAGTTTATTAACAAAATTTTATAAAAATTTATATTTTTACAATAGCAATAAGAAAAAAAACTTGTAAAACAATATAACACTACCAGCTGTGTTCATTACCATTATTTTGTCTGCTTTTTCTGTTTTAGTTTTTTTTTTTTATTCCTTTTATTTTTTTTTTTCCATTATAATATTGTTAATACAAAATGCAACAATGTGGTTGCCTCAATGTTATTACTTTAACTTATAGTTTTAGTATAGTTTAAGACACTTATACTATTAAGAGCTCGTATAAAAAGTAAACAGATGCCAGTAGTTAAATATGCATACAGATTTTTAGCATAAGAAATTTAAAGCAGAGATTCTTAAGCGAAAGTTTAAAAAATCGTTTAGAAAATTAAAAAAAAAAAAAAAAAGATTACAATAACAAACAAGAATCATATTGAAATAAGAACAATCTTACTTATGATAACATTAGCATTAAATTCGTTGATTCTAAAGTAGTTTTTCAGCAATTTCTGATAGTAAATTCCAATTTTTAGGCCTTTTATAATAAATAATAAGTATTATAGTAACATTATAATATAATATATTATAAAATTATAATGACAATTGTCATGAAATCGAGAATAACACTATAACAATTATTTATATTTTCTTTTATTTTGTTTCCTTTCAAATGCAGCTTAAGTCTCACTGTCTTGGAAAACACTAGGATAATAGTGTCATAAATCTGTTGATGCTGGTATTATATTTTATACTTTCTAACAGAATAGTAAAAACAAGAAAACAAAAGCTTGGAATATAAATAACACCACAAAGTTTATGATCATTTACAATTGAAAAATAGAAAGAAAAAACTATGAATCATTTAAATTTTAAACTTATTATTCACAATCATATTGTAAATTTATAAAAGTGGAATAAAACAAATTTTAGATGGACATTTTTTTGTTTAATTAAATATAACCAACAATAAAAACAAATAAATAAAAACTAAAAGCAGTATCTAAAAAAATTTTTAAAAGAAACTTATTTCATTGTAATCCTGAAAATAAACTCATTTAATCTACTTTTAAAAACATATATTATTCAAGTATGTTTTCCTTTAAATTTTGATTAATCTATACACAGATTAATCAGTTAATCGATTAATAAACAATACTAATTAATAAAAATTCTGATTAATTAATTATTTTTAATTTTGATTAATCAAATTTGAATAATATTATTCAATTTTCTCAAATTTAGTTTACAATTAAACAAATGAAACAAAAAATGCATATTTTCAAACGATTTTGCATAAATGTTTTTTTTTTTTTAATTATAAGGAAAATTAAAAACATAAAAAAGAAAGTCAAATAAATTTTTAATTATTCAATTATTCACGATTTTAACTATTTAAGTTCCTGATTAATTGATTAATCATAATTTTGAATAATTGAAATCTGAATTAATCGATTAATCATAAATATATTTAATCAAATTGTTGAATAAATCAAATAATTAATTAATTTGAAATTTGATTTTTACGTCATATATTTTTTACGATACATATATATAAATAAGAATATGTTTATCTATAAGCTAATTCATTACAATCAATCTTGGATGTTGAAATAAAATGATACCATAGGTACTGAATTACCTCTTATTAAAAAAATATGATGTACCATATCCCATAGATGGACATCTCCTGATAACGGACAAAATCACCGTGACGATCGCTGTCCGTCTATGGAAGCTTTCACTGTATATGTAATTTCCTATAGTTGCTTCTTGGCTTGAGATTAATGTTGAATTTTTATTATACAAAAAGATTGAGTGAATGCGTCCGTAATATGGATGAACAAATAATTCATATAACTATCGACGATTTATGATGAACACGCTAAAGTTGTTAATGACTCCGGAGAGAGAGAAATGAAATGTATTCTACAGCGTACGTATTATAATCTTGAAGACATAAGTCGTCATTCCTCTTCCTTTTTAAAGTGAATAACAAATTGGAAGACTCTAAAGATTTTGCTACACACTAATATATGTTGTTGAAAAAATAAATTTCTTTTTTAGTCATTATCATCATTATGGACATGGTTCTTGAAAAGTGTTCAACGAAGCAACAAAACATCTCGAAATCTGGAAAAATAGAAGGTAAAAATCATTAATTTCGGAACAATTTGTAATACAAAAAATATAAAAGTCGACAATAGCGATTTTATTTTATTATTATTATTTATTCTTTTTAAGACTAAACTCTTTTTTTAATTCCATATAGCATACTAAATAATTCCAAATCATATTTTAACCGAAATTTTCTCGGCGACTCTTAAAAAACCTCCGGCGGCTCGACTCAGCCGGCTTACAGCCGATCGGCTCAGATCTCTGCGCTGCAGCATAATCCGTCAGTTGTAGCAAATCTCACTGCCAGAGGGAACTGTTTCTAAATCTTTAATTAATGCCCTCTATATTTATGCCTACATAATTACCAAAATCTATAGCATATGCTTAAGCTTACTAAACAAACTCACCAAATGGTTTTAAACTTCACTAGGTAAACTCACAATGCAATATTGTTTTCTATGTTTACCATTACAAGACACAGTTGTATTTTTTAGCATAAAATAAAATGTTAATGGAAATCGGTAAAAAATAAAAATATAAAATTAAATACATAACTAAAATATGATTTTTATTGAAAATTTTCTATAAAAAGAAAATTTATCTTAAATTTCTTAAACAAAAAAGTCTTCCTAAAAAATAAATTTATAAAAAAATATAAACGAAATTTATCGAAAATTAGGTATAAACAAAATTTATTGAAAATTTCTTACAGTCAAAATATCGAAATTTTTCTATTAAAAAAAATAAAATATATGTAAAAGACATTTTCTGCAAAAACAAAATTTATTGAAAATTTGCTATTAAAACAAAATATATCGAATATATCCCATACAAACAAGATTTATCGAAAATAACTATAAAAAGAAAATTTATCGAAAATTTTCTATAAAAATAAAATTTATAGAAAATTTTCTATAAGAAATTCATAGAAAATTTTCTATGTATTTCATAGAAAATGCATTGAAAATTCTATAACAAGAAAATTCATAGATAATTTTCTACAAAAAGAAAATTCATACAAAATTTTCTATAAAAGAATAGAAAATTTTCTATAAAAGAATAGACAATTTTCTATAAAATTATAGAAAATGCATTGAAGATTCTATAACAAGAAAATTCATAGAAAATTTTCTACAAAAAGAAAATTCATAGAAAATTTTCTATAAAAGAATAGAAAATTTATCTGGCAACATTGATTTTTAGTGTAAAAATTCTGTTAATGGTGAAAACCCTTGAGGTGAATTAGTTAACTCAACTCATTGTTTTTCTTCTTACCGTCGTAAGAATAGAAACACAAAACAACTGTCAAATAATTAGCCGTGTTTATTTCTTCTTCTATTCTTAAGAATGACAACAAAAAGCAACTGTCAAAATTGCTCTACTTGCTTCAACACACACACTCGTACACCCAGCATCTACTGGAATATTTTACAATAAATTTTTTTTTTGTAAATTTCTTTTGTTAAATTATTATCAAATTATCTAAAAATTTTATACTTCCAAAGTGAAATCGAATTGTTTATTTTAAGAAAATCACCATAGTGATTGCAAAACCTAAAAAATTTGCCCAAAATTTGTGAAATAAAAAAACAGGCGGTGCATAAATGCACAAAATACAACCGGGTGGTCGGCACAAAAAAATTAAAGAAAAATAAAAGAAGAACAAAATCATAGCCCAAAGAAAGAACAAACACACAAGGAGAACAAATAAATACGGGAGAAAAAATAGAATAGAAACTATAAATGCACATGCAATAATAAAAATAAAAAGAAATATTTGAAAGGAATTTTACTATCGAATATTTTTTTGCAATCGGCAAATAATAAACATTTAATAAAACACCATCATTTGTTTAATAATAGACAAAAAGAAAAAAGCAAACATATTTTTTTATTATAATTATATAAGGAATATTGTTGAGCCGCCGGCCACAGTGCCACTACCGACTGACCTCCCACATTGTAAACGTGCTTGTTTGGAATTGAAAATAGTGCTACCAGGGAAATTTGCTTCTAAAGCAAGCTGCCTTTAAAATGGATGTGTACGATGTTAGTGATGATTTGATTAAGAAATTAAATGATTGGAAATTAATCGGCATAATATCGGGTAAATTTAATGAATTAAAAGAGAATCACTCTAAGGTAAATTTTGTTGAACATGCCTTGATCGATTTCAAATACATCGAGAAAATTCTATTGAATGTTAAACTGCGCGAGGAGAAGTGCAATAAACGTAGCTCCGAATATCGTATGCTGGGCAATGAACAATTTTCATTGAAAAATAAAAAATATTTTCAGGTGAGTAATAATTGAATGTGCGTATGAAGACAAAAAAAATATTGGGAAAAATCAAAATTTTTTTCTTTTTATTTCTTTTCACTTTTATTTTTGTGTGTGTTTAAGAGGGAGCTAAATTTAAAACAACTTGTGTTGTATGGTGTTCTTATGGGTAAAATTTGACAATTGTTAAATGTCAAATAATTTTTGATAAGTTTTAAATTATTTTTTGAGAATTGTTGGTATTTTTTCGATTTAAGGAAATTTTTAAGTAAAGTGTACTTAACATATAGCAAATGTTTTAAATTTAAATTTTCAAACAAGAAAGTTGTAGTCGGTTAAGGTTTATCGTTTGCTACCCTAGACCATAATTCATTAAATTATTTACAGGACCTTTGATAGGAAATATAGTAAAAAAATAGACTAATTTTAGTGAATTTTTTCATTATGAATTATAAATAAATGATATTTATGCCAAATTATATCTACACTAATATGTAATATGTAACTCGTTATTAAACCTACATTATTTGTATACCCTACACCACCATAGGTGGTTGGTGAATTATGCGTTTGTGCTGATGTTTGTAACGCACAGAAAAAATTATCGGACCCCCACCTTAAAGTATACCGTTCGACTCAGAATCACTTTCTGAGTCGATTTAACGATGTCCGTCTGGCTGTCTGCCCATGTAAATATTTTGAATAAAATACAGGTCGCAATTTTAAAGATATCTTAATGAAATTTAGCACTAGCAGTTATTTTGATACAAGGACGAAGCCTATTGAAATTGGTTATAATCGGTACATTATTTCACCTAGCCCCCATACGAAAGCCCTCCCGGAATAGGGATTTAGTGGTCATAAATGCCTTATATATAGCAATATCGGCCAATAATTGACAATAGCTCCCAAATAAACCTCTCTTCCGGAAATTACATTAACGTGAATAAATCACATACGAATGATATGTAGTATCAAGTAAATATTCGACACAAATAAGTTTTATTTAAGTAGAAACAAAAATGCCAAATTTTATGAGAATCGGTCCATAATTTATCATAGCTTCCATATAAAGTCACTTCCGGGAATCGCCCTAAAAAGCATAAAATCTTATAGATGTTAGTATCAATGCATTGTTCAGTATTTGTATATTTTATTTTACATTCAGTAAAAGTGTTGGTTTACAATTGGATACAAGTCTAATTTTAAGCTAATACACAATGGTGTAGGGTATCATATGGTCGGTCTTGACCGACTATAGTTTCTCTCTCGTTTTTGAATACGGCTGTACGACTTTTAAATAATTATTCCTAGAGCTCCTTATATGGGAATCTACATAAGTCAAATATGGGACAATATTTTTAAAATTTATTTGTTCATTTTTTTAAGAGAAATTTGTTTTCATGAATTTTGTATCGCTACTGACGTATCTATGTGATTTATTCACTTTTAATTGATCTTTGGGAATGCTCCTTATATGAAATTTATGGATCCATCTCTATGAAATTTAGTAGTGTAGTTGACGGTTACAAAAAATACATGAGATTAAACACCTCAAGTTAGCATTTGTTCAGTTAAAGTACCATTTTTATCTAAAAAGTACTAATTTTTAAAAAAGTACATGTTTAGGTTTCAACGAAACCGAAATGGTTAAGACACCACGAATGGTGATGAAGTGTGTAGCGGCACAGAAAATACGTATTCCATTCTGCTGGTGTCTAATTATAGTCCACAAACTCTGCTTTGGTACCGCCAAACAGAGACAACAAGGCAATTTACGATTGCAAACTTGTTTATTTTTAAAAATGTAACAACTTTCAAAAAAAAACGAATACTGTTTCCGAAATTTCATTCAAATTTTACGTTATATGGAAGGGGCGGTAAAGTGGGCGGACCACTCCCATTTTTTGTTTCCGAGTTTACATTGGTCCTCGAACTATTTGAACACAATTTCGTTGACCTCACCTTATATGGGAGGTCGGCGGCAAAGTGGGCGGACCACGCCCATTTTTTGTTTCCGAGTTTATATCGATCCCCGAACTGTACGTACAAAATTTCGTTTTCGTACATGCTTTTGTTGAAGAAATATCAGCAGAAATGTATAAAACGGACACCCTGTGCCCATAACTTTTTTGTTTATTAACCGATTTTGCCCATTTTCAATCCCAAACAAACCTTATATAAGACAAATATTTGTGCCAAATTTCGTCCCCCTACGTTGTCCCGTTCGAGTCCTATCCTGCTTTCAACGGACGGACATAGCTAGATTGACTCAGAATCTTACCAGGACCCAGAAAATATATACTTTGTGGGGTCTTAGATGATTCCTTCGACATGTTACACATGGAATGACAAAATCAATATACCCCCCATCTTTTTGATGGTGGGTATAAAAATCAATTGATTATAATTAAATTAAGGTGCAATAGTTTTTCAAAAAAGTACAAATCTACATAAAGTAAAAAAAAAAAATAAATTTATAATAATTTTAAAAAAAGTACTAATATAAAAAACTAAAAATTTTCAAAAAAAAAAAAGAAATAGATTTTGTAACAAAAAAAGTACTAAAATCAAAAAATGAGTAAACATTATTCAAAAATACTTATCAAAAAAAGTACCAAAATGAAGCATTTTTTGAAAACGTAACTACAAAAAAAAAAAAAAAATTCAAATTTTAAATAAAGTACAAATCTTTAAAAAAAGCAAAAAAGTCAATTTGTACTAATTCTCAAAAAGTACCAATATTAAAAAATAATAATATGTAATTGTCATAAAGGGTGGATTTTCTAAAAAAATAATCTAATATCCAAAAAGGTACCAAGTTTTTTAAAATGTAACAATTTTTAAAAGAGTAACTTTAAACAAGTACCAATTAAAAAAAAAATACCTCATATCAAAGTACCAATTTAAAAAAAAAAAAAACTTATTTTCGAGAAATACCAAACAATTTTTAAAAAAATACAATGCAATTTTTTAACCATTTTACAACTTTTTAAAAAAGAAAAATTGTTAATCAAAATTAAAATTTTAAAAAAGTTCCTCTTTTATAAAAAAAAATGTACTTAATATCAATTAGCCAAAATTTACCAGTTTTTTAAAGTATTATTTTCGCAAAAAAAAAAAATAAATAAATAATAATAAAACCGTTTTTCTTTAAGAAAGTACAATTCCTTTAGAAGAGTACCGATTTCCCCTTAGGAACAATTTTACAAAAAAGTATCGTTCTCTAAAAATTTATAATTTTTTAAAAACAAAATATAAAAATAATAAAATTTTATCACAACACAATATTTCACATCTCTTTTTTTTAGGCCCTCGAATTATACAATAAAAGTATTTGTTTTTCCGAACCCGGTTCCGAGAATCTCTCTATTGGCTATGCCAATCGTTCGGCTGTTCTCTTTGAATGGAAACGCTATCGTGAATGTTTGCTCAATATAGAATTGGCCCGCAAGGCCAACTATCCCAGCCGATTGATGCACAAATTGGATAAACGTGAAAAGGACTGTCATAAATTGTTGTCTACTCAACCACCCGACATACAACCTTATGAATTTCAAATGGAATTCGAAGCACATCCCCAAGTGCCCCACATAGCTGAGTGTTTGGAGTTGCGCGAAACACCCGAGGAGGGTCGTTTTATATGCGCTACACGTGATTTGGTTGTAGGCGATTTGGTAGCCACCGATGAGCCTTTCTGTTCGACCCTACTGCCACCAATGCGTTATATACGCTGTGCCACCTGTAAAGAAGAGAAATATCTAACACTTATACCCTGCGAAAATTGTTGTTCGGTAATGTTTTGCTCGGAAGAATGTCGCGAGACAGCAGTCAACACTTTCCACAAATATGAATGTCCTGTCATCGATCTACTACACACAATGTTCAATAAGATTCATGGCATTGCCTTGAGGGTGTGTCTGACGGCATTGGAATTGTTTCCCACCATTGAAGAGCTTATGGCGTTTTGTGATGAGCCCGATAATCAAAATCGTTCTGCATTTGATTTAGACTATACCAATTTCACGCCACGAGAACACTATAGAGCCATACACGGTCTGGTGACCAATCAACATTTGCGCTCAGTATCCGATCTATTTCAGCGTTCAGTTGTTTGTGCTGTGCTCAAGCATTTTATGATTAACTATACACCATTGAAAGACTTTTTGGGTGGTGAAGAGGGACAAAATTTCTTCACTGAACTGTTGTTTAGACATTTGCAGACATCACCCTCCAATATGCATGGTATCGATTTGGTAGAACAAATCAATGAAACAAAAGATGATACAACACATTCATCGGGAGCATTTGCTTTTCTGTCACTGCTTAATCATTCTTGTGCTCCCAATACGGTGCGTATCTATAAAGGCTGTAAAGCGTATTTGTTTGTGCTTCGTCCAATACCTGCCGGTGGCATGTTACATGATAATTATGGGTAAGTTTTTTAATTGTGTTATATATTTGTTCCATTTTTTGTTAACAATTTTATTTTTTTAATCCTCCTTTAAGCCAACATTATGCCATATCACCTAAAGCAAAACGCATTGAAATCCTCTCCATGCAATATCGTTTTAATTGCAAATGCGAAGCCTGCGAACAAGATTATCCCACTATCAATAAACTTATGCCCAAACTCTTTGTACCCTATATCAATGACGAGCACCACACTAGTAGTCTAATAGCGTATGATTTCGATTTCGCTTTGAAAAACTATCGTAAATACTGCGAATTCCTAACCAAATATGGTGAGGCCTACCCCTGCGATCAAATTAGCCACGCCGAAGAAAGTCTCAAAATGGCTCTGCACATTTTAGTCGATGCGGTGCCTCTAAAAGCGAAAATGAATCAAAGTCCTCAATTTCTCGATAGAAATAAGACGGAAGATGTCAAGCAAGAAACCGAAAATGAAGATAATCTAAAAACAGAAACGGAAATGAAACAACAGCAGGAAGTAAAAACTGAAGTTAAAACAAATTAGACAAGAGACTACAAATATAACACTCAGACACACAGAAACATGCTTTGGATGCCATATTTAGATAAAAGTGGAACACAAAAGAAAGAAAAAACGACAAAAAATGGTTTGACTATACATATACAAATAATGTCGATTGTTTAGTTTATTTTGATAGATAAAGGTTTTTGTAAAACCTTAAAAAAAATTGATTTTTAAATTTAAATGTTTAATTTGTGAATACAAGCAACAAATTGTAAGAAAATAAGGAGCTGAAAAAGAAGTAACAAAGAAAAATATCAAGGAGTTTTTTTTGTAGAAAACGAATCTAAAAGTATAAAAATATATCACTTACACTTTTCACAAAACTCTTAAAAAAGGATAAAGTATAATTTTTCTATGGAAATGTAAGTTATTAAAAATAATGAAAAATTAAATATATTTTTTTAAAGTTGCCTGTTCCCTTACAGATTTAGTTAGAATTGTTTGAGAAAGACAATTTATAAAATAATTTTAAACACTACAAAAGTAACTAATATTGGAATAATATTTCAACAGGATACAATTGGGTGTGGCATGACACACTAGTATCTAATCTTATGATTTCTTTCATTTTATTTCAATTTTGTAGGTCTTAATTGTCTCTCCTTCCCTTCCTTTTTTTTTAATTTTTATTAGAAATAACTGCGAATCCAATATACAGTATAAAAAATCGTAAAAAAACGCCACTATCAAAAACATTAAAAAATAAGTTATTTTCATAACAAAAGTTAACATTTTGTTAAGGAAGATAATATTTAAATAGGATTAATTAATAAAACTCATAACTTTTAACAAAATTTTTTAAGTGAATATTATTTAACTAAAAGCTGAAGAGCTAATAAGTATTTTCTTATGACTATTATTTTTAAAAATATATGTAGTTGATAAATTGTTAGCATTTTCATGAAAATTTTTAAAATTTGAGTTATGTTAAAAGTCCTCAGATATGTAATTTACATAAGCATATGTAGTACGATAGTAGTTTATAATGTAACTAATATTAATATTTCCTGAAATAATTGTTCGAATTTTTTGAATTATTTTACATTAGGAAATTCCTAAGGAATTTCTTCTCTTAGTAACGTTTAAGTTTTGTTTGATAGTTTAATAGATTTCCTTTTTCCAAAAAATATTGATATGAATACAAAATATTTTTGCTAAAATTTACAATTTTCTTACTTGATTTTATATAATATTTTACTTTATCAACCCAATTAAGAAAGCTTTTTAATAAAGACAGTAAGTTATTTCTTATTTATGACAGAAAAAGACATAAATTTAGTTAATTATGAATGAATTCCCAAAAATAAGTATTTCTATATTAAACGCACAAAAATATAAATTCATACCCAACAAAAAAAGACATGCAAAAGAAGTAGTAAATGTATGAACGTGATGTTGCACTGGTTCATCTTTAGGTGAAACATGCATGATTTTAACATTGGCGTGCCATTGGAGTGCATAGGTTCACTTTAGAGAAATAGCTCTTCATTAAAATGAGTGCTTAAAACCAATGAAATTTTAATGAATCGACTACGTTTTTTCAATGGTGAGCATATTCATAAATGCACATTAATATACCAAAAGAGTATTTCGGACATAAATTAAGCTGCAGATTTTATCAAAATATTGAGTAAACAAATAAATAGCATTTATTTTTAAAGTTTATTTAATTTTAGTATAAAAAAATGATAATCTTAAAAATTTACAAGTACAATCGAGTTAAAGTCAAATTCCAAAACTAGTGTTTAATGTATACATTGAACGTTGTTTTCATGAGTTCACAAATGATAAATTTCTTAGGTTTAAGGAAGTAATTAACTATGCATTTGAATGCATAAGTTCTAAAGAAATCATGAAAATATTACAACATATTTTTTCTGGGTACACAATTTTCTGAAATTTATATAATCGTTGACACATTTATATAGTAAAAAGTATTTCAGTTAAGAAAATCGTCAAAATATTAGCGACTTACTATAAAAAATCGTCAATCGTCAAATTACAAAATTCATTGAAAAAAATCGTCAAAATGACGTAAAATCATCACACCTAACACCACTAGGTTCACAGTTTATTTTATGCAGTACACAATTTTGTATTTAAAGCTCCATAAGAAAGTAGCAGACAGGAATTAAAAATAAAATTTGGTATCATTAGAAAGACTTCTAGAACCATTATTTATTGTTAAAATTTACCTTTAAATAACTTAAAAATAGGAAAAAAAATAAATAACAATTTTTTATCTCACACATCAAACAATTCGAAATTACGACCGATAATTACTATATTTATAATCTGGAATGATTGTCTAAATTGTATGTACGATAACAGATTTAAGGCGGTTTGTTACCGGTGCGTGAAATTTTTGTGTAACACAAAGCGAAATGTGTTCCCACTGTAATTTCAGGGTCTTATTTCTATTGTATTATGTAAATTTCTAATACGGACCACAAATTTTCAATAATATTGACGTCTGGCGACTGTTAGGGAGCGTCATTAAATTTAAGCATTTATATATTATAAATGTTTTCTTCGGATCGTTATCTTGGCAATATCAAAAATATGATAGTATATCTTGATTCTTCGCACTCTGCAACAAATTATCATTTAGGATCCAAAGGTTTCTTAAACTGTCCATTTTTGCTTCAATATATTCCAATTTTCCACCATCATTAACCGACATACAGGCCCAAACCATGAAACTGCCACCAACATGCTACTTTTAAGTTTTCTTGGTTGAGCTCGGTATTCGGTCCTCGGCCCACATAGGACATACTATCTGAGCCAAATATATAGAATTTTAACTAATTGATAAAAAAAAATAACCGAATTCCAAAACGTTGGATCCTTGCAAACAAGTTCCTTGGCAAAGTTGAGCATGCAGCCCGTTTTGTTTAAACTGGTTAAAGTCTTCCTGCGTTAAACTCCGTCATCAAAATGGTGTTGACGCAATACACGGCAAATAGTTTTGCAACAACATTGTTTGCCTATGACAACTTGAACTTCGAATGTCGATTTTGTTGCAGATAATCTTAGGTTGGCCTTTATTTTCCTTAAAATATATCACTAGTCGTGATTGTTAAAAATTTTATTCGCTTCATCACTGACTTTATTGATCAACCAATTTTCATAAACAAAACTTCCAATGGTTTCTTGTACTATAGGTGGCTTTAATTTTATTTTTTTTAATCAAATACCGAAAAATCACTATAAAATATCGTTTTTATTAGGAAAACTATTATTTGTATTCATTATATATGTACATTAAGGTGATCGATTATTCGACTTTTTTGAGAAACCGGTTTTCGAATAGTTGGTATTTTAAAAAAACTTTTGCACTTTTTGAAATTCAGAAAAAAACGGTTAAACGGTTTTTTGCAGAAGTTAATATTTATATCAAAAGACTACATAAATCAATTCTTATAATTAAGTTTAAATTTATTAAATACAAGCGTAAAAGCCCAACAATGTCAGGAAAAATAATATAATAATAAAAATATGCACAAACAAATCCGAAAATTAAAAGGAAAAAATATGAACAACATTTAGACACCTTCCTCTCCCTAATCGAAGTCAATTATTTGAAGCCGTTCAAATTTATTGGAATTATATTGATTAAAGTTTTAAATTCGTAAACCTTTCAAAATAAAAAAAAATTGTCGTAAATGCGCTCCCTGGCCGAAATACAGAATCAGTTTTTTATAGGATTTGGAGAGCCACTCAAAAGTTCTTAATACCAACTCAAAAGTTCTTAATACCAAAACAGACTTTTTGGTCCCTGATAGAAACATCTGGCACTGTTAGAATTTGTTGAACGAATAGTTTTATAAGTATGCCGATTTTTAGTTTTAGCTTCAGAAAGCTCTGGAAAGGAATCATTGCTTAGGAAAGATATATTTAAATCCATATATATAGATCAACGTATTTTCGCTCCCTGATAGAGATTTCAAAATCTGGTTCTGTTAGGACGAATAGGGTTATAATTAAGCTGAATTTTAATTTTCTATGTCTTCTGGGAGATTTAGAAAGCTCTGGAAAGAGAAAAAATTCTTAGAAAAAGACACATAAATCCTCTTATATCCGCTCCCTGATACAAATTTCAAAATATGGCTCCATTAGGATTTGTTGGACAAAAAGTTTTATAATTAAGCCAAATTTTAATTTTCTACGTCGTTTGGTAGCTTCAGAAAGCTCTAGAAAGAGAAAAAATGCTAAGCAAATTATATATCTAGATGACTAGAAGATAATTATGTTTCAAAATTGTAGAAAAAATCATCTAAATTTTAGTTAGCATAAACAGAAACCATGGCTTAATATGGAAGCCTGTCTCAATTGAAACGATTCTGCAGGTGAAACTTTTTTAACAACAACACCTTTAAAAAATAAAGGAAATATTGTATCAAAAAAATTAAATTGGGTCATACAGGATAATTATTAATTATTTATTTGTTTAATATTACAGAATAAATTCCAATTTAGACTTAAACTATATTTTAAAAACGTAAGAAATCAGTCTTTATGAATATTTGAAAAATTATTCCTAAATTTTCAAATATCACTATCACTATTTAGTACATGTTTTCTGAAATAAAATTATATTTTTAAAACCGGTTTTTTGTGTTTAAAAAAACCGGTCTATTCGACATTCGAAAAATGAACATTTTGAAAAAACCGACAGCACATTGACTGAAAAAACCGGTTTTAAAACCGGTTGGAAAACCGTGTCGATCACCCTAATGTATATGCAAACAGATTTGAAGAAAAGTAATTTTTTGTAAAATAACTGTGAAATATGCAAAAGCATTTTAATGTGCTTTCAAGACTATGGTTGTCCTGGTCATAACTCAGTCATTTATGAAACAGCTTTTGTAATATCTTGATGTAGAACATATGACCCTAGGTTTCCATGGACAGCCATCTACATTCATGAGAAGACAGCTCACTTGGGTCCTGTTGGTCCCATTGTGTTGTCCTAAGCAATCACATGAATCAGGTTCATGTGATTGGCAATTTTTTTGCAAATGCTTTGCTTAAGCACAGAAGTTTAATGGTCATAAATAAACTTACATACCTAACACTCACATTTCTAACTTAAGAAGTGTGAATGCAGTGCCCGATTTTATAATAATTTATATATTTTGCCAACACTTTTTTCGTCCTGTGTATATCAAAACATGTAGTTTACAAATATTTGAATGTTTTCATATAATTTTGTTAAAAACTTAACAAAACAATTATATTTATACCCTACACCACCATAGGTGGTTAGGATATTATGCGTTTGTGCTGATGTTTGTAACGCACAGAAAAACGCATCGGACACCCACTTAAAAGTATACCGTTCGAATCGAGAATCACATTCTGAGTCAATTTAACGATGTCAGTCTAGCCGGGTGTGTGTCCATATAAAACTTGTGAACAAAGTACAGGTCGCAATTTTGAAGATATCTTGATGAAATTTGCCATGAATAGTTATTTTAACAAGGACGAAGCCTATTGAAATTAGTTATGATCGCCCCATTATTTCACCTAGCCCCCATACAAATGTCCTCCGGAATAGGGGTTTAGTGGTCATAAATGCCTTACATATAGCAATATTTTAAAATTTGATGCAAAGAACTCTTGTATAAGTTTTTGACCATAGTTCCCATAACCTTCTTCCGGAAATTACATTTACGTGCATAAATATATAAGTAGAAACAAAATTGTCAAATTTTATGAGAATCGGTCCATAATTTATCTCAGCTCCCATTTAAACCTACTTCAGGGAATCGCAATAAAGTGCATAAAATCATATAGATATTACTCGTAGTATCAACGCATTATTCTGTATTTGTATATTTTATTTTACATTTAGTAAAAGTGTTGGTCCACAATTGGTCACAGGTCTAATATAAATCCCCTCCCTGATTTTTATGCACAATGTGTAGGGTATCATATGGTCGGTCTTAACCGACTATATCTTTTTTTATATTTTTATTTATTATAAATTAATTAAATTAAGCAATAAAGATTAATTAAAAAGTTTTAAATTTAATCTTTCAAAATTTAATTTATACATATATAAGTAATTTATTTTTCATGATGACCCTACCCAGTCCCTTTTTAATTTTTTCAAATTCAAAAAACAAAAGATTTAAAAAAGTTAACTGTAAAAACAAAGGGACAAAAATGGATAAAAAAAAAAACAAATTTAAAAGAAAACAAGTAAATTGTATAAAAACAAATAATTAAAATTATAAATAAATAAAACCGTGAATATAAAATACATACATATTTTAATATTTAGTTTAACAAACAAAATCAAATATTAAAAACAAACTAATTTATTTTGCTATATAAATCTAATAGATCCTTAGTAAGCACGGGATTTGATGATTCCGTTTGCATTAAAGGTAATTGAGCATTTTTTTGAGCATAAGTGGTTGCTGTAGCTGGAACATCCAATTGTTTATTATACACTGGATTTATGTGTACAAATCCAGCTGTTTGTTGAGCTGAAGAACAGGCAGAATTACGATTATTTACACCATTTACATCTAAATCTTCAAATAAAATATTACATTGTTGGAGATTTTGTTCAAATTTCTTTTGAAAATCTTTTACATTAATGGGTTTAAAATCATCTGTATTAGTTAATGCCACATCTGACGATGCTGTTTGTGGAACATTTAACATTTCAGCCAATTGATTAACACATTTAGACGTATTCCCCACTGACTTTTCATTAATTTGTTGTCTTTTTATCTCTGCTATTTCGGCACTTTTTATATAAATGTTATCACCTACACAATCCTTAAAATCTTGATAGTATATAGCATCGACATGTTCGAAAAATGTACCATCTAAAGCCTGAAACCCCAAACGTATTAAAAGAGATATTTTCGTATTAAATAATTCCAACCAAGCCTTATTAGTTCTATATATGGAATGTTGTTCTTCTTCTGAACAGGAATTCCAAAAATCTAATAGAGTATTTTTGGTAAAATCTATTAACATGGAACGTTTTTCATCAGGATAGAACAGACTAATAGACTGCAGATGTCGAAAAGTAATATCCAT
Organism: Protophormia terraenovae; assembly: GCA_951394005.1. NCBI lineage: Eukaryota > Metazoa > Arthropoda > Insecta > Diptera > Calliphoridae > Protophormia > Protophormia terraenovae. The sequence continues at coordinate 115,668,049 of OX596077.1, read as the reverse complement.
AAGATGATATTGTTGTTTTGTATGAAATAGTTGCCATTTATAGATCATTGTCATTAGATTCCATAACTTATCCATGGAAACATCATCTAAACGCATTAACGAACAGGTGGCTATATCTTTGAGCATAAATTTACAATGTTCTTCGGTTAGTAGTTGAGCATTTGGTTGTGTTGAGCCTACAATAAGGGAATCAATGAATTTCGGTTCCAATAGTACAGCCGTAACATCATGAATAACTGGAAATGGAAGAATGTAGAATTTGTGTAAAGATTTGATAAAAGTAATAAATATATAATAGTAGTGTTTTATCGGTCTTAAAATATCAATTATTTAGTATAAAAGTTATAAAGGACCTGAAATTGGAATATTAACGATTTGACATTTCTGTAAAAACTGATCTATTAAAAGACATAAAATTTACTACTAACCAAGTAAGATTGCTGCAAAATTGGTCTTCTAAGAGACACATGTATGTTTCTAAAACTGTTCTACTAAAATTGTCACCATTGTTTCTAATATAAAAACTATTACAATTAAATATTTTTTCTACAATAAAATATCCACGATTTCTTTTGAAATTTATGAATAAAATGTTTTCTATAAGGTATTCACTATTACTTTTAAAAGTGATTTATTCAAAGGACCATAATTGCTGTTTTTTTAAAACGAAAATATATATTTTTTTATTTACTTAAATTGGTAATTGTCCCAATTAATAGAAAGTTTCCCAAACTTTGCTAAAGTTATGTATGTATATGAGTTAATAGTTGTGCTTTGTTGCAAATTTTAAATTGATATAATTTAAGAGTTAACGTGTAAAATTCCACACGTTAACTTGAACTTCGATAAAAGTACTACCAATTTATTAACAGAAATCAATTATGAATATTAGAATGTAAATAAAAGGAGAAATTATAAAAATAAAATTTTAAAGAGACGAGATGGAAAGCGCTATATTCGGCTGTGTCGAATCTTTTATACCCTTCACCACTTTTCCGACAAATAATAAAATTTGCACCTAAAAGTATGCTTGCATATTATCACATTTATACTAATCTAAATTTTTTTCCAACGTTAATTAAAAAAAGAGTATTTTGAAAATATATTGACCTTAAAATTCGAAAAAATATTTGTGACAGATCAGTGCAAAAACGATGACCGTAGCTTATATTGGGGCTTCGAAAAGTCCAAAAACGCTTTTTGGCCGATATCTGTGTTAATACTGGCCACTAACTCGGTTGTTTATGGACTGATTTGGTTGGTTCAAAAAACCGAAATTTTCGAAAAATAATTGTGACTGTTCAATATAACATCAAAGTCTGTAGCTTATATAACTAAAAATTCGTTTTAGTCGATATCAAAAATACTAATAAACCGATTGAGTTTATTCCTGCAGTACAAAAATTCTAAAAAAAAATCACATTTTTCCAAATTTGTGAAAAAATTAAGTCTCTAGCTTATACAGGGGCTTCAAAAAGTTGAAAAAAAAAAAAAAAAAAAACAAATGTGATATAAGGAGTGAGATCGAAAAATTCTTAACATACATAATATTCAATAACTTGGAAACGGTTGATCTTAGACTTTTCATTATTTTTTTAATCATTTGATAATTTAGCACAGATCACAGAAATATATAATTTTTATGGCTCTAACCACTAATTATAAAATTGTGGACCATTTTTGAAAACCCTTTCTTTGGAGATTTGATAGTTGCTTCAGTCACTTTTTTGGAACAGTGTGCACATCTTCTGTTAAAATCTTCGGTATTTTAGGACACCTTTTTTGTGCTCTTGAATTCACTTTTCATAAGAGCTCAATATCTCTCCACTGGTCTATGCTATGGACAATTTTGAAAATTGACCTCTCTTGGTACTAAAACTATGTTATTGATTTGGTACCACTCCAGAGCTTTCTTGCCGTAGTGACATGATACCAAATGGGTCCAAAAATATGTGGACACGTTGTGCTTTCTTAAGAAAAGAAGAAGTATTTTTTGCAAATATTCCTTTATGCATATTTTGGTATTTATAGATCCGAATGTATCAAATGACTTTCCTGTTTTGCCGCAACTGCAAAAAGCTTGTCATACCATAAATTTTGTTAGAAATTTTTGCTGCTTTTGGGTCTTAAACTTATCTCCAACATTGCTTCGAGCATTAGCAATAAAAATTTTTGAGACACAAGCTGCGAAGATTCTGCCAGCACCTACGTTTCTTCGTCAATTATACAGCTTGAGTATTTTTGTATGAAATTTGGTTTTAAATTCCGAGTCCTATTTTTGGCTTGTAATTTTTTTTGCAGAATTCCAGTTTGGAATTTTTTGAACTTTATATGTTATCAACTTTCCCATTAGCTTTAAATTTTTGCACCAAATAGTCGAAGCACTGAGAAAACTGAGCTGATTTTCTACCAGATGTCTTTGGAGTTCCTTTCAATATGCCTTAAATTTTCTGGCCTTCCCAATAGTTATCATGTGGTCCTTTTTTCTTACCGAACTAGGTTTCATATCAATAGTCAAATTCTCCTGATACTGTTTAATAACATTAGAAACGGTTTTACGGACGACATTTAATTCTGTGGCCAATTATTTGTAAGACCTATTTAGATTTTTTGAAATTTTTTAATAACTTGTAGGACGTAAATCTTTTTCGTCACTTATGTTGATGAAAATAAGGACAAATTAATATGGTTGTTATTAAAAATAATAACTGAAGTATTTTTCCATGATAACTAGATCAAAAAAAATTTTGAATATTAATTCCGAAAAAAGTTATGAGGCAAAATGTGTGTTAAGAATTTATATTATATTTATAATATATTTTTTTATAAAAATCGGCTGACCTTGGGCATTTAAGGGTTAAGACATTTACGAAAATAACAAAAATTTTAATATAGAAACAAAAAACATTAACGGAGAATGTACAAAATAAAGTAATGTTTTATACAAACATTTTGTTTGTGATTCAATGTATGAGTAGAACTTGTACCATTCAACTATACAGCCTAAAAAATCTTAATTGAGTACTTTAAAGAGTCGTATTCCAAAATTTACCCAAAATACGAATTTTACCAATAATCAGAAAAATTTACCAAAACCCAAAATTTCATCTATAACTCGAGATTTCAGTAAAAATTTTTAATTTTCAAACAAACGAAAAATCCAAAATTTTACTGGAAATTCGATATTTCACCAAAAAATCGAAAGTCACTTAAAAATTCTAAAGGCTCACCAAAAAATCTGATATTTTACCAAAAATTGTATATTTCACCAAAAATTCAAAATTTTACCTAAAATACAAAATTTCGCGAAAAATTTTAAGTTTTAACAAAATTTACCAAAAAGTACGATTTCCTTCAATGAAATTTTTTCTTATAAATACTTAAAAAAAAAATAACACAATTATTGAATTGGTCACATATTTTTTGTTCTATTGGAATCAAAGAGGGTGAGGTAATGTTAAAATTACTTAAACAACGTATCTGAATATCTAAGTCTCAATTAAATTGTTGGTATGATTTTTAATAAAATTTTTGCAAAAAATATTTTAATTTATAATTAGAATTATATAATTAAAATTACAAATATTAAATAAAAAAAAAAATAAAATAAAAAAATTATCCTAAAAATATGCTTAGAATTTTAACATAAAATAACGCCCCTAAATTAGACAGCATTTGTTTTATTATTTTATAATATTTATCTACATAATTTGACCGTCCAGACAGTTCCTCCCCCCACTTTTAAAATTATAAACTTTATACTTATGTATATGAAATTTGTTTATCAATTTTTTTTTAATAAAATCAGTTTTACACGTTTTTAACCTACAAAAAATTATATAAATAGTTATTAAAAATGTTGTTCATTATTTTTTTCAATGTCAAAGAGACAACAATAAAAAACAACTACAAACAATTTAAGTAGCTGCCCTTTACAAAAAAAGTAAGCAAATAGCAACAAAAACAACTAAAAAAACACAATTTGCTCTCTCCCTAGTAGACATGAGCGTTAATAACAAATCCTTATTTTCAAACCATATTTCGTTGTTCTTGCTTTTTTTAATTGATGTACTTAATAAGTACCTTGTATCGACTTCTCAAGCGCTATTTGTTGCGCCTTCAAACGTTGGTCAATTACATATAACATTTCACAACCCAAATTGACTAAAATGAAAACATTTGCACGAGGATTTAACTTGCGACTACACGATGTCATTATATTTTTTTTTTTTATCGTTATATTCCAACCGCGGGTGTTTATTTTATCCTTTTAGAAAGCGACGCGGTTAAGGAAATAGTACGTCCGTTAAACACGAAATTCAAAAGAAAACTATTTATTGTCTGGCGTTTTTTTATTGTTATTATTATTTTAGCCAATTACTAAGTTAAGTTGTTAGTGTATTAAATATGTAACTAACATTTGACTGCAAAGGATACAAAGAATATTTAGTGTATTATGGTGGAGTTCTTATGCAATGAAAGAAAGCTATTTAGCAAATAAAATAGCATGACTAAAGTTTAGTGTTGGAAATTAAGCGATTTAAGAGTGAATATTTTTGGAATTTTTGAAAGTAGTCGATTTTTAAGCCCTATTCCATAATGAAAACAAAATGAATACAAATAATGTAAAATTAGTATACTTAAAAAAAAAAGAACAATTCATAGATTAATTTATTTGTTTATATGTCTTTAAAATTAATATATTTTAATTTTAAGTTAATTTATATAAATTATAACTGTAATTATTCGATTACTCTACAACACTACTAAGGAAACAAAGTAGGAAAATTTATTTTGTTTGCCTCTTGTACATACTCTAACTACATATTTATATTTATTTAATATCTGTGTGCTAAAATAAAAAAAATGAAATGTTATGACAAAACTGTAATTTGTAATATAATCTAAATTAAAACAAGTATGAATGTTATATTCGGATCGGACGAATCTATATACCTACCATCAACTTTTTCAAATTTTACGTTATATGGGAGATGGGTGGTAAAGTCGGAGGACCACGTCCATTTTTTGTTTCCGAGTTTACATTGGTCCTTGAAATATTTGAACACAACTTCGTTGAAGTTTCACCTTATATGGGAGGTGGGCGGTAAAGTGGGCGGACCACGCCCTTTTTTGGTTTCCAAGTTTATATCGACCCCCAAACTATTTATACAAAATTTCATTGTCGTACATGCTTTTTTTTTTTAAATATCAGCAGAAAAGTATGAAACGGACACCCTGTGTTTTTAGTTTTTAGCCCTTAACTTTTTTTTATTTATTAACTGATTTTGCCCATTTTCAATACCAAACAAACCTTATATAAGATAAATATTTATGCCAAATTTCGTCCCCCTACCTTGCTCCGTTCGAGCCCTATCCTGCTTTCAACAGACAGACGGACGGACATAGCTAGATCGATTCAGAATCTAACCAGGACCCAGAAAATATATACTTTGTGGGGTCTTAGATGATTCCTTCGACATGTTACACACGGAATGACAAAATAAATATACCCCCATCTATTTGATGGTGGGTATAACAAGTAAGAATGTAATATTCGACGGACGGACATAGCTAGATCGACTCAGAATCTAACCAGGACCCAGAAAATATATACTTTGTGGGGTCTTAGATGATACCTTCGATATGTTACACACGGAATGACAAAATCAATATACCATACCCCCCATCTATTTGATGGTGGGTATAACAAGTAAGAATGTAATATTCGACTTGGCCAAATTTTTTGTTTGTGCCAATCGATATAAATTTCCAAGTTTATATCGATTTTAGAACTTTTGAAACAAATTGACGTACATGCATTTCGGCGGAAAAATATGAATAGGAGTTTATGAACCTATTCCGCCCATTCTCAATACCAAATGAAACTTATTGAAGGGAAATTATTGAGGCGAATTTTGTCTCCCTAGTTGTTCCCTGAGTTTAATTTTTCTTTAAAAAGACACACAGACGTAAGAACATAGCTAGATTTTCACGAGGATCCAGAATATATATTTTATGGGGTATATTTCGATGTGTTACACACGGAATAACAAACTTAATATACCGTCCATTTTTTATAGTGGATATAAAAAAGGTTAGAAGACTTTTGATTGATTTTAAAAATATATAACACAAATAAGTTCAAGTCAACTCTCACGGATTTTCAAGCCTTCTAAAAACATATTAAACTTATCAAAATATTCGAGTTTGGACTAATACAAAAATATTTTAAAAACCTTAATCTAAGAATATATTTTTATCAGCATTTGCAAGTTAAGATGATTTTTAAAATATTGAATGTCTAATGTTGAGTACGCATATAGGTCCAGAACGGAGGTGGTCTCATTTTAAATCACTGTAAATTTTCCTAGATATAGGAGGTGCGTTTGTTAATGTACGGTTCCGGGTACGATTATTGAGGCTTTCGATTGTCTGGATATTATATCGCCACTATTGCGTATCAGTGATCAACTACTTACCAACAGCCGATAGGCGAGAGAGCAGAAGTACGATCCAGGGAGGCGTTCTTTTAACGCTTCTTTGGAATTTTGTCACTGTCTAAAAATGTCTGGTTGCTTAGAAATTGCGATAAATACACCGATACCTTATGTGAAGTATTGCAGATGACATTGGATATTTTATCAAAGTGGACTCTATCAATGGAATGGGAGTCAAATCCTTTAAACTTCCATCTCTAAATGGTACTACGCTAGGATTATATAACCACTTAATATAATCGGTTTGATCCTGGATAGAAAGTTACACTGAACACTAAATGTCACAGAGATATTAAAGAAGACTTCTGTATACGTGCAAGAACTGCGGGCTGTGACCAGTACTTCTCTTGTAGTCTGTTTTTCATATTTACCAATAGAAGACTGATGAAGAGACTTAAAAGTTTGATGTCGATGGTAGTGCGTTTTAACCGATTTGAATGACTTTAACCGACGATATAGCAGTGTCTTTCAGGCGAAAATTATAGCTACCCAGCAAAAATTTTATGAAGTAGTTCAAAGCGATGTAATATTTTCATGATTTCTTTATAACTTATGCATTTAAATGCATTCTTAATTACTTCCTCAAACCTAATAAATTTATCATTCGTGAACTCATGAAAACAACGTTCAATGCATGTATTCAACTCGAGTTTTAGAAATTGACTTTAACTTGTAAATTATTTGAAATTATGCATTTTTTATACTCAAATTAAAAATAAGTGCTATTTATTTATAAATCTTTTAATAAAAACGATAGTTTAATTCATGTCCGATATAATTTTCTGGTATATAAATGTGTATGTATTACTAAACCACTGAAAACACGTAGTTGATTCATCAAGCTTTCATGGGTTTTAAGCACTCATTTTAATGACGAGTTGTTTCTCTAAAGTGAACCCATGTACTCTAATGACACGTCAATGTTAAAATCATGCATGTTTCACCTAAAAATGAACCAGTGCAACGGCACGTGAACTCATGTATTTACTACTTCTTTTGCATGTCTTTTTTTGCTGGGTATGTATATGAAGTTGCTTGTTTTCTAATAGAGATATCCCTTACAGGGATATAAATATATAGGTATTTGAATATCCAAGTGGCTATAAAGGCCAATACTCTGGCGTCCACAGTGGTAATTTTAATGCCAGGACACAGTGACATAGGGGGATCCTTTCGAATAAAAAATTAAGGTATATAAATGTCTACGAGCAATCACCATGTTTCGGAATTCATTCTTCGAGAGGCTAACAATCGTTGAAAAGTTTGAATACTTACCAAGTTGCCAGAAGTCTCTAGCCAGAAATCAATTCAATCTCTCAGCTCTCGAGAAACAAACTCTCTCTATTGGTGGCTATTCTCCCTTATTGGTAAGCATGCTGACAAAGAATTGATCACTAAACTTCTTTGCTAAAGTCCGGCTCCGTCGGAAAGATATGTTGGTCTTGAAAATCTAGATAGTGTAGAAGTTAAACGAATTTTGGACTTTATTAATAATTTATAATTAATAATTTGTTAAGAGTTTTATTTTTATTCTTAAGATACCAGACAATCTCAATTTATATTTACTCTACTTTTTTTTTTTTTTTTCTTAACGTCCTTGATACATACGTATTATACATTTTTATTGAAGACTTTAACATTTGGTTTTAAAGCCTTTAAATTCACACATTTATTTTCCAAAGTAAATATGTACAACAGCAACTCTATGGGATTATCTGCCGCTGTTTATTAATTGTTTTTTTTTTTTTTTTTCACAATAAATACAAACTACTTATTTAGTAATCAATACATATTTCTCACGCTATTTGATAGAAGACATTTTTAAATTGAGAAAGCAATTTTAAGTAATAATCTTTGGAAATTCATTGAAGGTATGCATTTTCCACAACAATAACGAAACTGTTAAGGTATTATTAAAATTGGCAAATTGCACAAAAATTTGTTTCAGAACAATATCTATATGTAGTGTTTAAAAAAAGTTAAATTATCTACGTACTTTGTATTAGTTTTGAAGTTATCAAATGGATTCATTCCATGTAAAAAAAAAAAAAAAAATTATTTGTTAAATCAACTGATGCAATGGGACGAGCAGATTTAACAAATAATATGTCCTCTACATCATATTTCAAACATATTTTTTATGAAAATTCATTAATAGATCGCGGGTTTTCCTGCAATTATGGATTTTATTTATTCATTTTTAAAAATCTATTTTTAAGTGTTCATTTTAAATCTATATGTATATGGGCAATTATCAAAAATTTTTAACCTGGCTGAAACTGACTTAATAATAAGTTTTGTGTTAATGATATTTTAAACAAATTCGTTACAGATCTGAACTCACAAGACTTGAAACTAATAGAGTGTAAAATTTTAGCACCATAAGTTCCTTCTTACAGTCATGATTGTTGTTCAAAGTTCAAGAATATAGAAAAACCGATAAAAACTACTTAAGTTTTTACCATTCTTCTACAATTTTTGTCCGCGCGTTTATACTTTTTGATTTCATTCTATCATAAATAAACTAATCGGACTTTGTACATAAATTCTGCACCATCTTTGTTGTTGTGTAGACTTTCAACAGTAAAATACAGGGTAGTCGAGTTTTGTTGACAAAATTTTTTAGTTTTTTTAAATTTTTCAGTTTTTTGGGCATGGTCTGTGCGCCCCTCAATCGAATACAAAATTTGGGATAGGGATTGATACCTGTTGTAATTGTACGTATTTTGCGCTATATCTTTTTGATGTGCCCGAAATAGTCAACGTAGTAGATAGTCTCAAATTTTGGAAAACAAGTGCGAAAATTTTTCAAAAAGTCAGTTTTTCGCGAGGCACATTCACATTTTCATATGGAATTGTTTGGATTACAGCGTGAACTTAGTTTTTTGTCATTTTACATAACAAAATCGGAGGAGCATTAAAAATAAATTTAATACAAGAATTTTATGGACTTTTTGAAAATTATACAAAAATTGCACTTTTTGTTTTTGTATTTTTATATAGAAAATTGCAATTTAAACAAATACTGGATATATAGATATAAATATAATTGATTGCGATCATAAATTTAAGTCAAAAGTCGTTAATAATTGAAAATGGGACACTTTTGTCAAAACACATTTCGCTAAGGCACATCGTGTGTACAGCATGAAATTAACTTTAATTGGCATAATTAGTAGGTGTTTGTTATGCTTAATGAAAATTCGGAGTCGCATAAAAAAATTTTAAGAGATAAACATTTTATGGACCAAAAAATATTTACTTGTGTTAAAAAAGGATCACAATATTAAAAAGCATTTCTATGTAATAAACTCTAACAAAATATATTTTCAATCAATATATGAAGAAATAACTTAGATTCGATCCAAATTTTTCACAAAATTTTTAGAAATCGCGATTTTTATTGAATAGAAAATTTTTAAAATTTTACTAGGATGCTGCACTAATACCATCAAACATTCAAAATATCATAAATTTTATTTGAATAACTCAGTAGGTTTTGATATTATATGTAATTTTGACCAGAATTTTACATAAACTTCTAGTTTGTAAAAATGTTTATATGTTCAACTTTAAACCGCCATAACTTTCGCGCACCTCACACGAAATGATTAACGCGAACTGATTATACATGCATTCGAGTATACGAGTATATGTATACAAAAGGATTTAAATGTGCCATCAAAAAGAATTTATATTTTTTTGAAGGGCTAAAATCAAAAATTTTTGATAATTGCCCATATGTGAGAAAATCCTTCCTCGAAACTTTTATATTTTTTTTCTGTTTAAAAAACATTGTCTTTAGCCTTATTTTTCTCTTTTTAATGATTAGAGGGCGGACTTTAGTGCATTTTTTAGACCATAAAATAGGTTTTTAAATATTTATTATATATCAGTAAGTTTAAGTTTTTAAAAGCATATTTTAGGGGCTTATTTTAAATCAATAAATGCAAGAAAATCTGTTCTATAGTTCTGTTTACTACCTTTCCACTTTCTAAAACAGGGGTTCTCACAAGATCTTGCTTCGCGACCCCTTTTTGACATTGTAATGGAAGCGTGACCCACTACAACTTTGACTACTTTAAAATAAAATATAACGTAAAGATAAAAGAATTTAAACATAATATCAATAATTACATTTTGATTCATGAAATCTTTAATTTAAGAGACTTTTTCGTATAATGCATATATATATATATATATATATATATATATATATATATATATATATATATATATATATCTGTGTCCACAGAATTGATTCTTTTTTTCTGATGAACGTTTTACCCATAGGGTAAAACTAAGTCGACGACACTAAAGTTAATGCCGTTAACCGTTTTTAAAAGATAACGCACGTTATTAACGTATTTCACTTTGAATGGCTAAAAGAAGGGTTAGGAAAGGGTTGGCTTAGTTTTAAGAATTTAGTCGGTAAATGAGCAACTTTTCAAATAAAAAATATAATTAATTATATTAAAAATCGGCCTGAATTTAATTAATTGTTAAATTTTATAAATAATGTCCCATTTACCTATAATTTGAAATCAAATATCGCCCATACAACCGAAAAACGATTTTGAATTCAACGTATTAAAATTAGATTTACTAGTTGGGTACTTGTTAAAATTTACGTCTAGCACAGTGTAATTTTTGGATTTAATGCACGGATTCCTTCATTAGTTTTTCTTGCAGCTAATGCTAGCTGATTCTAAAAAGAACTGATTTTAGAAAAAATTCTTTACTTTTGCCTTCAATTTGGCGATTTTTTGTATAAATATGTCTTTCAATTTTTAAATAGTTTTAGGCTTTCATTGAAATTTCAGAATATCTTCGCGACCCCCAGGAATGTCCTTACGGACCCCTTGTGGGTCGCGGACCCCTATTTGAGAACCGTTGTTCTAAAAAATAAAAATATTCTGTAAAACATTTAACACATGTATGTAATTACATTATTATGTAGATTAATTTCTTTCTCTTTTCAAAAATACCCTTTTTGGCTTTATTGTAAAACGGTTATTTAAGAGCTTATTACACCTATAGTTAAAACACGCAATATTTGTTAGTAAATTTTATTTAAATTAGAAAAAAACGTTTAACAATTGTTTTTTTTTTTTTTTTTTATAAGATTGTGAAAAAATTATAAATTTTCAATACCATTTTTCAGTTTTTGTTTAAAAAAGCTACATTTTAATTAAAGTCCCGCTAATAAAAAATTCAAGATTTTTATCAAAATAATAATCGACAACAATTAAACATGCGCCACTTTATATCGTTGATAACTATTTACTACCCTTAAAGGTGAAAATTTATAAATTAACATTTGCACAGTGGATTAATTGAGTTGGAATTTTAGCTTAATTTTAAGCGGGAGAAACTGTAGGTTCAATAAATTTTAAAACAAAAAATTAAGGACTAAGGTATTTGTTTAAATTATTAATAGCTTTGTTCCAATTTTAGTCACAATTTACAGGAAAGCGTTCCTGTAGTAAGAATTTGTTTGTATTTTGTTGTTTTTCTAATTCTAATTAAAACCTGTAAATTTGTACTGAAACAGAGCTAAAATTTAAATCGAAATAATTATGTTTTCCAGTAAATGTATTTTGTTTGGTTATTTTACAAATCCACCCCACTGTGGTCATAAATTTGTGGAGTAGTTTTTAATGCCGGACATTGTGCAGTGACGTGTTAGTAAGATTATAGACGTAGGACAATAATTTTTAGGCAACTAATTAAAAAAATAAAAAAAAAATGAGGTTAAGGTCCAATAAAATTTGAGGTAAAATTAGGGGGAACGAAAACAATAAAGATAAGGTACAAGTATAACAAAGTTTCGTATAAAGCAATATAAAAGAAAAAAAATATGATTTTATTTAAATTCACGAAGAATTACAATTTATGAAATTTTTGATAACCTTGGATTATTTAAAATATAAAAGGGAATGCATCAAGGCTCATATAATAATGTTAATATGCCTTGGGAATGTATAATGTCTGAAATAGTGAAAACTTAACATCTTGATTTAAATGTTTTCAACTATAGATTAATCTGTTTTTAAGGTTTGAGGTTATATTTAATTTTTAGGTAATGATTTTATTAAACGTTAAAATAAAAAAATTGGAAAAATTAAATATTTTTTTCATAAATTTAAATTTATTTGCCAAATATTTTACATTTGATTAAAAAGCCAATAACAACAAAAAATATTTATATTTTAAAAATATGCATATATATAAACACAAATTAAAAAAGTCACCCAACTACTTTAATCATGCATTTTAAGTATATACTTTTTGCCCGTGAAACCTTTAAAATTTAAAGCAGCCGCTGCAGCATCTTTAAAGTTTTGCAATGGCACCAATTCATGTACAGGAGCTAAAAATTTTCCTTGTTCCATTAATTCACATAATTCTCGGAACATTTCTGTACGTTCGGGAGATTGAGGATTTTCTTTGGACCATCTAGTCATCCAGAAACCACGAAAAGCTATATCTTTAAAAATTAAAGCAGCAGTGGGAGCTACAACTGGTTCACGTGACATGCCACCATAGGTAACCATAATACCTTTATCGGCCAATTGGCGGGTAACTTCAGTGGCACTTTTGCCACCCACACAATTAAAAGCTAATTTAGGTTTAGGCAATTTTCCTTCCTTAAATAAGGTAGTGGTGCGTATTTCTTCTTCGGTCAAAATTTCTGTGGCTCCCAATGATTTGAGATAAGATTTTAATTGTTCAATATCAGGTCTAGATCTTACAACACCTACAGATTTAAATCCCCATGCTTTGCAGAGTTGGTGTACAGCCTGGCCAACAGCACTATTGGCACCATTTTGTATGACACAATCACCAGGTGCCAGCTTAATAAAATCCTTTAGCATACGATAAGCTGTACAGGGATTAACGGTTATAGTGGCAGCTTCAGCCAGGCCAATTTTATTGGATACCGGCATTAATTGTTCTTCGGTGTAAACGGCATGTGTGGTCCAAGTGCCTATACCAGTGACATAGGGCACTACATGTTGACCTTTGGTAAGGTTTTTAACTTTATCACCTACTTCCACTACTTCAGCTACACATTCATTACCAGCCACTGCTGGAAATTTAGGTTTTACAGGATATTTTCCTAATTATTTGAAGAAAAAAATAATTTAATACTTTTTAATTACAATTTATTTAAAAAAGCTACCTTGTATGGTATTTATATCAGCAGGATTTATGGGTGCCGCTAATATTTTCACCAAGACCTGATTGTTTTGTGGTTTTTCCAACTTCTCCTCCACCAATTGCAAAACATCAGCCGGCTCGCCGTGTTGTGTATACTTTATGGATTTAGCCAAAACTGACATTTGGCGTGTCCATTGCAATGCATTTAAGGACGTAGAGGGGTTTATTTGTTTCGTTAACAACTGTAAATGTTTAAACATCATATTGGGGATAGCTGTGGTTTATTAATTTTAAATATTCCACAATTAGTTATGAAATAATACAAATTCCACACAAAAACATTAAGTTGGACAGCTGTTTTTTGTTTATTACTTTTTTATACTTGTGGTGTAGAAACGGCTGAAAGATAAGAGATTCGCCGTTAAATGATGTTGCCAGTTAAAAGTTTAAAATTATAAATGCAGCGATTTAATAATGATGCCATATAATAAAATGAGGATTTTTAGTTCAATATATTTTCATAATTTTAAAGTAATTTGAAAGCTCATTTAAAATATAAATATTAGGTTCGTTTCAAAAAAAAGTTCTTTTGATTTTTGTATATCATACCGAAAAGGTACCTCAAAATCAAAATTTTCAAATTTACCATAATAAATAAATATTTAAATTATTTTGATACTGATTCAATAGTTCATTTACATAGTAATATAAGAAGTTGTGTTCTTTTCTTCATAATTTAATTTCGTTTTTAGTAAAATATAATAAAAAATTAAAAAAAAAAAATAAATTTTTTTAATCGTTTTATTTTTATTGAAAAATCAATATTTTAATTGAAATTATTATTATTATTATTTTTTTTTTTTTTTTTTCAAAATTCGTTTATCGCTATTTAGATGAAAATAACTTTTTACTGCAATTTTGGGTGTTTTTAAAGACATTTTTCACAAATCTTGATTTTATTCACAGTTAAGTGAAAATATCCACGTATACATTAAATTAAGTAGAAGTACAGTCGTGTGCAAAAAAATGTTGTTCCTTTTTAAAAAAAAAAAAAAACAGGTGTTCACACTATAAAACGAGAATAGTTAGTCCAATTTAGACTTTAACTCAAGAACCGTTTGCACGATTATGATAAATGATACTCCAAAAGATGCAGTTTTCAAGATATGCTATCATTATTTATTCGCATCAATAATTTCATAGTAATGGATGAAAATTTTCCCAATTTTTAATTTTTTTTTTTTTTTAATTTTTCGCCACTAATTTCCGAACTACTACGGAATTATTAAGTCAAAAAAAATTATATGAATATAGCTCAAAGAATATTTGAGTCGCCGTTTTCGTGTTACACAAATGTGACTACCTAAAGGAAGAAAGAAAATCAATGCGAGATAGAAAAAAAAGGAAGCAGATTCTATTAAACACGTTTAATTCCATCTAACCAATTTTTATTTAAGATGAAAAAACATTTTTTTTCCACCGGTGTATCCCCACTTAACTGTAAATGAAATCAAGATTTGTGAATTTTAAAGATACGTGGCTTATTTTACTCGTAGTCTTACCAGCTTTGAGATAAAGATGATATACTGAAACATTTTTGATGTTTTCACTTTTCAAAAGAAAATTTTATTAAAAAAAATTTAATTTTGCATGAAAACATTTTTTTTGGTACACTAATTTCAAAATAACTCCGAAACTATTGAATGGATACAAATTTGTTATTAGAACGACTTAAAGCTAATTTTATTCCACACATTTTAGTGTTTATTTTATTTATTTTTTGTGGAAAATTCAATTTTTGAAGTTTTAAAGTTCGTTTTTTATGTGAAATCTTTATTATTATTATTTTTTTTTTTTAATTCAGTGATAAAATTTTCCTCAATTTAAATTTATTTATTTATACATTCATTTATTTATTTACTTATATATTTATTTATTTGTTCATTTATTTTATTTATTAATTTATTTATTATTTATTAAATTTTTTATCTTTTGTAAAATTCAATTTTGTTGAAAACAATACAAAAAAGATATTTATTTTTTAGAAAAAGAATAATGTAATAATATTTTAACTAAGGAAATTTTATTATCAATATATTTTAAATTAATCTAATTTAGATTTTTTAACTATTATTTAAGTCACAAGGCATAAATCAAGATCACCGGAACTATTAATTTTAAAATAATTTTGATACTGATTCAAGAGTACTTTTACTTGTGATTATAGTGATATAAAAAATTTTGTCCGCTCTTTCTCGGTTTATGAGTTATAGGACTTTAAAATTTCAATATATTTCTCTGAATATCTTTATTAATAATTGTCCGATATAAATAATATTGATCGCATTTAAAAGCACTTATAAATACGTTTTTAATGATATATAACATGAAAATATTAATTAATTCCTTGGGAACAAAATTTACATTTTGTTTAAAATGGCGGAACTTAAAAATTTTTTTGATATTCGAAAAAAGTTTATTTAGCGAAGCCGATGTTCGACATACCCAGAGGAAAAAGTCCTTAAGCCCGGTCGAAGGCCGGTAACACAGAAAAAGCTTTGTTTACGTAAAAAATTATATTTCAATTTTAAAGATTCCGGTAATCTTAGTTCCACTGCTGATAATTATTAAAATTATTTCTGTTTAAAAAAATATATAAAATAGTTTGAAAGTATTACATTTCATAGATTGTCTTATTGCCACTGACAAATGCCTCTTAAAATGCTTTTTGCTGGCAATACCTTCAGACACTTCAATTATCTGGCATCTCTGTGAAAAAGGCATTTTGAAATTCAACTACAGCCAACTTCATTGATTTCCCACTGTGTCCATTTCTTTTGGAATTTGCAACTCGTGGAAGGTAGGTGTTTTTTTGTCGAGTGGTAGTGGAAAAAAAGCAAAATTAAAAGTTAAAAAAGAATTTAAAGTAATTTATTACACGTGATGATATCTCTACTGGCCTTGCACCATTCTGAAGCTTTCACCAAAAGCATCTAAGTTGTTGATACGGCAGAACTGATTAAATAATAAAAAGAATAAAACAATTAGTGAAATAACTTGTATTTAATTTTGTGTAAAGATTGAAAAAGAAATTTTATACTAATAACATTTTAATTTTAGAGCATTCCAATACCATGCACACAAAAACAAACTCACAAAAAATGTCTATTCTCAATGAATTCTATTCGCGGATAGACCGATGATGTGACAGTTATTTAAAAACAAATAACATTTAATTGAATTTGTGTTACTAGGTCTATCTTCATTATGGGTGCCTACCGTTACATGCAGGAATTGTACAGGAAGAAGCAAAGTGATGTTATGCGTTACTTGCTTCGCATCCGTGTCTGG
The DNA here is from genome assembly GCA_951394005.1 of Protophormia terraenovae. Classification (NCBI taxonomy): domain Eukaryota; kingdom Metazoa; phylum Arthropoda; class Insecta; order Diptera; family Calliphoridae; genus Protophormia; species Protophormia terraenovae. The sequence continues at coordinate 115,651,034 of OX596077.1, read as the reverse complement.
CAATACCGTCAATTGACAAAATTGCACCGTTCTCCCAGACCCACCCGTCCCGACAAGGCTCGTCGTTTGGGTTACAAAGCCAAGCAAGGTTTTGTCATCTACAGAATTCGTGTACGCCGTGGTGGTCGCAAACGTCCAGTGCCCAAGGGTTGCACCTACGGTAAACCCAAAAGTCATGGTGTCAACGAATTGAAACCATACCGTGGATTGCAATCTATTGCTGAGGTAAGAAAGCATTATTTTTTTATTACAACATAACCTTAAATCATATTAACTGGTAAACAAACCAGTTGGATGATGATAATTTTTATTTTATGTGAGAATAAATAATGTTGACCACATATCCTTCCTTAGATGTCTGATTATTTCATTAAAAAATATTCTTATACTCAACATTTTTTATAAAACACGTGCTCATGTGAATATTTTTGTTTTCGTTTTAGGAACGTGTTGGCCGCAGATTGGGAGGTTTACGTGTATTGAACTCCTACTGGGTTGCCCAAGATGCATCCTATAAATACTTTGAAGTCATTTTGGTTGATACCCACCACAATGCCATCCGTCGTGATCCCAAGATCAACTGGATCTGCAAACATGTTCACAAGCATCGTGAACTTCGTGGTTTGACCTCTGCCGGCAAGAGCTCCCGTGGTATTGGCAAGGGTTACAGATACTCTCAAACTATTGGTGGTTCTCGTCGTGCTGCCTGGAAACGCAAGAACCGTTTGCACATGCACAGAAAACGTTAAGATGTTTTTTAAACATTTAATGCCGTTGACAATGATAAGAGTTCTAAATAAAAAGTTATTTTATAATACCTTCAAAAAAAATGTTTATATTTTTGGAGTTTTGGGGGATTCGTGTTTTTTTTTTTATTTATTTTTAAATTCTCTAATACAAATTCCGCCACAGGAAGAGTTGTTCTTAAATTTTAGCTCAGATTTATTTAAGTTTTTAAAGTTCCTATTTTTTTTTTTTTTTTTTTTTTTTTTGATTTGGATTTAAACTCTGAACATAGCATATATTAACTTATATATTCAATATTAAATTTAATTACACCTTTTAATATATATTAACTATACAAATAGTAGTTCACATGATATATATATTATGATTTAAACCCAAAAATTTTAATTTTTTTACTGTCTACAAATACAAAATTTGGTTCCGCTTTAAAGATAGTAATTTAATTACTTTTTTTGGAATTAGAATTAATTGGCATGGAATTCTGTCAGGTGTGAGTTTTTTTAATTAAGAAACAATTCCCCTATATTATGAATGCTTTCTAAGCGATTATGCATGTGAAGGATAATGGTAATATTTTTTATGTATTGTACACAGGAAGCTTAAACATATTCAAATAACATATCGTCCAATTGTGTTACTAAGTCTTCATAAACGGAATTTTTTTAAATTTAGCCTAATAACGAAAAAACAGCGAAATTAACCAGTTTTTTAGTTTTCCTGAATAGTTATTAAAAATTACATAGGTAATTTAGTCAGGGCAGGGATAATATAACACAATAACTCAAATAATATACTTTGCGAATTGGGTATATATTTTTAAAACATAAGAAATCAGACAATGAATTAAAAAAATATTAGTTTGATTTAGTTGTAAAAATTTTGGTATAACACAAACTGGAATATGATGTTAATGAAATGTTGGTCAGAATGAAGTTGAGATGCTGCTCTATAACCCCTAATAGGTAGGACCATGAAACAATTCACTCAATTCGTCTAAGGCTAAAATGTCCTTTAAGTAAAAGATGAACAGATCTTGTTGAAAACTTTGTTCAAGCAAAAACTAAGCGGTGAATAAAATTTTAATCAGAATAAAGCTGAGATGATCCTTTATCACCTCGGCTCCACAAACAAATCAATCCAACCTAAGTATAAAAATAGTATATTTTCACTGTGTTTATAAAAAAATATATTTTTAAAATTTTTTTGAAAAAAGTCAATTTTTCGGACACCCTAGTTGGAACACGATGCATTTTAAGCGGGTTGAATAGTACTCATTCTTACTAAAATTTTATGTAGAATTGATTGTATAAAAGAATTTTTTTTAAAATTCAATTGGATTCGTCTCTGAGCAAAATGGCGCTCAAAATGTGCGTTTTTAGCCGAAGATATGCAGGGGAAGGAGTTGGAATTTTAAAAAAACAAAATACGCCATTATTTTTACTGATGCAAAAACCTTCTAAAAAGATATGATATCCAAATATCAAAAGAAATGTTTCTTTTCGAAACGAACCCTAATATATATATATATATATATATATATATGTATTTTTTTTTTTTAAACATTGTTCAAGTAAAAACTGCAGCGACGAATAAAATGTATGTATATCAGAATGAAGCTGAGATGTTCCTCTATAACCTCCAATATGTCCAACCCAGGAACAATTCACTCAGTTCGATCTAGGGTCCAAAATAAGCATTTAATATTTAAAAAATCGGATTAACATAATTTTATGAATTTAAAACTTAAGCGTGAATTAGTTGGTTGTTTATGTGACGTTTCCTTCCGCAAAGTAAACAGCTGATCGTTTATATTGCATATATTGTAATGCTAACAATTATAAAAACTTCACGTTGATGTGATGTGATGTCTGATTCTGTTCATAGTATAATAATAATAATATAAGTGGGGTTTTTCACTAATTATACTATGATTCTGTTGAAAACAGAATTTTCTTGCGTTGTTCCGTGGCAGCTGTTAGCAGTGCTGCCAAACAATAACTTTTTTCTTACACATAAACAAATGCTTAACGAAATAAAAAGGAAAAACCACTAAATAAACAAAGAAATAAATGAACAAAAATAATTAAATGCTCAAACAATTACGTACCGTCTATACTAGCCTTTTTCTTTTTTTTGTTTGCCGTCAGTGTCACTTCGATACTTTTACATGCAGCGCCTCTTCTTCCGAGTACAAAATGACATTCGATGGCGGACATGGTTGCTCGAACAACGGTGTGCGAACAAGAACAAAACATGAACAACTTGGGTCCACACTATCCAAATGCATGTACGCACAACATTTTGTTCAATGTGCGAGCATGAAAAAGGCTCGTGTGGACCGCAAATTAAGTAGATAAATATTTGGCATGTTTCATTTTAAACAGAGTTGCATTTTTAGGTTTTTTCTAGTAAATAATTTATGGTAACTCTGTGTTTTTGCTAACAAATGTCACAAACATATGTCACGTTATTAATTTTGTATAATTGCACAAAATGCTTCCCGTAAATAATCGGAACATCAACATCACATAAACAGCCAACTAACCCGACCTTTAAGCCCAAATTACATTTGCGCGTAGTCAGCAACAGTATAGCCCAAATTACATAGCGCGTAGTCAGCAGCAGTGTGTGCTGCCATAATCAGCTGATTATTTAGAATGCACTGTTTGTTATGGTGTTGATTACATTTGGTCAGCAGTAGTTTGCAGTGCTGTTTCATTTAGCCCTGTTTCTAAATTCACTGCGCTGCATTCAGATTGAGAGCGACAAAGAAATGAGAGCTAATAATAGACAAGTAGAACAAAGCTAGATGGTGGTTGTAAATTGTGGCTGCCCACGCTGAATTGTAATTATAACGGCAGCAACATGTTGTGCTGACAGTGATCAGCTGATAATTTTTGCTGATACTGTTGCTGACTACGCGCTATTGTAATTTGGGCTTTATGGCAACACATACTGCTGCTGCCTACGCGCTATTGTAATTTGGGTTATATTTTTCTTATTCCCTTTTTTCTTTTCATGTTTTTGTTTGTGTTTTTATTTTCAGTTCGTGTTTGTTATTTCTTGGTGTGTGATTTGTCAAACGGAACAACGGGAGAATTTATCAAATAAATACGCTATTTATGTATAGTTTTTAAAATAAATAACAAAAATTAAATCCTTCAAAAGTGCACAAATTCTTAAAAAATATATTTTTTATTATAATATTAAAAAAAAAGAAAAACCGAAAAAAACTTCCTTTTTAAAACAACAAAATATTCCAGAATCAGTTTTCTTTAATTACGTTTTAATAATTAATAAATACAATTAATTATTCAAATTTATTATAGTGAAAGGTGCATAGAGCTTATTATTAAATATTAAACAAAAATTAAATAGGAAAAAAGATAACAAATTAAAATAGATTGTTAAATTGTATAGTTTCTTTAGAGCTGTTTGCAAGTGGTGGGTAAGTTAATGATTTATTTTATTGCCTTTAGTTTTATTTCATTTTTCTTATTTAGAAAATAAAATTTTCTTTTGTGGGATCACATTTTTTTGTGGTAAATGAAATCATATGTACCATGCTTTCCTTTTAAAAAAAATGTTTCTTATTGGTGTTTTTTCCCTTATTCTACAACATTTACATCGTCTTTCTATTACAAAATGCACATTTTCTTCATTTTGTATATGTTCATGTGGTTGTTTTTCATTAGTTGCATTTTCTCTTTTGTTTTGTTACTTCGTTATGACGTCTAAAGAATAACAGCAATTACTACAACTACATATTCTATCTAATATTTGATATAAAAACAAATATTAGCTCTTGTATTCAAATTTGATATTAATAAGACATGTTTTTAAAAATGGAAGCAAAATAGAATGTTTCATTTTATAAACACATACATACATAAGTATGAAATTAAGAGTCATAGAAAACAACTAGAAGCAGCGTTGCCATAACGGCATTTAAAGTGCAATTCTAGCACTTTTTTTTCGGGTACTGCACCTTTTTGCGAAAAAAAGGTGCTAGGTGCTGTTTAGCACCTTTTTATACTTTTTTATAAATAAAATGAATTTTTTAGCATTAAAAGTGCATTTCTAGCATTTATTTTTAGTTGTTGCACTTTAATTTTAATTTTGGATAAATAAAGTACAAAATAGCTAAATATATCTTTGTATAGTTTACCGATCAAATCTTTACTATCTAATAGTCTTAAGGTATGGTCAGACTAGTCAAAATGACATAACTACTATAAACATATTTTTTTACCTCCATTTTAATGGAAACATTTTTTACTAGTTATTATTCATACCTGACATTTTACCAAATTTAGAACGATGCTGATTTCTTTTACAAAACATTTGCAATATCAAACAACTGTAAACAATTATTTGTAAAAGTAGTGGTTGCACAATTTTGGTCAAATATTTGCCAAATGTGAAGATAGTTTTAGGAAAATACCGATTATAAGGACAGCCTACGAAAAAATAAAAGAAGTAAACCTATTCTCACAAAAAAGTACTCGAAATGCGATAAAACCTCTTACATAGGGAAAAAATATTTTATAAATTTACGAGTTTTGTAGATTTATCCGGTTGAATGAAAATCTTAATGTTCTTATTTTAACAAAATTATTTAAAATTATTTTATACATTTTTCAATAAGACATACTTAAGTATGAAATTTACTGTGTTCCAAAATATAATGTGAATACGTTAATAAGTATAAAGATGGGAAGTTATTCTGAATTGATTTGTTCCTTTGGAATTAAGAATATGACCAATATAATGTGCGTAAACCATACAAATTAAAAAAATGTTTATTCTAATTACTTTATTTAAAATTTAGCACTTTTTTCTAAAGAATTGCACTTTTTAACAATCATTTAGCACTTATTTTTACTAAATTGCACTTTTTTAATAGCCATTTAGCACTTTTCCTCAGAGAAGTTCTGGCAACACTGACTAGAAGTCCAACTCTTTTCATTCGCTCAGAAACAAAAAATTACTCACTTCACACGTATAAATTTGTTCTGTAGAAAATTTTACTAACACATACAAAGAGTTAGGTTTTTTTGACAATTGAGTTAGGTTTTTTGTGAGCAAGTTGGAGTTCTAGTTGTTTTCTATGTTAAGAGTCGTTCAAATACCCTATTCTATAACATGCTTTGAACATTATATGAACTGAAACGTTAGGCACCCGTTTAATAAAAAATTATATTAATTGATGCATATTTTGGCCATAAAAGCTATCTATCTATTTTTTTATATATCCGGCTTAATAATATATTATGTATTTTTTTTATGTAAAATCCTTATTTCAAAGCATATTTTAGCAATTTAAATTACATACTTTTGCATTTTATGCTAAAATGCATAATTTGCTAGTATCGAGTACATTTTAAAATTATGACCACATATGTATATTTCGTATCAAGGAATTTTTTACATAATTTATTACTTATTAGATCATTTTTTATTGGAAATTATAATGTTTACTAAAAATTTCAAGAAAATTTGTTCTGAGACAAAATAGTCCAAAACTCCACAGATTTCTTAATTTGTTATATAGGGTATAATACCTTATTGTCCCAGAATAGTTACTTATGTACTGCTTTGTAATCATATTTGTCTTCAATATTAAGCAAAATTAAAATGGTAAAAAATTATTAAAAATCAATCTAAAAATTGCATTCTTTTTGAGAATGCGTTTTTAACAAAAACGCTATTTTTGAATTACATAATATCATTTACAATATTTATTAACATAAACTTTAAATTGAATTTTAAAGCAATAAAATCCGACACATAGCTAAAGAGCAGGGCAATTAATAATATGCAAAATCATATATTTTCTTGGGCTTCAATTGAACTACTATATTAGTTATTTATACCTTTCATACAATTTTAAGAATTTTAGCATCGATTTGTTATAGCATATTTTTGTCGTAACAGTACACTTTTTCATATTTTAAACTTAGCAGCATATTTTGTCATATTTTTTATAGAAAAGCATTATGTTAAATCGTATTATATCAATTTAAATGACACTTTTATGTATATATTATACTTAACATAATTTTGCATATTTTAATCTTTAGAGAAAAAACAAAATCCACTAGAATTAAAAATAAAAATATTAAAAATAGTAGAAGATCTTGCAATTTGTACAAAAAATATTAGATTTTAATATGCATTAAGAACGAGAAAAAAAGTATAGTCGGTCAAGACCATTGTGTATGAGCACAAAAATCCGGGAATGGAACTTATATTAGACCTGTGCCCAATTGTAGACCAACACTTACTAAATGTAAAATAAAATATACAAATACAGAATAATGCGTTGATACTAATATCTATATGATATGAGTGGGTTTAAATGGGAGCTGAGAAAAATTATGGACCGATTCTCATAAAATTTGACAATTATATAAAACTTATTTGTGTCGAATATTAACTTGATAGAAGGTTATGGGAACTATGGTCAAAAACTTATACAAACTTATACAAATTTTAAAATATTGCTATATGTAAGGCATTTATGACCACTAAACCCCTATTCCGAGAGGGGGCTAGGTGAAATAATGAGCCGATCATAAAAAATTTCAATAGGCTTCGTCCTTGTCAAAATAACTATTCATGCGAAATTTCATCAAGATATCTTCAAAATTGCGACCTGTACTTTGTTCACAAGTTTTACATGGACACACACCCGGCTAGACGGACATCGTTAAATTGACTCAGAAAGTGATTCACGATTCGAACGGTATACTTTTAAGTGGGTGTCCGATGCGTTTTTCTGTGCGTTACAAACATCAGCACAAACACATAATACCCTAACCATAGAGTAGCATATAGAGACGAAATTCTCGATTGACATTTAAATAAAATTGTTGTTTTGTAAACAAAAATGTGTTTTCATTTTATTTTGGCAACAACAAAATGTATTTGATTACATGTATTTTGTTATTTTATAAAAAGTTTAAAACGTGAATGAAGTTGCGAATTTTTTTTAAAAAATAATAATTTATGTTAAAACGTATCAAATTCTATCAAAATCTTACGATTTTTTTTTCAAAAAATAGCCTATTTTCATTATGAATCGTTTGTGGAATGTACGATATATATTTTTTAAATTTAAATAACAAAATATCCTTTAAATACTTGGAGAAGCAGTATTATTATTCCCTACTATTGAATATCTATGAGTAAAGATCGTCAAATTATATTATACAAAATATTTGCGTTTCGAGAAATTTACTTCTCTTAAATACATATTTTTCTTTGTTCTTAAAACAAGCACAAATAAAATAATTTACTTTTTATTAACAAAAAAAAAAAAAAAAAAAAAAAAAATGACTCTCACACAAAATGAGAAAATAAATTTGTTTATATATAAATACATTTCAATCAATTTCGCACTTAAAATGTCTGTCTATATAATCATTTAACGCTCCTCCACCACCTTTCTTATCAAGTAATCATACATATATAGGGGTGACACAATCAGTTGCCGGTAGTTTACTACAAATTAAACAAGTCTAAAATTGTGAGTTTATCAATAAACAATATTTTTTTTAATCAAAAATAAAAACTACAAATAATAGTTATTCAATAATAATATTGTAAATTCATTTTGTCACAATTTCAATTTGTTTATAATACAGGAAAAAAAATTAATAATAAGACTTTTATTGATGTGGTCAAAAGTAATCAGTTTAATTTTATAATATTTCAAAATTACTTATCTGATAATTTTTGTGGTTTTATTGTTTCCAAGTGATTACTTAATTTAAAATATATTTGCAACTACAGTATGCTGTTTTGGAATTTAATTAGACATTTTTATTTGTTAATACAATCCCCATTAATAAAATATTTCTTTAAACTTCATTATACGAAACCTTACTGTTCTATGACTTTTGCAATCTTTATACAGATAAGTTGTCTTTCATTAAATTTTTAAAAAAATTTTCTTTATACATTTAAGGTTTATTGAACTTGCAAAGTTTTTTGCGTTTTGTTTTCTATTATATTATAATCTATATATTAAAAATAATCTATAACACCTGCAATAAATAAAAATATCAAAATGATATAATTTTCTTAGGAAAATTGTTAAATAATAATATTTAATAAAAAATTGTGAATGAAACTTTTATATACTTATAAACATTACATTAATATTGTAATAGTTAGGTATATAGATTTCATTTTCTATTATCACTATTCGGCACACATTTAAAACAATCATACGTATTTTATTACATCAATATTTATTTTTAGTTTTTATTTTGTTTGTATTTTTTCTCTCTTGCGATCGTTCTTCCCCTCTCTCCCTTTGCTAATCATATTTTCTATTTTTGTTTGAAAATATTAGACTGTCGTTGGCTCAGCTGTCTAAACGCTTCGTTATTTTCTATCGTTAGTATAGTTAGTTTCTATCGTTTCTAATGCTTTTAGGTTCAACACCTAACACAGCCACATAAAAACCTCTGTAAGAAATTTAGTTAATTTTCTATGTTTAGTTTAGTTGTAATAACAATTAGTATAATTTACAGCTTTTGTTTGAGCCATTTTGTTGAAATATCATGTAACAATATGGTATAGGAAGCTGTTAGATTGACTACATAAGAACTCAGATTGTTGAATTATAACGATATACGCCACGTTATTAAGTCTAAACTCCCTGAGTTACAAAATTCATTTTTTTTTTTTTTAAAAGGAAAATTGTATATGAAGAAATATAGACTGGATTCTACTCCATAGATTATTTTGTAGCCTATAGTACTGACTATTTTGTAGTCTATAGTATTGACTATTTGGTAGTCTATACTATAGACTATTTTGTAGTCTATACTATGGACTATTTTGAAGGCCATAATATAGACTATTTTGTAGTAGTATTGTCCATTTTGTAGACTATTTAGTAGTCTATATTTTAGACTATTTTGTAGTCTATAGTGTAGACTATTTTGTATTCTATACTATAGACTATTTTGTAGTATATACTATAGACTATTTTATAGTCTATACTATAGACTATTTTGTAGTCTATACTATAGACTATTTTGTAGTCTATACTATAGACTATTTTGTAGTCTATACTATAGACTATTTTGTAGTCTATACTATAGACTATTTTGTAGTCTATACTATAGACTATTTTGTAGTCTATACTATAGACTATTTTGTAGTCTATACTTTAGACTATTTTGTAGTCTATACTATAGACTATTTTGTAGTATATTCCTTAGACTATTTTTTAGTCTAAACTATAGACTATTTTTTAGTCTATACTATAGACTATTTTTTAGTCTATACTATAGACTATTTTGTAGCCTACACTATAGACTATTTTGTAGTCTATACTATAGACTATTTTGTAGTCTATAGTAGTACTATATATTTTGTAGTCTGTACTATAAACTATTTTGAAGGCTATAATATAGACTATTTAGTTGTCTATACTATAGACTATTTTGTAGTCTATACCATGGACTATTTTGAAGGCTATAATATGGACCATTTTGTAGCCTATAGTATTGACTATTTTGTAGTCTATAATATAGACTATTTGGTAGTCTATACTATAGAATATTTTGTAGTCTTACTATATACTATTTTGTAGTCTATACTATAGACTATTTTGTAGTCTATACTATAGACTATTTTGTAGTCTATTCTATAGACTATTTTGTAGTCTATACTACAGACTATTTTGTGGTCTATACTATAGACTATTTTGTAGTCTATAATATAGACTATTTGGTAGTCTATACTATAGACTATTTAGTTGTCTATAGTATAGACTATTTTGTAGACTATAATATAGACTATTTGGTAGTCTATACTATAGAATATTTTGTAGTCTTACTATAGACTATTTTGTAGTCTATACTATAGACTATTTTGTAGTCTATACTATAGACTATTTTGTAGTCTATACTATAGACTATTTTGTAGTCTATTCTATAGACTATTTTGTAGTCTATTCTATAGACTATTTTGTGGTCTATACTATAGACTATTTTGTAGTCTATGATATAGACTATTTGGTAGTCTATACTACAGACTATTTTGAAGGCTATAATATAGACTATTTAGTTGTCTATAATATAGACTATTTTGAAGACTATAATATAGACTATTTGGTAGTCTATACTATAGAATATTTTGTAGTCTTACTATAGACTATTTTATAGTCTACACTATAGACTATTTATTTATAGTCTATACTATAATATAATATAATATAATACTATAATATATATAGTCTGTAATATGGACTATTTTGTAGAATAGTTTTTTTGGAGAGAATCTTCCCCTAGTTTGTATATGTTAAATTTTAGTACTTTTCTTTAAGAAAAACATCTGCTAGAAATCAACACCAATGTAACATATTTATTTTCCTGTTTAGCACGTGATTGCGCGGCATTTTAGCTTTAAAGTATTTAATTCCAATTAAAGAAAAACATTAAACGTTCTTTTTCAACGCATTAACCATGTTGCTCTAACATAACAGAACGTGCTTTCGACACCCAATCATGAATACTAATTACAACATAAAACCGTTTTAGTGCAGACCAAATGAGACATTTACTTCCTACATAAAATTGTATGTAAAACATAAAATTTTTAATTGACATTGAACCATTTAAGTAACAATTGTAATGTCTTTGAAATGACTACTGATTGACCGGTCATTGATTATGGATTACTACCAACATTTTTAAAAAGACGCTAAGTATTAGATAATTTTTGTTTTGAAATTTTATAAGCCGTTGTTGTTTACTTTGTTTGAAATTAAAAAATAAAAAATCTGATATAAAACATTTGCATGGATTTCTAATTTAAAATATAAATAAAAAATAAAACAAAGTTTATTTAATATTCAAAACATGTGTGAGTGGCTTAAATCAAGCCCAGTTATTTATTTGAATAAAATATTTCATTGAATAAATTTTATATTTAATGAATTTCATTTAGCAGTGCTAATATTTGGGAAGAGTGTCTTTGTCTACCTACAACAGTGACGAAAAGCGGGTGTTGTTAATGATGCAGATTGAAAAAAGACAAGAGTATAATAAAAAAGTAAACAAATTTGAATTGATTATCACCTTATGGTTTTGATTTTAAATTTTGTTTTAAACTTAACCTAAAAGTATTTACTTTAAATGGAAAAATTTTTAGCAAATGTGAATTTTTAGTCAATTTTGATTATTTTTTAAAAATTCTTAAAGATTATGGTTTAGGCTAGGAAATCAAATATATTAAATGATGTTCGCCATTATTAAAACAAAGAAACAACAGATGTTAGTTCTTATATGGTTTTACAATTGCCGGACAGACTTTGTGGTTATGTGGTCGAATAAAAACTTTTCTTAATTTAAAATCATTTCTTTAGGAATGTAATATAATACTGAAAATAATAAGAAATTTATATGAAGATTGAGTAACGAATATTTTTATTAATATACTTAGCAAATAACAATTTTTGGAAATCCTTCTACTAAAAAAAAAAAATTTCTTTCAATTTTTTTTTATTTTTAGATTTTTAATACAAAATTCTGCTCATAATTGCTAATTCTTTAAATAGAAGTATATTTGTTTTAAACTTTATTATCTTATTTTTATATTTTCCTATTACTAGTTTCTTTTTTTTTAATTACTAGTCAGTCAAGTTCGTTTAGTGCATTCGTTATATGACGTAATTTTTAAAGTAAACTTTATACAAGACCCCATAAAATAGTCGTAATCATTTTACCTTCTTTTGTTTTGGAAAAACTTCATTGTTAAGAGAACCAGTTTTTCTTTATGTAAACAATTCACTTTTACGTTTTGTCATGCGGTTTGTGCTCTCTTGTTTATTGTATTTGAATGAATTTTATGTTTGCGATTAAAAAAAGTGCGCCATCGAGATGACGTTATACAGTTGAAGGAGTTTAATATAATTTATTTAATTCTCTCACATAATACATACTCGAGTAATTACGGGAGCATAAGGTTTTCTAATATGAAGTGTTATTTTAAGCATTGATTTTATTTAAAACAATTTCCGTCATGTCTGTTGTCTTTCCCTGGAATACATAGTTGCCAGATAAATTTTGTGCTAAATCGTAAAATTTAGAGAAAAAAAATCGTCAAAATCTTCAAATTGATTGTTTGAAATCGTCAAAATTTTTTTAATTTTTTATTTTTATGCTTTCTTGATGAAAAATTTGATTTATTATATTTTAAGTAAAAAATAAATTAATTTTGTATTGTCGACATATTTTTTATGAAAATCTAGCAGTAATAAGTGTGAAGATATGCATATCAAAATGATGAATAAGTAATTTTGTGACATTTTAAAACAAAAAATTAATTGTTACCATTTTTCCGCTAAAGTTTTTAGAAACAGTTAGAACTTTTTGTAATTGCCTTGACGATATAAAAAATTGTATTTCAAATAAAATAATCAGAAATGTCTACTGCGATTTAATGACTTAATTATGAAATTAAAATCCTCTATTTTTTATTCGTCATTCTATGAATCTTTTCTATAAATGAATGATTAATTTTGGGAAGATTTTCATTTTAATTCTTATTATTTACCCAGCAAAAAACGATGAAGTTCTTCTAAAAAAAGAGCATTTTCACAAATTCAAAAGTGGAACAAAGTGCATATTTTAATCTTTTTTGGAAGTTCTTAATAATTACTTCAAAAAAAGTGAAAATAAATGATTTTTTAGCGAGAAAATATAATATATTTCATAAACATCGTTTTCATGGGTTAAAAAAAGAACTTCTGCAGCTCTTTTTCACCACTAAGTACTTCCCTCCAATGTCAACACAATGTTAAATTCATGACTTTTTCAGTTCTTTTTTTTTTGCTGGGTTATGTATAAATTGATTTATTTCAAACAGATAAATATATTAAAAATGTTGAAAAATATTTCTGAATCACCTTTTGGAAAAAATTTTCAAATTTAGGGAAAAAATCGTCAAAATTTCAAATCTGGCAATAGTGGTGGCGAATCACGTGGGAGTAGTTCTACATAACCAATATTCTCTAAAACATGTATTTAATGCTCATCAAAAATATTCTTTAAATCTGGAAATATGCCCTTAAAATTATTAATAATGATTTTAAAATTTTATTTTTTCTTGGCTAAATTTTAAATTATCAACTATTCAAGAAAATATGCTGCTAAAAATAAAATAAGCAAAAATTGCTGTAACAAATTAAATCAAAATTCTTAAAACTGTTTATAATGGATAAATAACTACCGGTTTAGTTTATTTTAAGCCCAGGGAAAATATATAATTTCCCATAATTTTTATTATTGTTGACTATAACACATTTTATTGATTCACCCTTTATTATTCTTTAATATGTACATAATATGATTCATATAATCATGTTTGTTTATTTTTATTTATCTAGTTTTTTTTCTCAACGATAGTTTTCTTAATTAATTGGTTCCGCTGGCGGCGTTTAAGAGTTTGCTTCCAATTAGAAGTTAACAATTCCAGACAAAAAAAAATTATAAAGTCAAATGGATTTTTGTCTAATAAATTCAAGTTTTTATTTGTTAAAAATAGATTAACTTATTAATTTTGTTAGCAGATTTAGCTATATTCTCTAATTATAAATGTTTTAGTACTTTTTATTTTAAGTTATATTCAAGGTCTTAAAGGACAAAGCTTTTAAAGCTATATACAAATCTATATATTAGAGTATAGACTAGTCTATAGACTAGAGTGTAAACTAGACTTTAGACTAAAATATAATCTAGTATATAGACTAAAATATAGTCTATTATAAAGACTAAAATAAATAAAGTCTAGTATATAGACTAAAATATAGTCTAGTATATAGACTAAAATATAGTCCAGGCTATAGACTAGTGTATAGTCTAGTCTTGAGACTAATGTATAGTCTAGTGTATAAAAAAGAGTACAAACATTTTATCTAAAATATTTTGCAATTCTTTTTATGCCAAATTTAAAAATAGTTTTTATTATTTTTATTTTATTTTCAAAAATTAATAACACTAGTAGGGTTTACTTTTAAAAATTCTGTAGTCGTTAAAATTGTAAACCTTTACTTAACCCTACTTATGTACAAATGTACACTAAACATTTTTGTCAATGAATCTCCGTTAAAAATTGTTTATCATAAATTGAATCCACTAAATAAATATACAGCTAGATAAACCCATAAATTATTGATTAAATATTTATGTCTAAATTCTATTGAAACGAAACTCTATTTTCTATCCCTCCCTAACTGCCATAACCGCCTTACATTTTCAAGGTATAATATCAAAGAAAATGTAAACCTCAAAAAAAAAAAAAAAAAAAAAAAAAAAAAACAAATTTGTTTTGTATATCATAAATTTTCACTACCATAGTACAACATATTGACCTAATTTTTTTCACGTAAAAATTGGGTCAACATATTCACAATCAAAAGCTAACAAACATAAATAAATTGTTTTCTTTTGCGAGCATTATACACATTAATTACAACTTCTCTAAAAAAAACAATGAATATCAAAGAAATTCTAAAATACATAAAATGTTTACAAGGTTAATAAAATATGATAAATTAAACATAAACAAAGTTACAAAATCATTATTTAAAGTAAACAAATACATTTTAAATTAACATTGATTTATTTTTAATAATAAACTTTTCATAATAAAGTTGTAAAAAGCGGCCTATGTTAAACAAAATCAATAACTATTTGAACAGAGAGCTCAAAAAAAAAAAAAAAAAAGTTTTATTTATTATTTTAATATTATGTAAATCTTATTAAGCTGCAAAGAAGATTAACATTTTTAATATAGTAAATGTGGTTTTAAAAAAATGTACTCATTAAAAATTATTTAAATATTAGGCATATTTAGTTGTCATTTCATTACTAGACTATAGTACAAATTATAGACTGGACTATAGTGTAAACTATAGACTAGACTATAGTACAAACTATAGACTATAGTCTAAACTATATACTAGACTATAGTCTAAACTATAGACTAGACTTTTGTCCAGACTATATACTATAGTCGAGACTATAGATTATATATTATTATTCTATTGACTAGACTATAGCCAGTCTATAGACTATAGCCCGAATTATATAGGCCTGAATTATAGTCAGATTAAACTATAGACTATACTATAGTCGATACCATAGTCGAGACTATAGACTATACTATAGTCGAGACTATAGACTATACTATAGTCGAGACTATAGACTATACTATAGTTAAGACCATAGTTGTAACTTATGAATGAAATAAAAAAATAAAAATACTTTTTATTTCATTTATATTTCTTATTTCTAATTAAAAAATATTTGTTAATCAATTTATTATCTCTTGAATAAAAATATTAAGGATTTCTATTTATACTAAAACAATTGAATTTATTATAAATTTGTATCTGATTGAACAAAGTAAATTAAAAATTCAAATATTTTATTTAACCAAAAGAAAAACAAATATATTTTTATAAGAAGATAATCAAAAGTTTTTTATTTGACTATTTTAAAGTTTAATAATATTCATATGTATTTTATTTAAATAAAAAAAAGTTCAACAAATTTTTCTGATTTTTATTCAAAAACTTTATATTCAAATTGAAACATTCAAAATAAATATTTTTATTATTTTATTCAACAAAAACTACAAAAAATAAAAATATTCAGCCTCAAAAGGCTTGAATAACAAAAACTTATAAAATTTTTTCAAATATTCAAGTATAAAAAAAATATTTTACTTATTTTTCTTTTTCAAAGTAAATTTAAAACTATTCAAATAAATTCATGTTGAATAAAAATATTCAAAAATTTTCTATGAATAAAAAAAAAATTAAATTTTTTAAAACAAATTTTATTTTATTTTTAAAATAGAAAATAAAATAAAGAGCCATTGTATTCAAGCTAAAAAAATAAAATATATTTTCAAATTAGTTGAAGACTTTGGAATTTTTATGGAAATTTTATCTTGTCTAACTTGTTAACAAATGGAATAATATTTAAATAGTTTTTATTCAAATTAATTTCAAGTAACTGAAAATCATATTACAATGTGTAT
Organism: Protophormia terraenovae; assembly: GCA_951394005.1. Taxonomy (NCBI): domain Eukaryota; kingdom Metazoa; phylum Arthropoda; class Insecta; order Diptera; family Calliphoridae; genus Protophormia; species Protophormia terraenovae. Next base: position 115,634,216 of record OX596077.1, on the reverse strand, counting down.
AAAATAATTTGGAAACACTTTATTTCTAAAAAAATAAATAAAATATAAAAATAATATATTTTTATCAAATATTTTGAATGAAAATATTCACAATGAACAGCTATGGTTAAGACTATAGTCTAGACTATACTATAGTCGAGACTATAGACTTTACTATAGTCGGGATTATAGACTATACTATAGTCGAGGCTATAGACTATACAATAGTCGTGATTATAGACTATTATAGTCGATACTATAGACTTTACTATAGTCGACAATATAGACTTTGCTGTAGTCGAGACTATAGACTATACTATAGTCGAGACTATCGACTATACTATAGTCAATACTATAGTCTAGACTATACTGTAGTCGAGACTATAGAATATAGTATAGGATTATAGACTATACTATAGTCGAGTCTATAGACTATACTATAGTCGAGACTATAGACTACTATAGTCGACTATACTATAGTCGATACCATAGACTATACTATAGTCGATACCATAGACTATACTATAGTCGATACCATAGACTATACTATTGTCGATACCATAGACTATACTATAGTCGAGACCATAGACTATACTATAGTCGAGACTATAGACTATACTATAGACTTTACAATAGTCGACAATATAGACTTTGCTGTAGTCGAGACTATAGACTATACTATAGTCGAGACCATAGATTATAACATAGATATGAAGCTCAAAAAAAAAAAAAAACTCAATTGAAAAAAAAATTACTCAAAAAGGCACACGTACTACAATTGTTTTTATTTTCAATTAAAAATTTTACTAACACATTCTTAGATTTAGGTTTTTTTGACAACCGACTTAGGTTTTTGAAAACTGAACTTCATATCTATGTTATAATCTATGGTCGAGACTATAGACTATACTATAGTCGAGACTATAGACTTTACTATAGTCACTATATACATTAGACTTTACTATAGTCGAGACTACAGACTATATTGTAGTCGGTGATATAGACTATATTACAGTCGGTGCTATAGACTATGGTAGAGACTTTAGTCCAGACTATAATATTATTATAGTTGAGGTTATAGACTATACTATAAACTAGTCTATAATCGAGAGTTTAGTCCAGAAAAGACTATAGTCAAGACTATAGACCCTGCCGGAGTTCAAATTTAAATATCTGTAAATATTTATAGTATGACCCACGTACTTTTTTAAAAATATTTATTAATCTTTTCAAAATTTGTAATGATTTCTAAAATTGTATTTCTTACAAAAATAATTAAAACATAATACATATATTGTCATTAAATCTATTTTTGATAATTTTCTATCTCTGAAATGTGTGGGCATTTTTCCATTTGAAAAACTGCATTAAGTTCAAGTGATTTTGAACTTTTTTTTTTCGCCCACACAAGCTTATTGTAAACATAACATTTTTATTTCATAAATATATTTCCAAATAAAAAGATATATGCATTGTATATACTATTAGCTGTTGCTTTACAATGTGTCCCATAAATATTATATAGGTCACGTGCAACAAACACAAAATATCGCTACAACATTTTATAAAAAGCGAAAGTAACTTTGATCTTTTTTATTTTATGGTTGTGTGGTGTGGCATTAGTTCCAATATTTTATTAAAAGAACTTGTCTTGTTTTCATAACAATTTTATGTTTATGTTGTCAAATGTAGATGTTAAACCTGTTCAGGACAGGGTGGCCAATCATGTTTTGTACATGGAAAATTGAGTTATTTTTTTGAAAAATGGTACATACGTATAAAAATGGTGTGCAAGAAATTGGTATTCTTTTGATAATAAATACTTTTGAAATTAATAATTTTTGAATTTTGTTTTAATATTTTAGGATTTAAATGTTTTTAAGCGCAAAAAGAAAATATTTTTAGAGCATAATTATGGTTGCCTTGAAGATCATTATTGTGATCATTATTCATTTGAGGGTTAAATATATATTACGTTTATACGCATGATTATTGCGAATAAAAATAACTTACTAACAAATAACACTACTTATATGCATAAAGAAGTATTAACGTAAAAGGAAGTGGCATAATCATGATTAGTTTTCTTGAGTTCCCACCTTCCAAATAAAATATTAACCCACCGTTTATGCGGCAAAATTTCCATATAACAATATTTTTAATTGTGAGTAAGAGATGCGTATAAACGCTATAATAGAGTTTTATTTTTGTTTGGAGGTTTTTTCTTTGTTCATTAATTTTACAATAACACAAAATAAAATATCTAAAAAATATTTTTTTTTTTTAAATTATGTTTATTGTTATTATTAATATTTATGTTTATACGCTTGGGTCGTCTGTGTCATTTACTTTAAAAACATACATTAATAAAAACTTTTATTTACGTATTTATTATTTTTAAAATATGTATTGTATTTTATGTATTTAAAATGACATCATAATAAAGTTATTTTTGTTGAATGGTAATATTTCATACTTAAAAAAGAACTACATTGAAAAAAAGGCTTTAATATTCTATTAATGTGTTAAACGTTTTCAAAAAAATATCTCATAACTATTGTGAACAAATTAAAAAATAAAACCAGAAAAAAAATATGATTATTAATCAAATGGTTTGTTTAGGTTTAAATGTTTTACATTAGTGTGAACATAAACTATTTATTTTTAGAGAAGAACTAATAGCAATTTTAAATACCCTCTTGAAAGTATGTGAAAGAAGTGAAATCATCAAAAATTGTATAAAAATGCAAACACTGTATTATAAAATTTGGAAAAATATAAATTTTAATTATATTTTTTTTTATATAAATATTTTTACTGCTTTAATGGATAGACCTTCAATACATAATTCTATTTTTTTTTTCCTGTAAACAAAATACTCTATTATAATCAATTAAAACAAATTACTACACCATTAAAATGGTTCCCTCAAATGATATAAACAATTTACAAGAGTAGGGTATATAAAACGAGCAATATTTTATAGTATAAAATAAATTTAAAAATAAAATCTTATTCACACTTTAATTTTAAACAAAAGGGGGTGACTGACTGACGGCTTCAATAAATTACATAGTATTTTATTTTATTTTTTTCTGACTATATTTGGTCCAAATCATGTCAAGGTCGTTTAGTTTTATGTATATATAAATAAATAGTACCTAAATTGTTTAAACAATTAAATAACTAAAATTGTAAATTTTCAAATAAACATAATTTTGTTTTTGAACTTATTGTTCGTTACAAAATTGTAATAAATTAGTAGCAAAAGAATATAAACAAATAAAAAAAGATCAAATTTATAAAAAAATAAACTTTATTTGTCTATGAATAAATGATTTATAGTAGATTTAATATTTAAACAAGTGTTGAGCATCATTATCTTTTATAATTTTGACAATGACTTTGAAACTCAAAGTAAAAACAAAAAAAAAAAATATTTAAGTATTTGAGTAATTGTTACGGAATACATAATTTATTGTATGTACAATATATTAAAATTTTTAACATTTATGTATGTGAACCCTGTTGTTGAAGCAATTAAAACATAATATTTTAAAGATTATTTTATAAATTTTCATTGCTTTAAAACGGAACATACAATATGTAGCTGAAATTATGATAAACAAACTTTCAATGGAAAATTTTTAATACAAATAATTACTTCAGAAACTGAGTGATTGTTAACATATTGTCGGTGCGCTAATGAGAAGTTCTTTGATTAGTTTGATAACTTTGATGTGGAACAATATTTTTGGAATATTCAATTTTAAAGTTTTATTATTTTAGACTTATTGTGTATTAGGTATCGGTGTAAGATTATTCTGTGTTATATAGTTAAACTAAATGGTGGCGCCGATCGGAAATATTTTGGTAATAAATCTGTATTTCCTAAACTACTGGTCGGATCGAATTGTTTGGAAGAGTTGTAGAGGAGAACCTAAGCTTTTAGAAAAATCTCATAGTCACCCTATACTAAACGAAATAAACTACAGGGTGTTTTGAAATTGAAATTTTTTAATTTTGAAATTTCAGTTCTTTCATCCGTCCGGTTTAGGAGATACACATTTATTACAAAATTTTTTGCGATCGAGACCACTGGGTCGAAAACGGTGCTTTTTAATTCAGAAAAAGGTGTTATTAATATTTTAATGATCACATTTTTTATATATTAGGAAAAAATGCGTTTTCAGAATTTTAAGATTTTTTTTTGGTAGAATGGTAATGTCCGTCCTTCTATACATTGGGGTCAAAAAGGGTAATATCGGTATTTTAATGATCATGTTTTATTTTTTGTAGTTATTAGTAAAAAAAAAAAAGCATTTCTGGAATTCTCCAATTTTTTTTGGCAGAATGGTAATTTCTGTCCGTCTATTCATATTTACATTTAGTTTTTATATTAATCGAAAAGTAAAAAAAAAAAAATATTTTTAGAATTTTAAGATTTTTTTTGAGAGAATTCTAATGTCCGTCCTTCCGTACGTCTGTTTGTCAAATTTTCCAATTCAAAATCGTTTATTTTTGGACTTAATAAAGATATCTACTTCAAATTTTCTTTATTCGATAGATCATTTGGTCTTTAACTAATAGAAAATTTATAATAAAACGGTTGAAAATGTTGGCTTATATATGGTTAATGGTCCCTTTTAAAATTTTTACTTTAAAATACTTTTTATTTAAAAAATACAGCGATAAAAAATTTAAAAAAATGTTTAACTTTGACAATTCCACACGAGAAAACAACACAACCTAGATTGATAATTTTAATTGCTATTGACACATAATAATTGCCATTTTTGACACATTTTACACCAACATGCGGCGGTTGATTCTGAAAATTTTCAAAAAAAAAAAAAAAAAATGTAAGTACTAATTTTCAAAAGCCACCAGTTTTTAGAAAATACATTTTTTTCAAGCCGATACTAGTTTTAAACAAGCGAGAATCTATATACCCACCATCAACTTTTCAAAATTTTACGTTATATGGGAGGTGGGCGGTAAAGTGGGTGACCACGCCCATTTTTTTTCCGAGTTTACATTGATCCTTGAACTATTTGTAAAAAATTTCGTTGACGTTTCACCTTAAATGAAAGGTGGGCGGTAAAGTGGACGGACCACACCCATTTTTGGTTTCCAAGTTAATATCGGCCCTCGAATTATCTGTACAAAATTTCGTTGTGATACATGCTTTTGTTTAAGAAATATCAGCAGAAAAGTATGAAATTAAACTACAACGGACACCCTGTGTTTCTAGTATTTAGCCCATTTAGCAACTATTTTGTTTATTAACCGATTTTGCCCATTTTCAATACAAACCTTATATAAGATAAATATTTGAGCCAAATTTCGTCCCCCTTGGTTGTCCCGTTCAACAGGCAGACGGACGGTCATAGTTAGATCGACTCAGAATCTAACCAGGACCCAGAAAATATATACTTTATGGGGTCTTAAATGATTCTTTCGACATGTTACACACGGAATGACAAAATCAATATACCCCCCATCTTTTTGATGGGGGTATAAAAAGGTACAAAATTATTTTTTTTTTTTTTTAAAGCTGAAATTTTCCAAAGGTTTTAATTTTCTCAACAAAAGGTACTAATTTTTAGAAATGTAGCAATTTTTAAGAAATATCAATTAAAAAAAAGTACAAATTTTCAAAAAATTACCAATTTTCAGAGAAAGTTCAAAATTATCAAAAATAGCAAGTTTGATTACCGTTACCGCTAAAAGACTGTTATCGAAATAATTGGAAATACAGTTACCGAAATAACCGAAAATACCGTTACCGAAATAGGCCATAATACCGAAAATTCTAAAATACCGTTACCGTTATTTCTCGGTTTAAGAAAAATTTTTATTTTTAATAAAATTAAAATAAAACTTGTAATAATGTTATGGGTATCCTAAAACGACTTTGAAACACTTGACTCCACTTTATATTTCTTGTTTATGAACCGACAATCAAAACTTCTGACCCCTTAACTATCATTACCGAAATAGCTAAAATACCGTTACTGAAATAACTGAAATTACCGTTACCGAAATAATTCAAAATACCATTACCGTTACCTTTTTGAATCTGTTGCCAAAATAGTGCCAATTAAAAAAATAACTTAATTTAAACGAGAAAAAAAGCTATAGTTGGTCAAGACCGACCATATGATACCCTACACCATTCTGTGCATCAAAATTCGGGGAGGGGTCTTTTTTTTCTAGACCTGTGGAATTTTGGACCAATACTATAGTCAATTATGGACCGATCTTCATAATCTTCAACTTATATGTGCGAGAAAGAAAGATATAGTCGGTCAAGCCCGACAATACTCTACACCATTCTGTGCATCAAAATTCGGGGAGGGGTCTTTTTTTCTAGACCTGTGGAATTGTGGACCAATATTATAGTCAATTATGGACCGATCTTCATAATCTTCAACTTATATGTGCATATCGTTAAACCTCTTTTCCGGGAGGTTATTTGTATGGAGGCTATGTGAAATAATGTGCCGATCATAACCAATTCCATCACGCTTCGTCCTTAGACTATAAGAAACCTGTGTGCCAAATTTAATTAATTTATGTCATGGACGGTCAGACGGACATCGTTAAATTGACTCAGAGCCGATTGGTATAAATTAAGGTGGGTCTTAAACCAATAATTTTGTGTGTTACATTACATTAGCACAAACGAAAAATACCCTTCCCACCTATGGTGGCCTAGGGTATAAAAATTGTAAGAAAGTAATCATCACAAATATATTAACGTTTAATTAGCATAAACAGAAACCAGAATCAATTTTATTGAAGCGATTCTGCATGTGAAACTTTTTTTTAAAACAAAATCTTTGAAAAATTAAGGAAATATTATAAAATATGAAAAACGAAGAAAATATTGAATAAAAAAAAGACTAAAACATTTAAATTAGGTGCAAAGATATTACAGGTGTTACAATACAGAGAATTCATTTATTTAATCTTACAGAATTAATTTATATTTAACCTTAAACTATATTTTGAAAACATTAGAAATCATACTTTATGAATATTTAAAAAAATATTCATAAATTTCGATTCAAATTTCAGTATTTAGTACGTTTTTTAAAATAAAAAGTTATTTTTAAAACCGGTTTTTTGTGTTTAAAAAAAACTGTCTATTCGACATTCGAAAAATGAACATTTTGAAAAAACCGACAGCAAATTTACTAAAAAAAACCGGTTTAAAATCCGATTGGAAAACCGAGTCGATCACTCTAGTATGGGGGCTAGGTGAAATAATGGACCGATCACAGCCTTGTGATCGTCCTTGTGTCATAAAAGTCCCATGTGCCAAATTTCATTGAATTATCTTCAAAATTTCCTGTACTTTGTGCACAAGGTTTACATGGACAGCCAGCCGTTCAGCCAGCCAGACGGAAGGACATCGTTAGCTCGATTTAAAAAGTTATTCTGAGTCGATTGATATACTTTAATGTGGGTGTTGTATAACTTTTTCTCTGCGTTACAAACATCATTACAAACGCATAATACCCCAACCACCTATGGTGGTGTAGGGTATAAAAAGTACAAAACGATTTTCAAAATTAAAAATTTTAAAAAAAGTACTAATTTTCCCGAAAAAAATGTACAAAATTTCAAAAAAGTATACAAAAATCTAAAAAAAATGCTCATTTTCAAAATAAAAAAGAAATTACTTGAAATTGTCCTAAATTTTGGATATTTTCAAGAATAGTACCAATTACAGTGGTCGTCAAAAAATCCTTTAAACTGAAATAGGTATGGGATTTGAATAAAAATGAAAATTGTTGCCGTTTTCATTTTTTAAAAACTTTTAAGGAGAAAATTTTTTCCAATATTGTGTTGTTATTTTTTATTTGCCATTTATTTACAAAACAATTGTACATATAAAAGGAATAAAGGTTTGAAATTAGTACACATTTTAATTATATTTTTTCTATCAAGCTAAAATTATTTCAATTAAATACTCATCTCAATAATAATCATCGTTTGAGTGTTCTTCCTACAACATTTTTTTCAACAATACTCTCTAGTATACATATAAAATTTATATATTTTTCTAACTTGTCCATATTGTAAGGAAACCTTTTTAAATTTATTATTATATAGCACCGCATTTGTACCAAAAAGGAAACTTCAGACATAAGATTATTATGAACACTTGAAATATACAATTGGAGTTTATAAATCCAAAAATATGCTCTTTCTGTTAGTTTTGTTACGGGTTTCCCTATTTGGAAAAATGTATAAACAAATTATTATCATCAGGGCAAGTTTTTCAAGCTTTTCGCTTGGAAAGTAAGCATTTGCATATTTCAAAAGAATTTCTCAAAAAATGCTTATATTTTAAATCTTTGCATAAATTTGCATGTAATGGATACAAAAGTTAGTTTTCTTAACAAAAACACAATTTTTTGGTGATTTTCTGGAGTTCAATCAAATGATTTCTAAAATTTTTTTTGTGAGTATTTTGAGTACTTTGCAAAATTGTAAAGAAAAAAATTCGGAAGCATCAAATATGATACTTAAAATTAAAATAGTTATATTTTTATAAACATCGAAATCTATTTGAGATTTGAAGTTAAAAAATGCATATTTGTGCATATTTTTTACACATTAAAATATAAGAATGCATAAATTCGTTGGTTTTTATATACATATTCATGCTATTTCTGTATATTTCTGTGCATATTATACCATTTTTTCGTGCTTTTTCAAGCGCATATTTCAATTATTTTTGTGCATATAAAAACTTGCCCTGATTATCATAATAAAACAACAGCGCAATATTTGTTTACTAATTATTATCTACTTTTTTTCTCTTTTTCAAACAAAACAACACACATTTTACATTTAAAATGACATCATCTTTACAGATCAAATATTATCGTACAACAATTATAACATATTAATTACGTTGTCTATAGTATTATATAGTAAATGTGGAAAAAAAGAGTTAAGAATAATTTAAGAAAAATTTAATGAATTAAGTGGAATTTGGTAAATGTTTTAATTTACTTTCACCGTAGGATTTTATAATAAAAAAGTTAGAAGTACAACTATGGTTTAGTTGTTTTTAATAAAAGTATAATTGTTTTTCTGAAACAGCAGGAAATTGGAGTGGAAAATTATCTACAGTTAAAATACTTTGTTAATTTTTTGATTACAATAGAATTTGTTACAGTTAAAAAATATACTTTTTGCTACAATACCTAGAAATACTTTTAGTTTTCCAATTATTTTGAATTGAAGTAAGGAGTGCGATCGAAAAAATCTTAACATACGTTTTGCCTCATAACTTTTTTCGGAAGCAATATTAAAAATTTCTTTTAATCTAGTTATCATTGAAAAATACTTCAGTTATTACTTTTAATAACAACCATGTTGATTTGTCGTGATTTTGATCAAAATGAGTGACAAGAAAGATGTACGTGCTACAAATTATTAAAAAATTAAAAAAAAAATCCAAATAGGTCCTACAAATAATTGGCCACAGAATTAATTAATTTCTGCCGTCAAACTGTTTCCAATGTTATTAAGCAGTATCAAGAGAATTTGACCATTAATAGAAAACCTGGTTCGGAAAGAAAAAAAGGTCCACATGATATTGGGAAGAACAGAAAATTGAAAGGAACTCCAAACACATCTGGTAGAAAAGCAGCCTGGTTAGCTCAGTGCTTTGACTATTTGGTGCGAAAATTTAAAGCTAATGCATAGTTGATAACATATAAAGTCTAAAAAGATTAAAACAGGAATGCTGCAAAAAATTTAGAAGCCAAGAATAGGACACGGAAATTAAAACTAAATTTCATACAAAAATACTCATATTGTATAATTGACGAAGAAACGTATGTGCTGGCAGAATTTTCGCAGCTTCTGTGGCAAAACTTTTATATTGTAAATGCTCGAGGCAATGTTAAAGATAAGTTTAGGACCAAAAAATTCCAGCTATAACAAACATTTTGCTATTGCGCAAAAACAGGAAAGTCATTTGTTACATTCGGCTCTATAAATACCAAAATATACATCAAAGAATATTTGCAAAAAAGACTTCTTCTTTTCATAAGAGAACACAACGTGTCCACACATTTTTTGCCCGATTTGGTATCATGTTTCTATGGTAAGAAAGCTCTGGAGTGGTACCAAAACAATAAGAAGTTTTTGTACCAAGAGAGGTCTATTTTCCAAATTGTCCATAGCTTAGACCAGTGGAGAGATATTGAGCTCTTGTAAAAAGTGAATTGAAGAGCACAAAAAAGGTGTCCGAAAATACTGAAGATTTTAAAAGAAGATGTGCACACTGTTCCAAAAAAGTGACTGTAGCAACTATGAAATCTCTAACGGAAGGGTTACCAAAAATGGTCCACAAGTTCATAAGTAGTGGTTAGAACTGTAAAAGTTATATTTTTCTGTAATCTGTACTAAATTATTAATTAAATAAAAAAATAATGAAAACTCTAAGATCAACCGTTTCCAAGTTATTGATTATTATATATGTTAAGATTTTTTCGAACGCACTCCTTACTAAAAAAAATAATCTAACTTTGTTGACTTTTTATGAGAGAAATATTGTTGTAAAGAAATGTTAATTATTGAGAGATAAGATTTAAGCTGGAGAAGTCACAGAACAGCTTTTCGTGGTCCCAAAGGTTTGTGCGGCTCTCAAAGTAGCAGTTACTATTTTTTAACGAAATGATTTTTCTGAAAACTTAGGTCCTACTCTATTAATCTCCCTAAATTTTGTTAATTAATCTGTGTCTCATAAACTACTGGACGTATCGAGTTAAAATATATCCCTGTCAACAGAATAGGTTCAAGATTTACTTTAAATTAAAACTTGCATTATTTTTAAAAATAATTATATTTTTTCATCTTGATTTCTAAAGCCTTGAATTCTAAGATGTTTAATAGCAAGAAATAATTAATAAAGAACTAAGTACTATCTCTAAAGGATTTTTTTTTCCAACAAATGTATTTTTTATGGAAATTTTTCTGTGTCATCTGAATGGGTTCATTAAGAATAAAATCAATTTGCTTCAAGTATTTGTTGAATTCCTCCATAATTGTGTGTTTTCCTAACAATTTCATTCATTATTATTTTAAAAATAACAACAGGTTTAGTACTTATTAATACCATATATCCGAATTGATTGAGAAATCCCGTGCTACAGAATCAGTGATTTCCCTACATTATTGGTAATTTTTAGCCCTTTTTCTAAAATGTATAAGAAAAGAGGCATCTGCCAAATCTATTTTAAAAGAAAAAAAAAAAAAAAAATATAATATAATAAAGAAATCAATTTATAATCAATAAAATTGCATTTGCAAATTGAACATATATTTCTTGCTGTTCTTTTTTATTTTAATTTTATTTGTATGAATTTATATATGTATAATAATGGGTATATGTATTTCTTGTTAAGCCTTTTACTGTGAATTTCTTTTTTTTTTTGCCATGAAAGAAAATAAACTTAGTGATAAGATAAGAAGAATAATTTATTTAAAAATGAAACTCGCTTTAAATTTTTAATAATCATATAAATAAATACAAACATTTGTTTTTGTTTACATATGAGTATAATCTATTTTTGGATTTTTTTATTTATATTGTTAACACTCTTTAATAACAATCTCTCACCTCTTCCCCTCGCTCTTTCTTTCTCATTGCAGCTTAACAACTCAAAATACAACTTAAAGAGAAATTTGTGATTTGTGCTGATTAAAAAAAAAAAACACGGTCTTAGACAAAGCATACAACCAGCTTTGCGACCAGTCTTTATATCGACTTAAACATGGGTCAATTGGTCGTTAAGTTGGCGGAGCCAGTAAATAGTGTTGCCCATATATTGGGTGGACGTCGTAAACGTAAGCGCAGCATAGATTCATGTCACTCAAATAGTGAACAAAGCAATTGTGAAACACAATCTCCTAAAAAGTGAGTAAAGAGTTTTAACATTTTAGTATTAAATTAGTTTATTAATTTATATTTTTCTCTTTTAGAAAAAAATTATTAACCACCACACAATATATATATCAGGCTCTTTTTAAGGAACAGAAAAATTCCGATATAGCTATTATGGCATTAGGCAAAGTATGGAATTTACATAAAGTCTATTTATCACAAAGTCCTTATTTTTATAGTATGTTTAATGGTTCTTGGAAAGAATCATGTCAAGATTTTGTTCATATCAAAATTTTAGATGATCGAATTACATTGGAAGGTGAGTTTTAGTTTTGTAGTTTTAATTTTATTTCTTATAAGAAATTTTTAATTTATTTAGGAATCATATTTAATTAAAAGCTTTAAAGTTATTATAGGGAATAGTATCTTGAATAAAAGTTTTATATTAATGTTTTTAAAAAAGGTTTTAAAGAAATCCAGGTAGAAAAGACATAACAAAAGTTAATTAACTAATTATGGTACACAAACTCCCTTTGGCACCGTCAAACAAAGACAATAAGGTTAATTACCGAACTTATTAATGATCGATTGAACCAGATACTAGTTCACGACATTAAATTCTTTAACCAGTTCTAAACGCTTGCCATTGCAAATTGGTCTCTACAAAAGTGTAGGAGAAATTCATGAAAGAAAAACACCAATGAATACTAAAGAAGTGTGTTGCGCCATAGCAAATTCGTATTGCTGGTGTCTAATTATAGTCCTCAAAATCTACTTTAGTAACGCAAGACATAAAAAGAAAAATTACTTAACATTGGACAGAAAGTTAAATGATTGAAATTAAAGAAAATTATGTATTATCTATAGACTGGCATACCCATTAAAAATAATAAAAACCCGCTGACAAGCTCAATAAATACTATCACTCTTGGACAATAAAAATACCGAAAAATAGAATAGATATTTGAAAAATTATTGATTTCTTCATTCACGTTTTGCAAATCTTTACATAATTTATTATATAAATACTTATGAAAATATTTGCTTCAATGGTACAGATATACTCACATATAATTTTACTCACATATCAGCAGACTTGATCGGCATCAATGATCTTTCAATATTCTCCAACGTATACGAAACTGAGAGGAACTTCATTTCGTTTTTACCCACCTTTAGCAGCAGAACTCCCAGATAAGCTGGTTGACATCTTCCAATATTCTATAACGAACTCGATACAAAAAGAAAGTTGCGCAAAACAATCATCATATAAGTCGATTGCTTCATTCCACAGCTAAAGTGGTTTTGTCGCCTTTTTATTGACCACTTTGAGAAAGCTAAGGGGAAGTTATGTTTTGTTCACAAACTTTGTCAACCTTCCAATTAAGTAAACACTACCACATCTAATGATTTCTCTACAAACGAATAAGATGTTTGCCGATAATATGAATTGTGATAGAAAGCTTTTTATTGTTCAGCCCGAGTGAAAAATTCTGTCAGAATCTTCTAGCCTGGAAGACACCATAGCTTTACAAGCCTTCTTAAGTAGCAAAGTCTATCAATGTAGGAGTTAGCAAACTGTGACCTTCTCTTCTAGAATTTCAAGAATTATCTTGCTTTTTACAAGATAATATACATATTCTAAATAGAAAGATGATTAGACAGGAAAATAAAAATTTCATATGTTTAATACCTCGATGCACGCATTTGAGTTAAATGAAATAGTCTTATTGGCATGAAACTGTTATAAAGAGATGACACGACTGAAATGAACTGGAGAAAAGAATGGAGAATGAATACCAAATTAATTTCAACAACTTGGATTAAAAATTTTATTCCTGAGGGAGGTGGATAATATTAAATTTTGTATATATGTACATATGTAGTTTGATAGATCCTATACACCATAATTAATATATAAAAAATAATCAGCTGGTCGGATGAATATAACTATTCAGTCAGACAATTTATATTTCTTTTAATGACCAAAATCCGCAGCTGCAGAACGAAGTATTAACCCACCACTCCGATTAAAAGTTTAGCATATTCAGAAATCTTTTTTTCCTTAATCTTGTACCTACATACGTTTTTAACAAATTATTTTTTTTGTCTTGCTTTTTTTCCAATTTTCTTCTAGCTTTGGATGCCGTTTTCGGTTCCATGTATTCGGATGAAATAGAAATCGATCCAAAAGGTGTTATATCTGTACTAGCCACTGCTACCCTATTCCATTTAGATGGCATCATTGATAAGTGTACTGAAGTTATGATTGAGACAATAAATGCTGAAACTGCTATTAATTATTATGAAGCTGCCTGTCAGTATGGCTGTCAAAATGTTAAAAAATCCACATTTATTTGGTTGGAAACAAATCTTTTATGCATTTACACAAAATATCCCAATTTGTTAAGACAAATTAGTATAGAACTAATGACTGCATTAATATCTAGTCCAGATCTTTATGTTATGCAAACAGAATTTTCTCTGTACACACTATTACGCACATGGATTTATTTACGTTTAAATCCAAATTATGATCCTGAAAATCCTCAACATCAACATGAACTACAATTGCAATATCAACAGCAACAAATAGAGGCGAATAATATTAATTCAACTTTATCATTAGCATCTTCCTCGTCGTCATCATCAAATACACAAACAGAAAGCAATACTCCCTCCTCAACAGGAGATGTTATACAACAATATTTTAGTAATCGTCGTGAGAAACGATCATTTTTGTCAACACCCGATGGTCAGCAATATTTAAAACCTTTTCTGGCTTTACGTACTCAATACTTAACTAATCATCATATGGATTTGAAAATTGTACTTAATGATAACATTATACCCAAAGAATGGCTACATCAGCATGTACTTAGCCATTGGAATTCCATACTTAAAGTGGATCATTTGCCAGAAGAGGGGTGAGTATTTTGCCAAATAATTTAAATAGATCATTTATAAGAATTAAATTATTTGCTGGGCAAAAAGTCAAATAAAAACTAAATACAAATTTAAAATTTGTATTTAAATATTTTAATGTATACCAATACCAAATACTACGTTAATTCAATTACATACAACCAAAGATTTTTATGATTTAATATCATTAAATTAATTGAAGTTATTTTTTTAATTTTATTTTCTAGTTTTCTTTTTACAGCATTTTATTTGTAGCCATATTGTGTTCATTTCTTTATTAATTTAAGAGTTTATATTAATTTTAATTTGCTTGTTATTAGAAATTCGTTTTCTTTATTTTGTAGAATTTGATGAATAAATTTGTATTATTTTGAATTGTTTAATAAATTGTTTGTAGTTGTTATTATTTTTATAGGAAAAATAGCATCCTGAGGCCTCTCTCAGCACAGATGCCAAATCATTGCTCAAACTTTTAAAATCGAGAATTTTCACCCACTTTGTGATAATCGACCTAATAGGATTCTCAAAATTCTTCTATCCATGACTAACTACATTGATCGGTAAATAAAAATCCTGCCATAGTTGGATTTGATGGATTTTTATGTGATAAACATAATTTTTTTTAACACCAAAAGATGGAGACGAAAATTGTCTTTAAGTCAAGTCAACATAATTTGCTTAATGTTTTCAGAGTTAAGGAGCAAAATTTTCCCGATTTTTCATACTTTTTTTCATATATTTTTCTCACCTAATTTCCGAATAACTACGAAAATATTGAGTGGATAAAAGTGATGTTTAGATAACTCAAAGCTAATTTGAATTGGTATATATGCAGTTTAATTTATCTATCAAGAAAAATTCTTCCAATTTGCATGAAAATGTTTTCTTTTCGACAATAATTTCTGAATAACTCCGAAACAGTTAGGTTCAATGAGCAGCTGTCTGAACAATACAGGACAGCTTAATTGGGTTCACTTTGGTCAGATTGTGATACCCTGATTGATCATGTGTTGTTATTTCACGTGTTCGAAACTGTATTCGAGTCGAACCAACCTGACGCATGTATGAATCAATAACTGAGTGATCTGATAATACATGCACAAACGGACCGCCAAATTTGTTAGTCCTTATTTCAGTGAGAGTTGGACATTGGCATAGAAAATGCTCCACTGTCTCTTCCTCATCGTAGCACCTCTTACAGAAGTCGCTAATCTCCTAGCATGTGCACCAGCAATTCAGTGCCCTGTGACAACGGCTACTAGAATACGTAACCGGTGACTTGGTAGTCCCAAGATGAGGTTTGTCCGAAATCCATCATAATGGGGCCATATTTGCCTCGAGGTTGAACATGTGAACTCATTTTGTCCATCTATATTGTGCCAGTTCATTAAAACGAACAAGGCTTTCGATAGAGTTGTACGGAGCGCACCTGTAATAAGTAGCGCTGAACTACGCAGAATCCTTTCAAAGATTCCGATGTTTGTAGATTTTTCCATAGCTTTCCACTACACTATCGCTCCATACATAAGTATGGGCTTAATCACCATGTCGAAGAGCTATTTCGTATTCCTGAGATTTATGCCCTAGGATTTTCCAATGGGTTTCCTATACATATATAGGGTAATACCGGCCTTTGAGGCTCTAGCCCGTGTATTCTGGAGCCAGGATAGTTTAGAGTCCAGTATAACCTGACACCTTCAATTTAACACCATTTAGGCGTGGTAGTGGGAAAGATGGAATCTTATATCTTCTACAGAAGAGAACAAGTTCCATTTTTCCCGGATTTACGCTAAGGTCACATGTATTTCATGTATTGAGCAGTCCTAAAGCAGTTTGCTGGCGCAGAGACATAGTAGCCAGATATTTCCCAGATACAACCACTGCAACATCATCCGCATAGGCGACACTCTTAAACTTCAGTGAATAAAGTTCCCTGTTTAGTGGATTTACGGCGATAATCCAAAGAAGAGTAGTATAGAACTCCCTCTTGAGGAGTAGAAGTCTTCATTTGAGGCTGATAACCGACTGGTGTATGTTCAGTCTTTCCAGAGATATTTTGATTGCCACTACATTATTGAAGGCCTCTTCTATGTCGTGGAAAGCAATTAATGCAAACTCCCTATGCTCGAGAGCATTTTATAGTTTCTAATTTCCAGTGTTTTCAAGAGGAATTACGACAGACTGATAGGTTTGAAGTCTTTCGGTCTCGTAACTCATTAGAATTGTTAAAACTTGAAGAAATAGTTTCAATAATAGAAAACCTTTGGTTCCAAACAGAAACAAATGTGTAAAGAATGGTAAACCTTAAGACCCAAAATTAACAGTTAACCAGATGTTCTGATGATAACACTCAGTAATGACTTGAATTAATTATGAAAACTCTTTTCAAATATCTAACACTTTTGTAAAAATTATTTTCAAATACCTTACTAATCTTTTTTTTATTATCTTTTCAGACCACAAAATCTTGAACCCGAAGTATTCTATGAAAATTGTATGCGTTGTGGTCGTATTTTACTTGAACCGGGCTATCAAAAATGGCGTTGGACGGGTTTCAATTTTGGTTTAGATTTAATACTTATAGCTGATTCAAGAATACTTAGTATACGAAGACATCATCGTAATGAACACGAACGTTTGTTAAGTTTACAAACGAAAAGACAATTTATGATAAGGTAAGTTGAAATGATAGAGAATAATTAAAATTTATTGTAGCATACTTTAGGGCTTTATAAAATTGATATATTAATCGATGTAATAAATTAGTTTGATGTAAAAATGAAATTTGAATAATATTGAAGTTGAATAAAATTTAAATGAACTTGAATAAAATTCAATTGAATTTGAATAAAATAAAATTAAATTTAAATGAAATTGAATTGAATTTGAATAAAATGGCATTGAATTTGAACAAAATTGATTTGAATAAAATTTAATTGAATTTTAATTAAATTGAATTGGAATAATAAATCAATAAATAAAATTGATATAATAAATTAGTTTAATGTTACAATGAAATTTGAATAAAATTGAATTGAATTTGAAAGAAATTGAATTGAATTTGAATAAAATGGAATTGAATTTGAATTGGAATAATAAATGAATAAATAAATAAACCCAGGAAAAAGTGTATGAGTTCTACAACTAGTTTCCGAACCCATGAAAATATTCTGTACTCGTTCAACTTTGGCGTTACGACCAATTATTTTTGTTTGAAATTGTTATCTCAAGAATTTTAAATTCTAATATGCCATTTCCTAGACACCACTTTTTAAATAAACCAAAAAAGTTTAACAAAATTATAAACTCTTTTGATTTCTTTTATTAAGTTTTTGAATTTTTTTCAAGTTTTTTAAACAGTTTAGGAAGTCGTTTAGGAACCAGTAATTTGTTCAGAGAAGTGATTTTGAATTCATACAGAATTAGTTCTTAAGCATTATTTCTCAAAAATATTACTTAAAACTAATTTAGAATCATAAGAAGGTTCTAATCCATGAGTGCCAGAATTGGTTGCGACACAACTAGTTCGTAAGGTATTATTAAAGAATCTGGAGTGGTTCTGATTACACCAGTTCTAAATTTTTCCTGGGAATAAACAAATAAATAATAACTTTAATTCTGATTTTTTTATACAAAACAATAATTATAAAATATATTATTTATAATCTTTGTTTAATCCATTTTTTTTCTTCCATTCCACATTTCCAGAGCTTCCGTAACATCCATCAATTCCCAGCGCCAACCAACATTTACTCAAAAGTCCGATATAACATCATTGTGTTTGGAGAAAAACGAAGAAGTCACATTAATGGTTATGGATGCTAAATTAGTGCATCCTCTATTAATCTCTGTGAATATATTAGTTGTACCACCAACACCACAAACCTTTAAACAAAACTTAATATGTGATGAATTCATTAATGCCTCAGTGCCTATATCGGAAATTGGTGCAAATTGTGGACGAGCAACTACGCCTACTAACACTAACAACCCAGATGAATCGGCTGTATGTGTTGTACCACCCTCGCCTCCTAATGCACCAATGCTACCAAACTCAACGCACCGTTCGGCCTCCGCCACTTCAACTGTATCCACTACTTCTTCAACAGCTTCGGCTTCTTCATTTTCATCTACTGACTTTTTGTAGAGTTTTAGAGAATTAAAAAAAAAATATTTATATTAAATGGTGCTGTGTGATAAAAAGAAATAGAAACCGCCATAAGTGTTATTGAACGCAATACACACTATCGTTATTTTTTAAACCAATACACACAAAAATATTTGGGGATTGATTCCAAATTTGTTATATTTATTTTTCATTAAATTTATTTTTAATATAATTTTTCTACTTTTAATTTTTTTGTAAATATTAGCTTAATATATACTGTTATTAATACTTAATACTTTATTATCTAATTTTCTTTAACAAGAAAAAATGCTCGCAATTTTTGTTTTGCTTTCGTTTTTTTTTCTACTCGCTTTTTTTTTACATATTTAACTTGTGTAAAATATCGTTGAAATATTTTCCTTCCAATTTTCTATAATGGAATTTTTCTTATATTAAAAATTAATTGTAAATTTAGTTATTAAGTTTTTGTATCTCTTTTATATATAATTGATGTATTCCATACAAGAAATAATGAAATTTATATCTATTTTATAAAAGAAAACATACCGTGTACATCGTACAACTTTATATATCTTCTTTTTTATTGAATTGATACTATGTGTGAAATTTTCGAATAAAATTAATTTGTTAATCTAACAAATATTTATAAAAAAAAAACTAAAAAAGAAAACAATTTATTTATTACTAGTGAAATGGGACTTTAAATCGAATTTTTATAAAAATATAACTGATCACAGATCAACGTTCTTTTCTCAATTGGAACCTTATTTAAGAAACTACAGCCAATTTTAGTTTTCTTATAAATTTATATGAAAAACGTAAGTGATCACAAATCAACGTCCCTTTCTCAATTGGAGCCTTATTTAAGAAACTACAGCCAATTTTAGTTTTCTTATGAATTTATATGAAAAATCTAATTTTTTATGAAAAACATAAGTGATCACAGATCAACGTCCTTTTCTCAACTGGAGCCTTATTTAAGAAACTACAGCCAATTTTAGTTTTCTTATGAATTTATATGAAAAATCGAATTTTTTATGAAAAACATAGGTGATCATAGATCAACGTCCTTTTCTCAATTTTAGCCTTATTTAAGAAACTACAGCCAATTTTAGTTTTCTTATAAATTTATATGAAAAATCGATTTTTTTATGAAAAACATAGGTGATCACAGATCAACGTCCTTTTCTCTATTGGAGCCTTATTTAAGAAACTACAGCCAATTTTAGTTTTCTTATGAGTTTATATGAAAAATCTAATTTTTTATGAAAAACATAGGTGATCACAGATCAACGTCCTTTTCTCAATTGGAGCCTTATTTAAGAAACTACAGCCAATTTTAGTTTTCTTGTGAATTTATATGAAAAATCTAATTTTTTATGAAAAACATAGGTGATCACAGATCAACGTCCTTTTCTCAATTGGAGCCTTATTTAAGAAACTACAGCCAATTTTAGTTTTCTTATGAATTTATATGAAAAATCTAATTTTTTATGAAAAACATAGGTGATCACAGATCAACGTCCTTTTCTCAACTGGAGCCTTATTTAAGAAACTACAGCCAATTTTAGTTTTCTTATGAATTTATATGAAGAATCGAATTTTTTATGAAAAACATAGGTGATCACAGATCAACGTCCTTTTCTCTATTGGAGCCTTATTTAAGAAACTACAGCCAATTTTAGTTTTCTTATGAGTTTATATGAAAAATCTAATTTTTTATGAAAAACATAGGTGATCACAGATCAACGTCCTTTTCTCTATTGGAGCCTTATTTAAGAAACTACAGCCAATTTTAGTTTTCTTATGAGTTTATATGAAAAATCTAATTTTTTATGAAAAACATAAGTGATCACAGATCAACGTCCTTTTCTCAGTTGGAGCCTTATTTAAGAAACTACAGCCAATTTTACTTTTCTTATGAATTTATATGAAAAATCTAATTTTTTATGAAAAACATAAGTGATCACAGATCAACGTCCTTTTCTCAGTTGGAGCCTTATTTAAGAAACTACAGCCAATTTTACTTTTCTTATGAATTTATATGAAAAATCTAATTCTTTATGAAAAACATAAGTGATCACAGATCAACGTCCTATTCTCAATTGGAGCCTTATTTAAGAAACTACAGCCAATTTTAGTTTTCTTATGAATTTATATGAAAAATCTAATTTTTTATGAAAAACATAGGTGATCACAGATCAACGTCCTTTTCTCAATTGGAGCCTTATTTAAGAAACTACAGCCAATTTTAGTTTTCTTATGAATTTATATGAAAAATCTAATTTTTTATGAAAAACATAGGTGATCACAGATCAACGTCCTTTTCTCTATTGGAGCCTTATTTAAGAAACTACAGCCAATTTTAGTTTTCTTATGAGTTTATATGAAAAATCTAATTTTTTATGAAAAACATAGGTGATCACAGATCAACGTCCTTTTCTCAATTGGAGCCTTATTTAAGAAACTACAGCCAATTTTAGTTTTCTTATGAATTTATGTGAAAAATCTAATTTTTTATGAAAAACATAAGTGATCACAGATCAACGTCCTTTTCTCAATTGGAGCCTTATTTAAGAAACTACAGCCAATTTTAGTTTTCTTATGAGTTTATATGAAAAATCTATTTTTTTATGAAAAACATAGGTGATCACAGATCAACGTCCTTTTCTCAATTGGAGCCTTATTTAAGAAACTACAGCCAATTTTAGTTTTCTTATGAATTTATGTGAAAAATCTAATTTTTTATGAAAAACATAAGTGATCACAGATCAACGTCCTTTTCTCAATTGGAGCCTTATTTAAGAAACTACAGCCAATTTTAGTTTTCTTATGAGTTTATATGAAAAATCTATTTTTTTATGAAAAACATAGGTGATCACAGATCAACGTCCTTTTCTCAATTGGAGCCTTATTTAAGAAACTACAGCCAATTTTAGTTTTCTTATGAGTTTATATGAAAAATCTAATTTTTTATGAAAAACATAGGTGATCACAGATCAACGTCCTTTTCTCTATTGGAGCCTTATTTAAGAAACTACAGCCAATTTTAGTTTTCTTATGAGTTTATATGAAAAATCTAATTTTTTATGAAAAACATAGGTGATCACAGATCAACGTCCTTTTCTCTATTGGAGCCTTATTTAAGAAACTACAGCCAATTTTAGTTTTCTTATGAGTTTATATGAAAAATCTAATTTTTTATGAAAAACATAAGTGATCACAGATCAACGTCCTTTTCTCAGTTGGAGCCTTATTTAAGAAACTACAGCCAATTTTACTTTTCTTATGAATTTATATGAAAAATCTAATTTTTTATGAAAAACATAAGTGATCACAGATCAACGTCCTTTTCTCAGTTGGAGCCTTATTTAAGAAACTACAGCCAATTTTACTTTTCTTATGAATTTATATGAAAAATCTAATTCTTTATGAAAAACATAAGTGATCACAGATCAACGTCCTATTCTCAATTGGAGCCTTATTTAAGAAACTACAGCCAATTTTAGTTTTCTTATGAATTTATATGAAAAATCTAATTTTTTATGAAAAACATAGGTGATCACAGATCAACGTCCTTTTCTCAATTGGAGCCTTATTTAAGAAACTACAGCCAATTTTAGTTTTCTTATGAATTTATATGAAAAATCTAATTTTTTATGAAAAACATAGGTGATCACAGATCAACGTCCTTTTCTCTATTGGAGCCTTATTTAAGAAACTACAGCCAATTTTAGTTTTCTTATGAGTTTATATGAAAAATCTAATTTTTTATGAAAAACATAGGTGATCACAGATCAACGTCCTTTTCTCAATTGGAGCCTTATTTAAGAAACTACAGCCAATTTTAGTTTTCTTATGAATTTATGTGAAAAATCTAATTTTTTATGAAAAACATAAGTGATCACAGATCAACGTCCTTTTCTCAATTGGAGCCTTATTTAAGAAACTACAGCCAATTTTAGTTTTCTTATGAGTTTATATGAAAAATCTATTTTTTTATGAAAAACATAGGTGATCACAGATCAACGTCCTTTTCTCAATTGGAGCCTTATTTAAGAAACTACAGCCAATTTTAGTTTTCTTATGAATTTATGTGAAAAATCTAATTTTTTATGAAAAACATAAGTGATCACAGATCAACGTCCTTTTCTCAATTGGAGCCTTATTTAAGAAACTACAGCCAATTTTAGTTTTCTTATGAGTTTATATGAAAAATCTATTTTTTTATGAAAAACATAGGTGATCACAGATCAACGTCCTTTTCTCAATTGGAGCCTTATTTAAGAAACTAGAGCCAATTTTAGTTTTCTTATGAATTTATGTGAAAAATCTAATTTTTTATGAAAAACATAAGTGATCACAGATCAACGTCCTTTTCTCAATTGGAGCCTTATTTAAGAAACTACAGCCAATTTTAGTTTTCTTATGAATTTATATGAAAAATCTAATTTTTTTATGAAAAACATAGGTGATCACAGATCAACGTCCTTTTCTCAATTGGAGCCTTATTTAAGAAACTACAGCCAATTTTAGTTTTCTTATGAATTTATATGAAAAATCTAATTTTTTATGAAAAACATAGGTGATCACAGATCAACGTCCTTTTCTCAATTGGAGCCTTATTTAAGAAACTACAGCCAATTTTACTTTTCTTATGAATTTATTTGAAAAATCGAATTTTTTATGAAAAACATAGGTGATCACAGATCAACGTCCTTTTCTCAATTGGAGCCTTATTTAAGAAACTACAGCCAATTTTAGTTTTCTTATGAATTTATGTGAAAAATCTAATTTTTTATGAAAAACATAAGTGATCACAGATCAACGTCCTTTTCTCAATTGGAGCCTTATTTAAGAAACTACAGCCAATTTTAGTTTTCTTATGAGTTTATATGAAAAATCTATTTTTTTATGAAAAACATAGGTGATCACAGATCAACGTCCTTTTCTCAATTGGAGCCTTATTTAAGAAACTACAGCCAATTTTAGTTTTCTTATGAATTTATATGAAAAATCTAATTTTTTATGAAAAACATAGGTGATCACAGATCAACGTCCTTTTCTCTATTGGAGCCTTATTTAAGAAACTACAGCCAATTTTAGTTTTCTTATGAGTTTATATGAAAAATCTAATTTTTTATGAAAAACATAGGTGATCACAGATCAACGTCCTTTTCTCAATTGGAGCCTTATTTAAGAAACTACAGCCAATTTTAGTTTTCTTATGAATTTATATGAAAAATCTAATTTTTTATGAAAAACATAGGTGATCACAGATCAACGTCCTTCTCTCAATTGGAGCCTTATTTAAGAAACTACAGCCAATTTTAGTTTTCTTATGAATTTATATGAAAAATCTAATTTTTTTATGAAAAACATAGGTGATCACAGATCAACGTCCTTTTCTCAATTGGAGCCTTATTTAAGAAACTACAGCCAATTTTAGTTTTCTTATGAATTTATATGAAAAATCGAATTTTTATGAAAATCATAAGTGATCACAGATCAACGTCCTTTTCTCAGTTGGAGCCTTATTTAAGAAACTACAGCCAATTTTAGTTTTCTTATGAATTTATATGAAAAATCTAATTCTTTATGAAAAACATAAGTGATCACAGATCAACGTCCTTTTCTCAATTGGAGCCTTATTTAAGAAACTACAGCCAATTTTAGTTTTCTTATGAATTTATATGAAAAATCTAATTTTTTATGAAAAACATAGGTGATCACAGATCAACGTCCTTTTCTCAATTGGAGCCTTATTTAAGAAACTACAGCCAATTTTAGTTTTCTTATGAATTTATATGAAAAATCTAATTTTTTATGAAAAACAAAGGTGATCACAGATCAACGTCCTTTTCTCAATTGGAGCCTTATTTAAGAAGCTACAGCCAATTTTACTTTTCTTATGAATTTATATGAAAAACATAGGTGATCACAGATCAACGTCCTTTTCTCAATTGGAGCCTTATTTAAGAAACTACAGCCAATTTTAGTTTTCTTATGAATTTATATGAAAAATCGAATTTTTTTGAAAATCATAAGTGATCACATATCAACGTCCTTTTCTCAGTTGGAGCCTTATTTAAGAAACTACAGCCAATTTTAGTTTTCTTATGAATTTATATGAAAAATCTAATTTTTTATGAAAAACATAGGTGATCACAGATCAACGTCCTTTTCTCAATTGGAGCCTTATTTAAGAAACTACAGCCAATTTTAGTTTTCTTATGAATTTATATGAAAAATCTAATTTTTTATGAAAAACAAAGGTGATCACAGATCAACGTCCTTTTCTCAATTGGAGCCTTATTTAAGAAACTACAGCCAATTTTACTTTTCTTATGAATTTATATGAAAAACATAGGTGATCACAGATCAACGTCCTTTTCTCAATTGGAGCCTTATTTAAGAAACTACAGCCAATTTTAGTTTTCTTATGAATTTATATGAAAAATCGAATTTTTTTGAAAATCATAAGTGATCACATATCAACGTCCTTTTCTCAGTTGGAGCCTTATTTAAGAAACTACAGCCAATTTTAGTTTTCTTATGAATTTATATGAAAAATCTATTTTTTTATGAAAAACATAGGTGATCACAGATCAACGTCCTTTTCTCAATTGGAGCCTTATTTAAGAAACTACAGCCAATTTTAGTTTTCTTATGAGTTTATATGAAAAATCTATTTTTTTATGAAAAACATAGGTGATCACAGATCAACGTCCTTTTCTCAATTGGAGCCTTATTTAAGAAACTACAGCCAATTTTAGTTTTCTTATGAGTTTATATGAAAAATCTATTTTTTTATGAAAAACATAGGTGATCACAGATCAACGTCCTTTTCTCAATTGGAGCCTTATTTAAGAAACTACAGCCAATTTTAGTTTTCTTATGAATTTATGTGAAAAATCTAATTTTTTATGAAAAACATAAGTGATCACAGATCAACGTCCTTTTCTCAATTGGAGCCTTATTTAAGAAACTACAGCCAATTTTAGTTTTCTTATGAATTTATATGAAAAATCTAATTTTTTATGAAAAACATAGGTGATCACAGATCAACGTCCTTTTCTCAATTGGAGCCTTATTTAAGAAACTACAGCCAATTTTAGTTTTCTTATGAATTTATATGAAAAATCTAATTTTTTATGAAAAACATAAGTGATCACAGATCAACGTCCTTTTCTCAATTGGAGCCTTATTTAAGAAACTACAGCCAATTTTAGTTTTCTTATGAATTTATATAAAAAATCTAATTTTTTATGAAAAACATAGGTGATCACAGATCAACGTATTTTCCTAAGTTGGAGCCTTATTTAAGAAACTACAGCCAATTTTAGTTTTCTTATGAATTTATATGAAAAATCTAATTTTTTATGAAAAACATAGGTGATCACAGATCAACGTCCTTTTCTCAATTGGAGCCTTATTTAAGAAACTACAGCCAATTTTAGTTTTCTTATGAATTTATATGAAAAATCTAATTTTTTATGAAAAACATAGGTGATCACAGATCAACGTCCTTTTCTCAATTGGAGCCTTATTTAAGAAACTACAGCCAATTTTAGTTTTCTTATGAATTTATATAAAAAATCTAATTTTTTATGAAAAACATAGGTGATCACAGATCAACGTATTTTCCTAAGTTGGAGCCTTATTTAAGAAACTACAGCCAATTTTAGTTTTCTTATGAATTTATATGAAAAATCTAATTTTTTATGAAAAACATAGGTGATCACAGATCAACGTCCTTTTCTCAATTGGAGCCTTATTTAAGAAACTACAGCCAATTTTAGTTTTCTTATGAATTTATATGAAAAATCTAATTTTTTATGAAAAACATAGGTGATCACAGATCAACGTCCTTTTCTCAATTGGAGCCTTATTTAAGAAACTACAGCCAATTTTAGTTTTCTTATGAATTTATATAAAAAATCTAATTTTTTATGAAAAACATAGGTGATCACAGATCAACGTATTTTCCTAAGTTGGAGCCTTATTTAAGAAACTACAGCCAATTTTAGTTTTCTTATGAATTTATATGAAAAATCTAATTTTTTATGAAAAACATAGGTGATCACAGATCAACGTCCTTTTCTCAATTGGAGCCTTATTTAAGAAACTACAGCCAATTTTAGTTTTCTTATGAATTTATGTGAAAAATCTAATTTTTTATGAAAAACATAAGTGATCACAGATCAACGTCCTTTTCTCAATTGGAGCCTTATTTAAGAAACTACAGCCAATTTTAGTTTTCTTATGAATTTATATGAAAAATCTAATTTTTTATGAAAAACATAGGTGATCACAGATCAACGTCCTTTTCTCAATTGGAGCCTTATTTAAGAAACTACAGCCAATTTTAGTTTTCTTATGAATTTATGTGAAAAATCTAATTTTTTATGAAAAACATAAGTGATCACAGATCAACGTCCTTTTCTCAATTGGAGCCTTATTTAAGAAACTACAGCCAATTTTAGTTTTCTTATGAATTTATATAAAAAATCTAATTTTTTATGAAAAACATAGGTGATCACAGATCAACGTATTTTCCTAAGTTGGAGCCTTATTTAAGAAACTACAGCCAATTTTAGTTTTCTTATGAATTTATATGAAAAATCTAATTTTTTATGAAAAACATAAGTGATCACAGATCAACGTCCTTTTCTCAATTGGAGCCTTATTTAAGAAACTACAGCCAATTTTAGTTTTCTTATGAATTTATATGAAAAATCTAATTTTTTATGAAAAACATAGGTGATCACAGATCAACGTCCTTTTCTCAATTGGAGCCTTATTTAAGAAACTACAGCCAATTTTAGTTTTCTTATGAATTTATATGAAAAATGTAATTCTTTATGAAAAACATAAGTGATCACAGATCAACTTCCTTTTCTCAATTGGAGACTTATTTAAGAAACTACAGCCAATTTTACTTTTCTTATGAATTTATATGAAAAATCTAATTTTTTATGAAAAACATAGGTGATCACAGATCAACGTCCTTTTCTCAATTGGAGCCTTATTTAAGAAACTACAGCCAATTTTAGTTTTCTTATGAATTTATATGAAAAATCTAATTTTTTATGAAAAACATAGGTGATCACAGATCAACGTCCTTTTCTCAATTGGAGCCTTATTTAAGAAACTACAGCCAATTTTAGTTTTCTTATGAATTTATATAAAAAATCTAATTTTTTATGAAAAACATAGGTGATCACAGATCAACGTATTTTCCTAAGTTGGAGCCTTATTTAAGAAACTACAGCCAATTTTAGTTTTCTTATGAATTTATATGAAAAATCTAATTTTTTATGAAAAACATAGGTGATCACAGATCAACGTCCTTTTCTCAATTGGAGCCTTATTTAAGAAACTACAGCCAATTTTAGTTTTCTTATGAATTTATATGAAAAATGTAATTCTTTATGAAAAACATAAGTGATCACAGATCAACTTCCTTTTCTCAATTGGAGCCTTATTTAAGAAACTACAGCCAATTTTACTTTTCTTATGAATTTATATGAAAAATCTAATTTTTTATGAAAAACATAGGTGATCACAGATCAACGTCCTTTTCTCAATTGGAGCCTTATTTAAGAAACTACAGCCAATTTTAGTTTTCTTATGAATTTATATGAAAAATCTAATTTTTTATGAAAAACATAGGTGATCACAGATCAACGTCCTTTTCTCAATTGGAGCCTTATTTAAGAAACTACAGCCAATTTTAGTTTTCTTATGAATTTATATGAAAAATGTAATTCTTTATGAAAAACATAAGTGATCACAGATCAACTTCCTTTTCTCAATTGGAGCCTTATTTAAGAAACTACAGCCAATTTTAGTTTTCTTATGAATTTATATGAAAAATCTAATTTTTTATGAAAAACATAGGTGATCACAGATCAACGTCCTTTTCTCAATTGGAGCCTTATTTAAGAAACTACAGCCAATTTTAGTTTTCTTATGAATTTATATGAAAAATCTAATTTTTTATGAAAAACATAGGTGATCACAGATCAACGTCCTTTTCTCAATTGGAGCCTTATTTAAGAAACTACAGCCAATTTTAGTTTTCTTATGAATTTATATGAAAAATCTAATTTTTTATGAAAAACATAGGTGATCACAGATCAACGTATTTTCCTAAGTTGGAGCCTTATTTAAGAAACTACAGCCAATTTTAGTTTTCTTATGAATTTATATGAAAAATCTAATTTTTTATGAAAAACATAGGTGATCACAGATCAACGTCCTTTTCTCAATTGGAGCCTTATTTAAGAAACTACAGCCAATTTTAGTTTTCTTATGAATTTATATGAAAAATCTAATTTTTTATGAAAAACATAGGTGATCACAGATCAACGTATTTTCCTAAGTTGGAGCCTTATTTAAGAAACTACAGCCAATTTTAGTTTTCTTATGAATTTATATGAAAAACATAGGTGATCACAGATCAACGTCCTTTTCTCAATTGGAGCCTTATTTAAGAAACTACAGCCAATTTTAGTTTTCTTATGAATTTATATGAAAAATCTAATTTTTATGAAAATCATAAGTGATCACAGATCAACGTCCTTTTCTCAATTGGAGCCTTATTTAAGAAACTACAGCCAATTTTAGTTTTCTTATGAATTTATATGAAAAATCTAATTTTTATGAAAATCATAAGTGATCACAGATCAACGTCCTTTTCTCAATTGGAGCCTTATTTAAGAAACTACAGCCAATTTTAGTTTTCTTATGAGTTTATATGAAAAATCTATTTTTTTATGAAAAACATAGGTGATCACAGATCAACGTCCTTTTCTCAATTGGAGCCTTATTTAAGAAACTACAGCCAATTTTAGTTTTCTTATGAATTTATATGAAAAATCTAATTTTTTATGAAAAACATAGGTGATCACAGATCAACGTATTTTCCTAAGTTGGAGCCTTATTTAAGAAACTACAGCCAATTTTAGTTTTCTTATGAATTTATATGAAAAACATAGGTGATCACAGATCAACGTCCTTTTCTCAGTTGGAGCCTTATTTAAGAAACTACAGCCAATTTTAGTTTTCTTATGAATTTATATGAAAAATCTAATTTTTATGAAAATCATAAGTGATCACATATCAACGTCCTTTTCTCAGTTGGAGCCTTATTTAAGAAACTACAGCCAATTTTAGTTTTCTTATGAATTTATATGAAAAATCTAATTTTTATGAAAATCATAAGTGATCACATATCAACGTCCTTTTCTCAATTGGAGCCTTATTTAAGAAACTACAGCCAATTTTAGTTTTCTTATGAATTTATATGAAAAACATAGGTGATCACAGATCAACGTCCTTTTCTCAGTTGGAGCCTTATTTAAGAAACTACAGCCAATTTTAGTTTTCTTATGAATTTATATGAAAAATCTAATTTTTTATGAAAAACATAGGTGATCACAGATCAACGTCCTTTTCTCAATTGGAGCCTTATTTAAGAAACTACAGCCAATTTTAGTTTTCTTATGAGTTTATATGAAAAATCTATTTTTTTATGAAAAACATAGGTGATCACAGATCAACGTCCTTTTCTCAATTGGAGCCTTATTTAAGAAACTACAGCCAATTTTAGTTTTCTTATGAATTTATATGAAAAATCTAATTTTTTATGAAAAACATAAGTGATCACAGATCAACGTCCTTTTCTCAGTTGGAGCCTTATTTAAGAAACTACAGCCAATTTTAGTTTTCTTATGAATTTATATGAAAAATCTAATTTTTTATGAAAAACATAAGTGATCACAGATCAACGTCCTTTTCTCAGTTGGAGCCTTATTTAAGAAACTACAGCCAATTTTAGTTTTCTTATGAATTTATATGAAAAATCTAATTTTTTATGAAAAACATAAGTGATCACAGATCAACGTCCTTTTCTCAATTGGAGCCTTATTTAAGAAACTACAGCCAATTTTAGTTTTCTTATGAATTTATATGAAAAATCTAATTTTTTATGAAAAACATAAGTGATCACAGATCAACGTCCTTTTCTCAATTGGAGCCTTATTTAAGACACTACAGCCAATTTTAGTTTTCTTATGAATTTATATGAAAAATCTAATTCTTTATGAAAAACATAAGTGATCACAGATCAACGTCCTTTTCTCAATTGGAGCCTTATTTAAGAAACTACAGCCAATTTTAGTTTTCTTATGAATTTATATGAAAAATCTAATTTTTTATGAAAAACATAGGTGATCACAAATCAACGTCCTTTTCTCAATTGGGGCCTTATTTAAGAAACTTCAGCCAATTTTACTTTTCTTATGAATTTATTTGAAAAATCGAATTTTTTATGAAAAACATAGGTGATCACAGATCAACGTCCTTTTCTCAATTGGAGCCTTATTTAAGAAACTACAGCCAATTTTAGTTTTCTTATGAATTTATATGAAAAATCTAATTTTTTATGAAAAACATAGGTGATCACAGATCAACGTCCTTTTCTCAATTGGAGCCTTATTTAAGAAACTACAGCCAATTTTAGTTTTCTTATGAATTTATGTGAAAAATCTAATTTTTTATGAAAAACATAGGTGATCACAGATCAACGTCCTTTTCTCAATTGGAGCCTTATTTAAGAAACTACAGCCAATTTTACTTTTCTTATGAATTTATATGAAAAATCTAATTTTTTATGAAAAACATAGGTGATCACAGATCAACGTCCTTTTCTCAATTGGAGCCTTATTTAAGAAACTACAGCCAATTTTAGTTTTCTTATGAATTTATATGAAAAATCTAATTTTTTATGAAAAACATAGGTGATCACAGATCAACGTCCTTTTCTCAATTGGAGCCTTATTTAAGAAACTACAGCCAATTTTACTTTTCTTATGAATTTATATGAAAAATCTAATTTTTTATGAAAAACATAGGTGATCACAGATCAACGTATTTTCCTAAGTTGGAGCCTTATTTAAGAAACTACAGCCAATTTTAGTTTTCTTATGAATTTATATGAAAAATGGAATTTTGATAAAAAAATATGTGATCACAGATCAACGTCCTTTTCTCAATTGGAGCCTTATTTAAGAAACTACAGCCAATTTTAGTTTTCTTATGAATTTATATGAAAAATCGAATTTTTTTATGAAAAACATAAGTGATCACAGATCAACGTCCTTTTCTCAGTTGGAGCCTTATTTAAGAAACTACAGCCAATTTTAGTTTTCTTATGAATTTATATGAAAAATCGAATTTTTTTTATCAAAAACATAAGTGATCACAGATCAACGTCCTTTTCTCAATTGGAGCCTTATTTAAGAAACTACGGCCAATTTTAGTTTTCTTATGAATTTATATGAAAAATCGAATTTTTTTATGAAAAACATAAGTGATCACAGATCAACGTCGTTTTCTCAATTGGAGCCTTATTTAAGAAACTACAGCCAATTTAAGTTTTCTTATGAATTTATATGAAAAATCGATTTTTTTTTTTAGTTTTCTTATGAATTTATATGAAAAATCGATTTTTTTATGAAAAACATAAGTGATCATAGATCAACGTCCTTTTCTCAATTGGAGCCTTATTTAAGAAACTACAGTCAATTTTAGTTTTCTAATGAATTTATATGAAAAATCGAATTTTTTTTATCAAAAACATAAGTGATCACAGATCAACGTCCTTTTCTCAATTGGAGCCTTATTTAAGAAACTACAGCCAATTTTAGTTTTCTTATGAATTTATATGAAAAATGGAATTTTGATAAAAAAATATGTGATCACAGATCAACGTCCTTTTCTCAATTGGAGCCTTATTTAAGAAACTACAGCCAATTTTAGTTTTCTTATGAATTTATATGAAAAATCTAATTTTTTATGAAAAACATAGGTGATCACAGATCAACGTCCTTTTCTCAATTGGAGCCTTATTTAAGAAACTACAGCCAATTTTAGTTTTCTTATGAATTTATATGAAAAATGGAATTTTGATAAAAAAATATGTGATCACAGATCAACGTCCTTTTATCAATTGGAGCCTTATTTAAGAAACTACAGCCAATTTTAGTTTTCTTATGAATTTATATGAAAAATGGAATTTTGATAAAAAAATATGTGATCACAGATCAACGTCCTTTTCTCAATTGGAGCCTTATTTAAGAAACTACAGCCAATTTTAGTTTTCTTATGAATTTATATGAAAAATCTAATTTTTTATGAAAAACATAGGTGATCACAGATCAACGCCCTTTTATCAATTGGAGCCTTATTTAAGAAACTACAGCCAATTTTAGTTTTCTTATGAATTTATATGAAAAATCTAATTTTTATGAAAATCATAAGTGATCACAGATCAACGTCCTTTTCTCAATTGGAGCCTTATTTAAGAAACTACAGCCAATTTTAGTTTTCTTATGAATTTATATGAAAAATCTAATTTTTATGAAAATCATAAGTGATCACAGATCAACGTCCTTTTCTCAATTGGAGCCTTATTTAAGAAACTACAGCCAATTTTAGTTTTCTTATGAATTTATATGAAAAATGGAATTTTGATAAAAAAATATGTGATCACAGATCAACGTCCTTTTCTCAATTGGAGCCTTATTTAAGAAACTACAGCCAATTTTAGTTTTCTTATGAATTTATATGAAAAATCTAATTTTTTATGAAAAACATAGGTGATCACAGATCAACGTCCTTTTCTCAATTGGAGCCTTATTTAAGAAACTACAGCCAATTTTAGTTTTCTTATGAATTTATATGAAAAATCTAATTTTTATGAAAATCATAAGTGATCACAGATCAACGTCCTTTTCTCAATTGGAGCCTTATTTAAGAAACTACAGCCAATTTTAGTTTTCTTATGAGTTTATATGAAAAATCTAATTTTTTATGAAAAACATAGGTGATCACAGATCAACGTCCTTTTCTCAATTGGAGCCTTATTTAAGAAACTACAGCCAATTTTAGTTTTCTTATGAATTTATGTGAAAAATCTAATTTTTTATGAAAAACATAAGTGATCACAGATCAACGTCCTTTTCTCAATTGGAGCCTTATTTAAGAAACTACAGCCAATTTTACTTTTCTTATGAATTTATATGAAAAATCTAATTTTTTATGAAAAACATAGGTGATCACAGATCAACGTATTTTCCTAAGTTGGAGCCTTATTTAAGAAACTACAGCCAATTTTAGTTTTCTTATGAATTTATATGAAAAATCTAATTTTTTATGAAAAACATAGGTGATCACAGATCAACGTCCTTTTCTCAATTGGAGCCTTATTTAAGAAACTACAGCCAATTTTAGTTTTCTTATGAATTTATGTGAAAAATCTAATTTTTTATGAAAAACATAAGTGATCACAGATCAACGTCCTTTTCTCAATTGGAGCCTTATTTAAGAAACTACAGCCAATTTTACTTTTCTTATGAATTTATATGAAAAATCTAATTTTTTATGAAAAACATAGGTGATCACAGATCAACGTATTTTCCTAAGTTGGAGCCTTATTTAAGAAACTACAGCCAATTTTAGTTTTCTTATGAATTTATATGAAAAATGGAATTTTGATAAAAAAATATGTGATCACAGATCAACGTCCTTTTCTCAATTGGAGCCTTATTTAAGAAACTACAGCCAATTTTAGTTTTCTTATGAATTTATATGAAAAATCGAATTTTTTTATGAAAAACATAAGTGATCACAGATCAACGTCCTTTTCTCAGTTGGAGCCTTATTTAAGAAACTACAGCCAATTTTAGTTTTCTTATGAATTTATATGAAAAATCGAATTTTTTTTATCAAAAACATAAGTGATCACAGATCAACGTCCTTTTCTCAATTGGAGCCTTATTTAAGAAACTACGGCCAATTTTAGTTTTCTTATGAATTTATATGAAAAATCGAATTTTTTTATGAAAAACATAAGTGATCACAGATCAACGTCGTTTTCTCAATTGGAGCCTTATTTAAGAAACTACAGCCAATTTAAGTTTTCTTATGAATTTATATGAAAAATCGATTTTTTTTTTTAGTTTTCTTATGAATTTATATGAAAAATCGATTTTTTTATGAAAAACATACGTGATCATAGATCAACGTCCTTTTCTCAATTGGAGCCTTATTTAAGAAACTACAGTCAATTTTAGTTTTCTAATGAATTTATATGAAAAATCGAATTTTTTTTATCAAAAACATAAGTGATCACAGATCAACGTCCTTTTCTCAATTGGAGCCTTATTTAAGAAACTACAGGTAATTTTACTTTTCTTATGAATTTATATGAAAAATCGAATTTTGATAAAAAAAATATAAGTGATCACAGATCAACGCCCTTTTATCAATTGGAGCCTTATTTAAGAAACTACAGCCAATTTTAGTTTTCTTATGAATTTATATGAAAAATGGAATTTTGATAAAAAAATATGTGATCACAGATCAACGTCCTTTTCTCAATTGGAGCCTTATTTAAGAAACTACAGCCAATTTTAGTTTTCTTATGAATTTATATGAAAAATCGAATTTTTTTATGAAAAACATAAGTGATCACAGATCAACGTCCTTTTCTCAGTTGGAGCCTTATTTAAGAAACTACAGCCAATTTTAGTTTTCTTATGAATTTATATGAAAAATCGAATTTTTTTTATCAAAAACATAAGTGATCACAGATCAACGTCCTTTTCTCAATTGGAGCCTTATTTAAGAAACTACGGCCAATTTTAGTTTTCTTATGAATTTATATGAAAAATCGAATTTTTTTATGAAAAACATAAGTGATCACAGATCAACGTCGTTTTCTCAATTGGAGCCTTATTTAAGAAACTACAGCCAATTTAAGTTTTCTTATGAATTTATATGAAAAATCGATTTTTTTTTTTAGTTTTCTTATGAATTTATATGAAAAATCGAATTTTTTATGAAAAACATACGTGATCATAGATCAACGTCCTTTTCTCAATTGGAGCCTTATTTAAGAAACTACAGTCAATTTTAGTTTTCTAATGAATTTATATGAAAAATCGAATTTTTTTTATCAAAAACATAAGTGATCACAGATCAACGTCCTTTTCTCAATTGGAGCCTTATTTAAGAAACTACAGCCAATTTTAGTTTTCTTATGAATTTATATGAAAAATCGAATTTTTTTTATCAAAAACATAAGTGATCACAGATCAACGTCCTTTTCTCAATTGGAGCCTTATTTAAGAAACTACGGCCAATTTTAGTTTTCTTATGAATTTATATGAAAAATCGAATTTTTTTATGAAAAACATAAGTGATCACAGATCAACGTCGTTTTCTCAATTGGAGCCTTATTTAAGAAACTACAGCCAATTTAAGTTTTCTTATGAATTTATATGAAAAATCGATTTTTTTTTTTAGTTTTCTTATGAATTTATATGAAAAATCGAATTTTTTATGAAAAACATACGTGATCATAGATCAACGTCCTTTTCTCAATTGGAGCCTTATTTAAGAAACTACAGTCAATTTTAGTTTTCTAATGAATTTATATGAAAAATCGAATTTTTTTTATCAAAAACATAAGTGATCACAGATCAACGTCCTTTTCTCAATTGGAGCCTTATTTAAGAAACTACAGCCAATTTTAGTTTTCTTATGAATTTATATGAAAAATCTAATTTTTTATGAAAAACATAAGTGATCACAGATCAACGTCCTTTTCTCAATTGGAGCCTTATTTAAGAAACTACAGCCAATTTTAGTTTTCTTATGAATTTATATGAAAAATCGAATTTTTTATGAAAAACATAAGTGATCACAGATCAACGTCCTTTTCTCAATTGGAGCCTTATTTAAGAAACTACAGCCAATCTTGGTTTTCTTGTGATTTGCTCTTTCAAATTTCATTTATTGCAAATTAAACTCGTAGATTTTTTTGAGGGTTGTGTTTTTTTATTAAATAAATTTAAAAAAAGTTTAGATGTAAAAAAAATTAATATTTAAATAAATATTTTAACACCTTAATACCTTTTGTTTTATAATACAATTATTTTAAAGAACATAGAAGTATTAGTAATAGAATAACAATTAAGATAGAAATAGTATAAAGAAATCCAAATCTTAATATTTGCGCCTTAAATTAGAAAACAAACAAAACAAAAAATTAAAAAAAAGTAAAATATCTATAATTAGAGTAGGTAGGAGTTATATTTAATATAATAGAAAAAACAAATAACAATTTGATTGTTATTCCTTGGGGGAGGATAATAAATTTAACAAGCCAATTTCTATATATATTTAACTATAAATAAATACAAGTCTTAATAATAAAATAGTTCGGGGAAGTTGGTTTCATAAATCGGTTTCTCGGTATTTGTAGAAGTATTTTGGGTATTTTTGTTATCGATGGCTAATGAATTGAATAGATCATTTAAACGATTTTGTATAACATCGTGCTAAAAAAGAATAAATAAAAAATTAAAGTAAAATATAAAAAAAGAATTCATTTTAAAAAATACCTTGGGTTCTGTACGTTTCATAAGATCTTCAAAATCGCTTTCACGGAAAGTGCGCACAATTTGCATTTGTTTTTCTTGTTGTTCTCTCTTCACGCTTTCAGATGGCTCAGCCAAATAACGTTTCATAGCATCTACAGTGTACTCAGGAGCCAGAGTTTTCTATAAAAATAATAATTAAAAAAATTAATAATTTATTTCTTGGTTTTTATATTAAACATTTTCTAACCTTTGATACTCCCGGTGAACTACTAATACTGTCTGCATCTGCATTATAGGCTGTCAAATCAGCTGAACTATTTCTCTGTGTCATATTATTACTAACAGATTCAACCCATGAGTGTCTATGTCCTGGATTATCTGCTTGATTGAGAGCATATGGTAGTCCGGTTTGTAAACGATTGAAATCCATACCAGCATTTTGTAAACACTCAGCCAAAGCCATTTTATCTATGGCCAAATGGGGTAAATTTAAATTATATTTACTACTTGATTTCTTGGGATCTAGTAAAGGTGGTAAGAAATAGGGAGCGTCATGTTTACGATCTTCAACTATTTTTTGGGCATATTCAAGTAAATTATTAATGCCTGTTACACGTGCCGTTAGTGTTAGCAATGCTATGGATATGGAGTATAGTGAACATTTGTGTATATCACTGAAGGTTTCAGTGGTTACAGCAACTTGTTGAATACTGTAAATAAAGATAATCGCATGTAAATGTTTTGGAATAAAATAAAAACAAATATAAGATTCAATATTTCAAATTTTTCCTTAACTTTTCACACTTACCCCAAAATGAACAACAAAAATTCTTGTACAGTTTCACCACATGCCATTTCAACAATAAGTAAAGCTGCCGTATTATAACTAGAAGACAACGAATCAACTTTATCCGACAAAGCCATGCTGTCGATTAAGGCCTGCATAATATTAGCACCATATTTATGAGTAAAAATAATATCCGAACGTGAAGGTGGCTCTTGCGACAAGGCCGCATATGGTTTAACGCTAACCACACTTAAAACCTTTTCATTTTGATGACGATCCAAAAGAGCTTGGAATATTTGCATAACAATAATACGCGTTGGATCATGAGGATTACGAGCCATTTTCAATAAAGGTTGCAAGAAACTGGCTGGGAAAGCCTTTTCAAAAGATACGGTACTATATTGAGTACCAACTTTTAGAAGAGATTTCAATAGAATATTTTGTAACATTTGATCGCCTTTACTTTTCTTTGAGAGATCGGGTACCGTGTTCATGATAAAGAGCATTATTTCAATTTTTTGATAATCTGGATGATGATTGGCAAATTCACCGAGAGCATTAATAAGAGCCTCTTGATATTGGGATTCTTCGGGTGTAATTTCAGAGGTGTTACTAACACTGGTTCTTAAATGTGTGAGTAAATTATTGATAATATCCAGGGCAGAAGGACCTACGCTTTCACCAGCAGCTATAGCTATGATTTTGGATAAAACAACAGCCAAAGAAGTGCGAGTTTTGGGGGAAGATTTAAAGTTATTATCTAAATGTTGCATGAGGGTTTCTACTACAGTATAAGAATACTGAGGTTGTATAGAAATCATAACAATACGGAAAGTGTGTATGGCAAAAGTGTTGGGTACCCATAGCTCATGACGATCCAAATGACTGCAAAAAAAAAAGAGGAGATTAAATAAAACTTTATAACTTTTAATGTTTATCAAACAACTTACGTTAATAAAGGCTTTAAAACACTACGTATATGACCAAATGAGGCACGTCCTACTAATTCTCTTAGAACTTCTTCAGCCAAAACAGGTGGAGTTACAGTGGTGGCATCTTCCACGGGTGTTAAGTCACCAGACTAGGGAAATATTTAGGAATTGATTAGTTTTTTATTTAGGGAAAATATTTATTAAGCTTTTGATAAAATAAAAGTGGTTTAGTGCTTTGGAAAATCCAATTGTTCTTTTGGAAATTTATTAATTAAATTTTACATTTTTTTTTTTTTAAATTTAATTAGAATTTAAAGATTAGTGAGTGCAATTTTGGAAAATATGTAGAAAATATTTAAATAAGAGTTAATTATAAAGTTAATTAAATAAAATTGTGTTTAATTATGGTAAGTATTATTATTAATATTAATAAAAAATTACCGCCAACATGTTTTTCTTCAAAAACATAACGTTAACGCCAAACTTAAACAATTTGTCAGTATTATTTTGTTAAATAATATTTTTGATTTTTTTATAAAGTGTAGATTTTTATTGAAGTGTTTAAAAGTGTAGACGCATTTAAATAAAATTTGCAAAAAAAGTATACAAAAAAATATATAAAAAAACATAAATAAAATACAATAAATATTTAATTCATTCTGTTGTGTATTGTTTTGGTTTTTTTTTTTTTTTATTGAAAGAAATAACAGACAATAATAACATGTCCTGTGACTAGAATGTTGTCTGCCATTTATCCTTCTTTTTTTTGTTTCGTTAAAGACAAATTCAATGCAATTCTCACCTGCATATTAAATAATAATGATGGTACAATTTTTTCCATATGCTGTTTTTCCCAAATATTCTCTACTAAATCATCGGAGACAGTTTTACGTATCACACCTTGTAGTCCTTTAATACCAGCCAAACGTATACTATCACGCAGCTCGATGTTATCATTGTTGCCATGACACATGGAGGAAAATTTTGAAATGAAAAAATCATAACGTCGATGATAGGAAGGAGTGTCCTCATTAATGTTGGCAAATTTTACAAACTGCAAAGATAGATAAAAAAAAACACACACACACACATAAAAAATAAACAATTATTATAAATATACAATGTAATATGACAAAAGGATACAAAAAATGGGAGAGACACTAGTAACACTTAAGTAAATATGCTCTTGTTGACCGCTACTGAGTGAGAAAGTATTAAGGTCAGGGTAAAACACACAAAATTATAATAAAAAAAGAAAAATATGAATAAAAATATGATGGAAGGATAATAAATTTCTATGTTTGTGTCCTATTATTGTACCAAGACATCATGCAAAATTAGTATTTTTTTTATATTCCTCTTAAGCCATAACAAATTTAACTAATTTTATTAATTTCCTTTCAAGACGAGGGCAATTAAAATAAAATGTTTTTTTTTTTTTTGCTACAGCAATTAATGGTGTTATTTATTTAATTTTTTTTGGTTAAAGGCGATGAATGTTTTCCTTGGTTATATTTTAAATACACACAGAAAAAAGATTGGTTGGAAAATGGTTATAATCATTAAAATTTAATAAAAATAACTATACTTTTTTAATTTATGTTATTGAAGAAACGTACCATTAAAGAAATTTGTTTACCTATAGCAGTAGAAAAATAATTTCCATAGAGTTTATATTCCTACAACTGTAAATTTAGTTAGTTTAATCAATTTGCGTATGATTGAAATAATTTTATCGAAATTGGCACGTGTGACCGAATTGAATTCAAATTTCAAACCAAAATATTGGTGTTTGTAATCAAAAATTTTATTACATTAGTTTAATTTAACCGCTAACCACATATTCAGTTTCAGTTATAATATTAAAAAATCGATTCGATGTTCTAAACCTATTGTATGGAATTCCTTCAGGAATTCAGTCTGAAGAATTGAAAATATTTTATATTTATTATAACGGCAGCCAAAGCTTCAACAGTGTCCCTTGTGCATTTTTTCTGTGCTACGGAATTGTAGTGTAATTGTATTTATTTGGAAACTTATTAAAATATGGTTATTGTTCTTAGCGTCATCAATAAGTTTTAACATTCATCACTCAATTCGGAAGATGCATCAGAACTTTTCTTCTGGAGAAAATACAGATTGGAAATCGATTCTTTGTATTTAAGTATATATAAAAAACTTACACTTATACATATATGTAAGTATGTGAATAAAGTACATACGTATGAATATATAAACAAAAAAAAAAAAAAAAAAAACACATTTCTTTTTAATTGGGCAGGCTTAATTTATATGTATTTTATATTCGAATTAATATTATCATAACCGAATTACTTTTGTCAAAATGGTTGAGACTACCGTAATATAGAGCAATGCCAAACGAATTATAAGATAGTACATGCAACCGACAAAATTCGATTGGCTAAAAATTCGGTTGCCCGAACGAATCTGTTTTTTCTGTGTACAGTATGATACAAAATTGAACTGCCTCTGAACTAAATACAAAATTAAAACACACTTTTTTCATTTCGGGTTCTCCTACTGAAAGTGAAATGAGGGAGTGGATATTTCCATAATAAGCTTTAACAATAAAATCGTTATTTTTGGTGATTTCAATGTTCACAACATTTCAGTACGAGCCAAATTATTTGTCGCACAGAATCACTTTGCGCAAATAGTGAATGAAACATAGCATAAGTAGGACTGCGCACGAAAAAATCTATACATACAAATCTGCTAATAGAAATTAAACCAATGCACATTGGGTTAAAAGGGGTCGAAAATTGCAATTAATTTAGGGAAAGATACGAGGGCGGATCAATAAATCCGTGACTTTTTGAACTTCCCTCGTAGTTATATGAAACGCAACAATGTTCCCATCAAGTATCACCTGTTAATAGACTACTGTCAAATTTTGAGCAAGTGTCGTCATTTACTTTGCGTTTAACAGCTGTTCAAAACATAAATCCTCGTGTATTTTTCTAAAAATGGAAAAAAGTGAATTTCGAGTGCTCATTAAACATTATTTTTATCGAAAAAAACCGTCAATCAAACCAAGGAAAATCTCGATAAATACTAGGGTATCCAATTATTTGGGTATTCATATTATTCGGTTTATTCGACAAATAATTATTCGAGGTTAAAAGTTGATCGGTTAATAACCGATTATTGGTAAATTATTCGATTAATCGAATAATCTTAGTTGTACGTGTAAAACATATAAATTGCATTAATTATACCATTTAATCTATTGAAATAGTTACTTAGAAATATAGTATATATTAAATTCTTTCAGCTTTTATCACATTTCATAAATTTTCAACCTTTTTGTATGAACAAATTGCATTTTTAGCTAATACTATAAATTAATCTCCCAATCCCGCCCTATTTAATGAATTTTACAGGTAAGTTTATTTTCTGTGTAAAAATAGTTTTTCGTTAAAAGAGTCAAATTAATATTGTTATTTTTTTAGTACATTTTGGAGTCGAAAATGAAAATGTTTATGACTTCTGTAGCTTTGAATTTATTTTATTCAAATCTATGTTTTAAAAATTTCTATTTAATTTTAATTCTTATGAAGAAATAATACTATGGCCTTTTTATGTTGCTTTTCATAAAACATTCTATCCTGACAAAAGATAGCATCTAAATAAGTCAGTAAGATTCTGAACTTGTGATCCAGAAGTAGTACAAATTCGTATAATTTCCAATGAATTGAATTTTTTGATACCTGACATTTATTACGGCGCATGGAAATTTATATTTAATAAAAAAACTACTCATGACAACCGAATATCAATATTCTATAGCAGAAAAATTAATTACAATATTTGTTTTTATATTGAATACTGTTTGCATAACTTTTAAAGCACAAGACAAAGTACGTCACTAAAAATAATTTTTATTTATTTTTACTGGGTTGTTACAGACCTCATAAAAAAGATATAATTTATCATAAAAACTAAAAAATTTTCTAATTTATAACTCCAGAAAACTGCATTTTGACACAAATTATTCGGTTTATTCGTTATTCGAAAATAGACAGTTTTAAATTATTCGGACAGTTAATCGACCAAACTTAACCGAATAACCGAATGACGGTTAATCGATTTGATACTGTAAAAAATACTATGGGGACTCT
Organism: Protophormia terraenovae; assembly: GCA_951394005.1. NCBI lineage: Eukaryota > Metazoa > Arthropoda > Insecta > Diptera > Calliphoridae > Protophormia > Protophormia terraenovae. The sequence goes on along the minus strand of OX596077.1, from coordinate 115,590,950 downwards.
GCACCATCGATTTCAATGGTAAAAAAGTGGTTTACTGACTTTCATTGTGGTCGCACAAGTACAAATGACGCTGAACGTTCTGGACGGCCAATTGAGGTCAGTACACCCGAAAATTTCGAAAAAATCCACGATATGGTGTTGGTCGAACGGAGAGTAAAAGTGCGTGAGATTGTTGATGCCATAGACATTTCATATGGCAGTGTGGTTTCGATTTTAAATGATCTGCTGGGTTTAAGAAAGTTGTCTGCAAGATGGGTGCGCGTTTGCTCTCAATTGACCATAAACATAAACGTGTGACAACTTCAAAGGATTGTATGGAGTTGTTTAACCGCAATCCGAATGAGTTTTTGCGGCTTTTTGTAACTGTGGATGAAACATGGATCCATTACAGTCTAAACAATGAGTTTTTCCGGGTGAACCTGCTCCGAAGAAGGCCAAGGTAAGTTTGTCGGCCAATAAGGTGATGGCAACAGTTTTTTGGGATGCACGCGGGATAATCCACATCGATTACCTTCAAAAGGGAAAAACAATAAATGGCGAATATTATGCCAACTTATTAGACCGATTTAATAAGGATTTAAAAAGAAAATGACCCCATATGGCCAACCCGTGCATCAAGATAATGCACGGGTGCACACGAGTGCAGTCTCAATGGCAAAACTCTATGAATCGGGCTACGAATTGGTACCTCATCCGCCATATTCTCCGGATTTAGCCCCTAGTGACTACTTCCTATTTCCAAACCTAAAAAAAATGGCTCGGTGGAAAGAGATTCAGCTCCAACGATGAAATGCCTATTTTAAGGACCTCGAAAAATCCTATTTTTTGGAAGGGATACAAAAACTGGAGAAACGGTGGACTAAGTGTATTGAGTTAAAAGGAGATTATGTTGAAAAATAAATTTTTGTTTTGCAAAAAAACACTGTGTTTCATTCAAAAAGTCACGAACTTATTGATCCGCCCTCGTATTGTGTTTGTACCGATTTCTCTTATACCATTCCATTGCCTTGTTGCGTAATGAGAAGTACTGAGATCTGGTCAGAAAAAACGTATACACTGTATTTTCTTAGGAAATGGAGAAGACTTTTCAAAGGTACTCATTCACATATATTTCTGTGTTAATGCAACCATTTATTAATTAAATGGTTGCATTAAATTAAACTTTCTTGGGAATTTAGATTTCTTTGGTACACTATATTTTTCTGCTACATTCCCTCTAGCATCTGCAACATAGAATTCGTGGTAAGGATGTTGGAAAAAGTCAGCCAGTACAAACGTTTCATCGTCTATTATAAAATAAAAAATAAAAAAATAAATAAAAAAATTATGAAAAAAATCCGTCTGAAGTACTTTTATGCTATTTGTTTACCTCTAAATTCTTGCTTACGTTTCTAATAAGAACTTTTTGCACTTTGTACGTCTTCAGGCTAGATTTCCTTTAAATTTTTCTGACAAAGACTCTGAGCAATTAACTTTTTGTCACACTTTTCTTCCAGAGATGAGGGGATTTTCTCTCAAAATCCTTTCTATTTTGTCTGAGTCTTACAATCTAAAGATGTTATTTTTTTCACCACCAGGATTCCTTTCAGTGGTCATGACTTCATTGTATAATATTATGACCCGAGAAGCTGTATTTTGTGATACACCTGACTTCCTAGCAATTGTTTTATATGACCTATGAGAGTTTTCATTAAAAATTTTAATTATGTGTTTAGCTGTTTTTTGTTCAATTTTTATTTTAAGAAATGAAACGTAACACATAGCTACTGAGCATAATGACAAATGTAAACCATTTAACAGAATTATTTATTTTTCGCCACAACAGAAATTATAAGTCTTAAAGTATGCAAGGATTTTTTCGTGTGAAGTCCTTAGCTCATGTGTTAAAGGACACCACAACAGTACTCTCGATCTTTGTCTATGAAGTATGAAGGCAAGTTCTTTGCAGCTTTTGGCAAATCCGTTCATTGCATCATTTTTGCCTCCTTTTCGTCCTTCAAGTTTCGTATCCAAAGAACGTTCAATACTCCTCTTCGAAAAATACCGTTGGGGTGCTAAATGATTTTCATAACCTTTACAACAGATATATATATATATATATATATATATATATATATATATATATATATATATATATATATATATATATATATATATATATATATATATATATATATATATATATATATATATATATATATATATATATATATATATATATATATATATATATATATATATATATATATATATATAGATATATATATATATAAGTTTGTTACTAGGACGATGTTCGTCCTTCTGTTAGTCGGTTGAAATGGCGTTTATGAAGGCAGCCGTTATAGTAAATATATGATATAAATATCAAAAGATCGGTTATCCTTTCGAGAATTTTACTATTGAAATTCTGCAAAATCGCATAAAAAATGGCTGAGTTTTTTAAAGATTTTTTTCGACATTTTGAAGCACCTAGTTTTTTTTAAACAACGGAATTGGTCTATAAACAACTGAATAGTTGGTAAATAACTGAAAAAATCGATTAAAAATAAACACACACAAACAAACATTTGTATAAACTGAAGCATTGCAATGACTATATAAGTTTTATACAAGGTTAAATCGGGAAGATCGGTCCATAATTAGCCATAGCACCTATATAAGGCCCCCTTTAGAAAATCACTTTAACTTGCAAAAATCGCACATATGTAAATGGCAGTATCATGGTAATATTCGACACAAATAAATATCGTTCCATAGCCATAGCCATATTAGGCCCATTTTCGAAAATTTCGTAAATCATTTAAATGCACAAACGCAATGGTGTAGGTTATAATATTATTGGGCTTGACCGACTATAATTTTCTTACATGTTTTAAAGTATAAATGTGAAAAAAATAATACATATCGTCACCAAAAAATGTAAAACAATGTAACATCACTTTTTACAACTTTACAGGAGGTACAAAATACTTTCTAAAATCAAAACAAATTGTCCTACAAACAAGATTTTTGGGTTATTACAGGCTTAATATCGCCTAATATATTGGTGATGAATATTTTTATTTTTATTAAGTATATTTTAAGTTATGTGGTTTACGTTTTTTAAGATTTTAATTTTCTGAAGCCAAAAAGACGTAACATCAATACAAATTTTAGTAAAAGTTTTATTAAAAAGATTTTTGACAAATTTTATTTAAAATTTTTAATAGCTTTTATATTTTTAATAAATTGCAATCTAAATTTGTAAAAACAAGAACAAATTTGTTTTTTTTTTTAATTTTTTTTAAACAAATGTGATGTTACGTTATTTTGTCTTAAGAAAATCATTGACTTCATTAATATAATCGTTATTTTTTGAGCTACAAGTCACGTATTTTGGAAAAATAAACTATATTTCATCAAAAACCCAAATTTGAAAATTTAGATGTTACGTTGTTTTGCATTTTCGGTGACGATATATTAAGGCATTATTTTTTATTATTTGTGGGTAAAGACAAGATAGCAATGCCATGCCAAAAATTATTGAAAATGTAATCAACTTAGAATATTTTATTACTGAGGAAAAAAAACGTAAAACGTAGAATACATTTCGTTTTAATTAGGCGCAACAGCACTCAAATCTAAAGAGAAAGACAGGGTATCAATTATTAATATCAGAAGCCTAAGAAGGATTCACAAAAAAAAAAAAAAATCACAGAAATAACAAAAATTTCTTAATTTTTAAAAATTCATTTAAAAAATTACGTTTTCCAAACTAGCACTTTAAATCATGATTCCAAAAAATAAAAGGTATGTTCGTGTTGATTAAACAAATATCTAGTGTTCGATAAGCACTGAAGGTCAGGGGAAAATATTTACCGACACCTTCCCCACCCAAAATAAAAACAATAATAATAAAATAATTAACAATAAAACACTTCACTCAAAAATCCATCATTGTCATGTAAAGATATAATAATTGCAAATAATTAGTTTTTGATAAAAAATTAAAAATAAATTTATATATAAAAAAAAAACAGTCAAGAAATTAGAAGAAATAACAGTGTCAAGAAGTTTTTATTTTACTCTCCGTTTTATACTTTTAAATTAAACTATTTTGAAAGGTACAATTGAACGAATAAATCATACTTATTCGAACATTGTACTAAATAAAAAAAAAAAAAAACATTTCGCTAGCAACATAAAGATAAGCCAAAACTCTAAAGTGTTTGAATATAAGTTGAGTGAGCAACAATCCGTTTGGGTTTGTTTTGTTTTATCAATTTAACATGTATTTGATATTTTTATAATTTTATCACAAAAGTAGTATAAGTAATAAAACAGTAAACAAAAATGTTTACGAGAACTTACTACATACTATGCGAAACTTAAGTGAATGCGAGTAAAATTGCTGCAATAGTAAGTACAAATCTATTTAACATTATGCTGCACCACGTGCCCATTGATATTTACATAACATACTTTAATAGGTTCTTTAAAGTTCTAGTCCCTTCCGCAAGTGAATGGTGCAGTGGTAAACTTGTAGACCATTATGACATCAGAATATATACAAACATCTTTATGATGAACATTAGTGTTGGATTTGGAGTCTTCTCTGACAAACCTATGAATCTACGCAGACAAAATGGGCGGGAATACCGACAACTTTGTCGACAGTCAAGCGGTATTCCTCTCACTCAACTTATATACTATCACGTCTTTATTAGATAAGGCTGGGTCGGCTATCTGACCTGAAAAAAACAAACAAATAGTTTTAGACATGGAATTTTGGGATACAAATACTGAATGATCTCGCGGCAGCCGTTTAGATCTAGTATCAACATTAATATTAAGATATGAATTAAAAAACATCACAGCTGACAAAAATAGCCATATGTGTTGCTACCATGCATAAAATTGTTGCAAAATTAATGTTGTCCTGTGTAAGCGTTTATCTGATTGTTATGAAAACACTGTATTGATCATATATTTCATTACTACTCATTTATTCTATCATCAGATAAAAAGTACTTTTTTTTTTCATTACAAATTTTCTTTGGGGATATAATGTTTAAGTTTTTTATGGTTTGTAGGGATTTTCAAGGAAATGACCTACATAAAACATGCCACAAAAAATACCTCTATAAATGACCAACAACAATGAAATAATATTGTTAATACTAAAAAAATCCCTTAGGCTTAAAGGTACTTATCACATGTAAATTAGATAAAATTAAAAAAATACAGCGATAATTATTCATGGACACAAGTATTTATCACTATTTAGTTATGTTGTTAAACACTAAAGGGATTTGTTTTTTTAATTTTTTTTTTTTTTTAACTGTATTTTATAGAAGGTAATTTATTTGATATTTTTCAGTTTTAAAAAGCACGTTTTTTTTAAATTAAATTGTATTTTTATAAATGCTGATATTTAAATAAAATAATTTTCTTATAACAAGATTATTGAGTTATATTTGAACTCAATTTTACATTACAATAATTAATTATAGTGTTTAGTCTTATAGTTCATTGAACTAATTTATGATTACCTAAGTATTTGTTTAATTATTACCATTTGTACTGATAACCATGTTGAGATTTAAGCAAACAAATTTCTATTTTTTTAATAAGATGTTAATCATACGATTTGTTATATTTGTACTTAGAGACTTATTTAGTGTAAATATTCCATTTAATAAAATTGTCGCGCTCTTAGCTAATGAAGATTATATGATATATTTGTTTTTGGACCTTCTCGTCAAGAAAGAGAATACAATTGATAATAAACTACATAGATTTGTTAAATGAAACTAAAAGACATCTGTCACTTTGTTTTTTATGCATTAAATTTTAAGCATTATAATTAATACTAATGTGTGATTGACTAGGGAAACCAAAAATCTAAAATATCATATTTTCCCTGGGTAATTTTAATAATATTGATATTAATTTGTTAGGGCATATTATTTTCACATAATTTAAGATTAAGAAGTATTTTTTTTATATAAATTTGTTTCAGACATATTTTGTTATATTTTATTGATAAGAGCAACTTTTTTGCATATTTTGTATTTACTTAAGCTTATTTTGCCCATTTCCGTTCCCATTTTATTTATTTATTTATTTATTTATTTATTTATTTATTTATTTATTTATTTATTTATTTATTTATTTATTTATTTATTTATTTATTTATTTATTTATTTATTTATTTATAATATTATTTATTTTTAATTTATGATATAATTAGTACCATAATTTTAACTACTCAATAAATCGATTCAATTTTTCTTAAATTCTCATTGACAAGAGCGATTTTGAAATATTCTTAAATGAAAACAAATGTTTTATTTACCAATTACTACTCAAAGTCTAACCAGTTGAAGAAATGGAAGACTAGAATATTTTAAATTTCGTTAGAAAAAATAATTATTATAAAAGTTTTTTCTTACCCCCTTTATTTTGTACCCCACTTTGAAAAATTGTTTATATAAATAAATTGTTATTGTTTTTCAAAAATTTTATGGAAAATTTGTGAGATGAAGTATTTTACAAAATATGAGGTTAGTATTTGTTATATATAAATTAACCCTTAGATTGACCTTAATAAAGAGAAGTATAAAATCCGTTATATGTGCAGAGGGAATTTATTGAAGATCTTTTCTACTTTCACTTCTGAAATTTTTTGTATCAAAAGAGTACTTTTTAAAATAAATATGTTATTATTAAGAATAAATTATTTGATTATTTTAGACAAATCATATTTTTTAAAGTCTAAAAAAATTGCAATTTTTTGTAAATGGTAGTTTTTTGTTTTTTAACTTTCTTCTTGTTATACTGGTTAAAGGCAAATTTCTTCCCACGATCAGCGATATCATGCAGTCGGACCTCAGTCACTAGCAAAAGTTTAGGGGGAAACGGAGCTAGTTCTTTTCACCAGAAGGTACAAGATTGAGCAGTTTAGGCTACTAGTACAAGGGGGAATTGAACTGAAATTGGCGAGCGAAGCCAAATGTCTTGGAGCGTTTCTTGATAGCAAGCTATCTTTGTCAGATGAATACACAGGAAATGCTTACAAAAGATCTCAACGCCTACTACACATGCAGGAGCTCCATAGGTAAGAATTGGGGTCTTAAACCAATGGTAGTAAACTGTATTTACTTACGCATCGGTAGTGAGACCAATTCTAACTTATGGGTGTTCAGTATGGTGGGAGGCAATGAGAATAGGAAATCATAGGAATCTTTTGTCTAAAGCACATAGATGTGCTTCAATTGGCATCACAGGTGTCATAAGAAGCACACCTCAGGCGGCACTTGACGTCATTTTGCATCTCTTACCCATTGAAGAGTATGTGATGGGAATGTGTGCAAGGAGTCTGATTAGACTTAAAGTACTAGGACTAATGGGATTAATCAGAGTAGGATATTTCAAACTTTTAAACGAAATCAATCTCAATGGCCATGCTCTAGCTTCTTCGGTATCTACGGATTACATGGGCACTGAGATTGATTTCGGGGAAACTCCTGCTCTTATTATCCCAAATAGGGACCAATGGTCAGGTGTATAGAAACTATATAGAGGAGCATCGGTATTTACTCATGGATCCAAAATTACGTAGCCGTCTATTTTCTTGAAGAGAATATCAGAAAGTTGTATAAGCTTCTAGATAGTTGTAGCGTCTTCCAGGCGGAAGGTATTCTTAAAGCCACGGAGTTAATAGCGAGGAACATTGAAAGGAATACAGAAATAACTCTGTATGTTGATAGCCAGGCGGCGTTCGGGGCTCTGAAGGGACATTTTGTCAAGTTTTGGCTAGTTAGCGACTGCAGGAAGACTCTGCTGGGTACCGGGTCACTGCGATATAGTCAGCAATGAAATAGCTGACGAATTGGTTCGAAACACCTCGGCTTTGGTTGGAGCTGAAAGTGAAAGTAGTGTGAAATCACCTTTAGGCGGACTGCAAACTTGATATGGCTGCTATAAATCTACTATTAGGCATGAAATGGGGATACCTTGAAACCATAATAGGTGAAACCAAATGCTTTATCCAATATCCAATGAAGATCCAATATAGGATCTTCAGGTCTTTGCAGAATGTGTAAGGATGACGAGGAAATAGAGACAGTGGAGCATATTGTATATCAATGTCCGTGTCTATAACGGAATAGGCAGTAATGGTAAGACTCTCGTTTCATTGACGGATTAGAGAGTATTTCCAGCATCAATTTAGGAAACTTTTCTTTACTATTTTATATCTATATCTCTTCTTCTTTTTTGGTCTCACCTTTTCATTTTCATTTCACAATCTTTCTCCATGAACTCTTTCTTTTCTAATTTTTCTATCCCAGTCATTTTTCCGAAGGAACTCACAATAGACCTATAGGTCTCCGAGTGGATGTACATGTTTTTTATATAATAAATCTTATACAACCCTTCTGTACCAATCTTGTTATTATAATTTTTTCGCAAAAAAAAAACTATTTTTTTTTCTCTGATCGTTTATGGACCGAAATTTTTATTTCATATATCTTTTTTTCATAAAAAGCTTAAAATGATGTATTTTTATCTTGCATTTGGAAAGAAAACTTAATATTTTTTTTGAGAAAATATACTATTTAAACGCTGGGAACGTAGGGAACTGAATGAATTAAAAAAATAATAAATTTAATATAATTTTTATTTTTCTTATATTCAGGTCATCGTTGGAGTGGTCTTTCTACAAATGGGTCTTATGGAATCTAATTTTAATAATTAAACGGACACATATCTATATTTCAAATTTCTCAAATCTGTAAGCATCCAGAATAAACCATCTTATTTATTTATTTATAAACATAATTGTGATTACAAAGGCATGAATAAGGCACTAACAACAGAGGTTTTTGACCTATACTATATTATAGCATATGGTCTAATAAATACTGCAGAAACTACAAACGGAATGTTGAAGGATGTAAAAATAAATATTACATTAAAATTTGAAACAACATAGAATTTAATGTTCACGTGATTTCATTTGATAGAACAGAAGGTGTCTAGTAATTACTCACTAAATATTACATTAATTAAATACAAAGCAAAGACCGTTAATTTAATTATACAATTAAAACGTTTCTTTTAAACCAATTTGATGACACATACATATGTATGTGTATATCAACAAGCCTTAAATATTTCATTGTTTTTGTTTTTTAATAAAAAAAAAGAAACTTACCGAATTTGTAGCCAAAATTTGTAAATTAGGATTCGAGTCTTCAAGTAATTTTTGTACCATACGCAAAAATGATTCAACAAACAAATTAAGGGTGGTTTGAGCATGACAAGCTTGAAGCAATATATCCATGGCTTCCATGGCAATTTCCACAAATCTGAAATTATGAAAATAAATTAATGAATAAAACAAAATAAAAAAAAACCTTAAAATGAAACCACAAAAATATAATAATTTTAAAATAAAGATGCCGCACAATATTGCACCACATAGCTTGCAAAAAAGAAAAATGTTAATAAAACGAAGATGAAGATGGGAAATGACAAAATTATTTATTATATTTAAACAAATATATATATATAAAAACTCCACTTTATGAGTGCATACTAATAAGAATAATTATGAGTCATTTTTTTTTTTTTTTAAACATTCTAGTTTTTACTTACTTGTAACGTTTGCGATTTATATCCTTTGTTGCCTTTTGATACAAATATTCTCCAATACGATCCAATTTATCAGGTGAACTTAAAGAATAGAAAGTTAATTTCTCCATATTCGATTTGACTAGACCATCCTCGGGTATAGCAGGGAAAATATTGTCCACCAAGCGCTTATAGCGTGGCCTTAAGGCCGAACAGCAGCCGCAACAACCTAACGGTATAAAACAGGGTTGAAAACAACATGAACATGGTGGGCGCGATACTGAAGGTCGCGGTATTAAAAGACGCATGCATTTATAGCTAAACATGCTTTATGGCAAATTCATTTGGAACTGCATTTTTTTCTAAATTTCTTATAAACTAAAATGCGAGGCAACGTAATAATGTGTCACAAATTGATAATTTTTATTATTATTTTTTTTTTTTTTGTTATATTTTTGTTTATTTATTTAATGTGTTGATACCGAGGAAGACGATTTTGTACTAAACAACCGTTAACAAATCTAAAGTTATCATAGTGGTTAGAAGACGATTTTGTTTGGCTTTTTCTGTCCATGTATATTTGTACGAACTAACGAACTCACTGAGTGTATGAATGAATGAATAAAGAAAATAATGAGCGTATTTGCGTTTGTGTTTTTATAATCGTTTTCTTTATTGTTATTTTCATTCTATATTTTGCTGAGTTAATATTTTCATATATTTATACAAGCGAAAATTGTAACAAATTTATAAACAAAATATTGTAATGAAATACTTATGTATGTACGTAGATATGTAAACAATAACGTAGGGCTGTAGTCTAAAGTTTATTTTCAATTTTAAGTTGTCGTAGTCAACGACGATGTCGTCGAAGTTATTGTTTAACATGCAAACACTTTTAAACAGTCATTCACTTTAATTTTGTTGGGAAGTTTTCCAAGGATAATAAGAACTAACTAATAACAAACTTTCATAAAATTTTCCCTATTGTTTTAGAACATTTGAAAGGTTAAAGAACTTTAAAGAAAACAAAAACAATAATTTTAAATGGACGAATGAATTTTTTGAACTTAGGGATTAATCTCACTGTTATCTTATAATTTCAAAGATTAATGATAAAAAAGAGTGAATCACAAATTAAGACATTTTTTTTTGTTAAGTCCGACCTCATGGTTTCTCTATCATAAGTACTTACTTATAATGTTGTAAGTATTTGTTTCCGGTTTCGCCTATATTCTTCACAAAACAAAACTTTACGGAATCACTTCTCATGCTAAAAAAAAAAGTCAGAGAAATATAGTTGTTCAAGCCCGACCCTACACTGTTCTGTATGTACATACATATGTATATCAAAATTCGAGTAGGGGTCTTATATAAGAACTGGGGCCATATAAGACATATGTATGTTTAAGAAATTTGCCATACTAATTTTCACTTATATAAAACTTATAAGGAGTGCGATCGAAAAAATCTTAACACACATTTTGCCTCATAACTTTTTTCGGAATCAATATTTAAATTTTTTTTATCTAGTTATCATTGAAAAATATGTCAGTTATTATTTTTAATGACAACCATGTTGATTTGTTGTGACTTTGATCAAAATGAGTGACGAAAAAGATGTTCGTGCTACAATTTACTAAAAAATTTCAAAAAAAATCAAATATTTCCTAAAAATAATTGGCCAAAAAATTAAATGTCTGTCGTCAAACTGTTTCCAATGTTATTAAGCAGTATCAGGAAAATTTGATCATTGATAGCAAACCTGGTTCGGGAAGCAAAAAGGTCCGCATGACATTGGGAAGGCCAGAAAATTTAAAGAATATTGAAAAGAACTCCAAACACATCTGGTAGAAAAGCAGCCCGGTTAGCTCAGTGCTTTGACTATTTGGTGCAAAATGTTAAAGTTAATGCGGAGTTAAAAACATATAAAGTCCAAAAAGTTCCAAACAGGAATGCTGCAAAAAATTTAGAAGCCAAGAACAGGATACGGAAATTAAAAAATAATTTCATACAAAAATACTCATGTTGTATAATGGACGAAGAAACGTATGTGCTGGCAGAATTTTCGCAGCTTCTGTGTCAAAACTTTTATGTTGCTAATGCTCGAGGCAATGTTGAAGATAAGTTTAGGATCCAAAAGAAGACTTTTTAAAAAAAAAATCCTGGTATGACAAGCTTTTTGCAGAAGTCATTTGTTGTATTCGGCTCTATAAATACCGAAATATACAGTATCGGTCATCTAATTAGCCCACCTAACCAGAATTTTTTTTGGACTTAATTTTCTTTTTCTTGAAAAAAGTTTTTAATTGTTTTATTTATTCAATATATTGGCCATTATGTACTTAATACATTGCAGCCAAAACTTGGATTAATAAACTAACACTTTACGCAAAAACATTGTTTTATTAAATATTCCTATAAAAATAAAGGACAGCTAATTAGCCCACTTACACTATTTATTACGAAAAATCTAAGCAAGCTTTGAAAAAAAGTAATTTTTCATATGAATTATAATTTAAAAATAGAAGTACTGCAATTTTCGTAAAAAATTTCATATCTAAATTGGTTAAAACGCCTTATATTTCGAATATTCGACATTTAATAAAAATCGCGAAAAATGTAAATTAAAATATTATGAAATTTTATAAAAACCTTCATAGTCCTTTAATTATGGTAAACAATCATCTGTAACATCGAAAGCAATACAAAAAGTTTAAATTCGTTAACTCAAATTACGGTTTGAGTTACTCCGCGAATTTAGATGATCAAATAATCAGCATTTAAGTAAGAAAAATCTTTTCCAAAAGAAAAATAAAAGTTGAGAAATCATTTTAAAATTGATAAACTATCTAATAATATTTAATAGATATTATATCGATACTATCTAGTGCAAAAAATTGCTGGTAGTTGGTATATGCGATGTATTAAAAAGTTTTACTAGTATTCTAGTTAAAAAGAAAGTGTAAAATCTTACCTTAACATTGCAAAATTGAAAATAACTTTGCTTAAATCATTCGTCTAGGTAACTTATTGACAAATATTTTATGCATCTCATCCAAGCGGTTTCTTTAGATAAAATTCTTTGTATTTTTGTTTACTGATATAAAGAACTTACTTTTTTTTTTGAAACATCTATACTTATGATGCTTTTTATACTATATAGTATAACATTTGGCAATTGGTTTTAGTTTTAGTAGATACTTAAGTACATTTTAAAGCGTTTTTTATTCGCCACAAAACTTTTAAGTCAGAGTTTCATTGCGAAATTTATGATTATTCTATTTTAGAAATTCGCAATTTAACAAAGTTTTTCATTTCTTTGCACAGCGCTGAGGTTTTTGAATGATTTATGATACTTTGGAGGATTATTGACGATAATGTAATGATTATCTAACCTTTCTAACCAATTTTCTTAATGGATTTAATTGATTTTGACCACTTTGTATGTGTTGTCGAATATTAGTATTTTAATGGATGTTTCCATGAAATCTTCCCACTAAAATTATCTTAAATTAATTAAAATTACTTTATATTTAGAATTTTATATTAAAACATAATTTTTTTCAGAGCTTACTTAGATTTTTCGTAATAAATAGTGTAAGTGGGCTAATTAGCTGTCCTTGATGTTTATAGGAATATTTAATAAAACAATGTTTTTGCGTAAATTGTTAGTTTATTAATGCAAGTTTTGGCTGCAATGCATTAAGTATATTATAGTCAATATATTGAATTAATAAAACATTAAAAAACTTTTTTCTAGAAAAAGAAAATTAAGTCCAAAAAAAAATCTGGTTGGGTGGGCTAATTAGGTGACCGATACTGTACATACATCAAAGAATGTTTGCAAAAAAGACTTCTTTCATAAGGGAGCACAAAAAATGTGTCCATACATGTTTGGTCCGATTTGGATTCATGTCGCTACGGTAAGAAAGGTCTGGAGTGGTACCAAAACAATAACATAGTTTTTGTACCAAGAGAGGTAAAAAGTGAATTGAAGAGCACAAAAAAGGTGTCCCAAAATACCGAACATTTTAAAAGATGATGTGCACACTGTTCCAAAAAAAGTGACTGAAACAACTATAAAATCTCTAACAGAAGGGTTACCAAAAATGGTCCACGAGTTCATAAGTAGTGGATAGAACTATAAAAGTTATATTTTTCTGTGATCTGTAATATAATATCGTTTAAATAAAAAAATAATGAGAACTCTAAGTTCAACCGTTTCCAAATTGTTGAATTTTATATATATTAAGATTTTTTCGAACGCACTCCTTATATACTAAATTTTAATTAAACATTGCTATATTTAAAGCATTTGTGATCAGTGGGGACTTTTTTATGGGGGTTAGGTGAAATAATGGACTGATCATAACTAATTCCAAAAAAGATAAAAGGGCAAAAAAGACATGTGTACCAAATTTCATTAAATTATTTTCAAAATTGCGAGCTGTAGTTTGATTACAACGTTTACATGGAGGGACAGGTGGACGGACATCTTTAAATCGACTCAGAAAGTGATTCTAAGCCAATTGGTATAAATTAAGGTGGGTCTTAGACCATTATTTTTGGGTGTTACAAACATCAGCACAAATACATAATACACAGTTAATACTCGGACAGAGATAGTCGATTATACCAAAAATATAATACTGTTAAAGTACTTCGTTACAGTGCTTTGACGACGGTTTAGAAGAAACGTTTGATAGAATTTAGTAGATACAATCAGACTAAATTCTATGCAAAAAACACATTGCTAAAATGTATACATATGTATAATAAACATTGTATATTTTTGTAAATATTTTATATATTCTACAATTGTTTATGTAAAAAATATTTAGCACTAAATTATTATTGCATTTTCCTGAGTATAAATTTTTGATTTTTTGCTTATTTTGATGAAATATTTTTCTAAATGCTTACATTATATAAACGTACATATTAGTTGGTATTATAGAATAAAATTAAAATATCATTAACAAATCATTTTGATAATGTTTTTATATTTCAGGTAAGAAAGCTTTTTTTATTGCTAAAAACTTTCTAAACGACTTCTTTAAAGAGGAGGAAGAAAAAATATGTGTACTAGATGGAATTTGATCTGCTAATATTTCGCCCTTAATAAGGCGAATTCACGAGTATGTATATTTTAAAATATTTTACAATAACTCCGATTATACAATTGAAACACAAAAAGATGCAGATGAAAATTATCTTTAAGTTAGTGTTTCGGAGTTAATCAGAAATTAGTATAAGAAAAAAAATTTTTTTTCATGCAAAATGGAATAATTTTTTTTTTTGAAAATTTCTTTTAAGAAATAAAACCGGAAACAATATGCTGTTTTCAAACCTTTATCATAATACTATGAATAAAATAAGACATATCATCAAACTTGATGCATAAATCTTGATTTTATTCACAGTTGAGTAAAAATACCTGTACATTAAAAAGCCTCACGAAAAAAGTTGCAAATGTACCCCTTTAGCAATGAAGATTAATATGTTTTTATATGATTCCCAAAATATTACGTCTCAATGTTTAAATTTCCGTGAGCTGGACAATTTTTAAATTCGATTAACCGACAAAATCGATTATCCGGGAAAGAAAATTTGTAATTGTTTTCTTTTTTCTATCCATTTCATTTTTTTTTTTTTGCATCGATTAACCGTGATTACCTCTATTATCCGGGATTCTAAGCATCATTTTTTTTTCGATTGCTTTTGAACAATCAAACACAATGTGAATGAAACAAAAAAGGGTAATTCCCTCGTTTGAATAAGATGAGTCAGATCAAGGAAAAAAATGCAAGTTTACTGCATTCATGAAAAGTTAGTTAACGAAAATATTAATTTGAAAAAGAAGAAACAAACAACATTATATGTTTTTTTAAAAGAAACTGTATTGTTCACTGTTTTTTTTTTCCAAAATTATTATTTTTTCCTTATATTTTTTAAACATTTACATATCCCAGCAAAAACTTTGGTTGCCTAGTAATGAGTTAAGAAGCTAATATAATGGCTTCACACCACTTACACATTAGCTGAATAACCCATTATTTTAACACGGTGATGACTTAGAGGCAACTACTTACCTCATGACATTACTTGATGTCATTACAAGAACTAATTACTTTTAAGTTGTTCAATAATTCATTGATTTTAAAGTATTACTGAAGTCATTATAAGTTTAAACAAGAGAAACTAGTTGCGTTTTAGGTTACTAATATGTTATAAATATTATGAATCGAACATGAATTTTTCCCCAAACTTTTTTCATAAAATATAAAATTTTTTTATTAAATTGTTCTTTATAAAAATTTTAGGAATTTTGCATAAATTTTGCTTAAATTTTGATAAGATTCTAATGCATATGCTAAATAAAAATAGTTTAAATAGAAAATATTAGCAATAAATGAAAATTTACCAAGAAAAATTAGCTAGAAAATAATGTTTAGAAATTTGCACAAATTTGATACAATTCTGCAGCATAATTTTATTAAACAGCGCTTCTATTCTGTTGAATGATCCCAATACATGTGTAGCTAAAAATAATTAAAAACTAAAAATGTTCCAAAGAAAATTTTAAACATTTCATTACAAATGGAAATATTAAATAAAATTTAAACAATTTATTTAAGTTTTTTTGACTTTTAATTCATTAACTAATTATTTATATTATTATTAAGTGTTTTTGACTTTTAATTCATATAGAAAAAAGTTTCAGTATTTAAGAAATTATTCTTAAATATTATGAACTAAAATCTATGAAACAAAATTTTTATATTTATGTACAAACTTTTTTCTGTGAGGGGAAAGATTTTATAAATTTTAATTTCAAAAACTTAACAATAAGGAAACATTTAATATTTTAAAAACTATTTTAGATTAAAAATTAATTCATACTCGAATTTTGTCTCGTCCTTTAAATAATTAATATATTTAATAAACTGAATAAAAAATCAATAAAAAGTAGTTTTTCAAAAAATCTGATCATAAATAATTACATACCGGGTTATAAATAAGTAGTCACCAAAACTACTTCCATGTAACGTAGACCGTATGTTGTTATCATTGAAAAGTAACTACATCCGTAACCACATGCCACTACCAAGTTTTGACTGGGATATATTAAATCCTTAAATAATTTAATTATATAAAAAAAAAAAAAAAATTTTAAAAATACTACTCAAAATTTTTACTCAATTAACCGGGATAATTACAGATAATCGAGGTTTTACTGTACCTCTAAAAATACATATTTCTTTCTATATCATTATCAAGCTTTTCATTAGTACTAAACAAGGATCTGCTTTCACTTTTTGTATCACGTATTGATTTTGACCTCTTTTTAGGCAATCGCAATTGTATGACTCGAGGACGATTTGTCCAATTTAGATAATTAGATAATAAAATATAATGTGGACTTGACTGGAAGAAAATTTTCGTCTGCATCTTTTGATGTATCATTTATCTAAATCGTACAAATCGTTCTTGAATTTTACTAGTGTGACCGCTGAATAAAGTGAATATAACTCATGTTCATAAAAAAAAAAAAAAACAGTACGTGAAAAAAGTGAAAGCAGACCATTGTTTAGCTCGTTAAATTCCATCTAATTAATCCATTTTCTTAAAGATTTTTTTTACAGTGTATTGTATCTCTTTTTAATTGTAGCTATACATGAATATTTTCACTTAACTGGAAATAAAATCAAGATTTGTGCATTAATTTTGATGAGACATGGCTTATTTTATTCGCAGTACTACTAGCTTTATGTTAAAGATGAAAAACAGAAACATTTTTGGCGTTTTGAATTTTTAAAAGAAATTTTAGAAAAAAACTTCAATTATACTGCAAAATTTTTGTTTCTATATAACTCCGAAAATATTGGGAATATAAAAAAATTATATTAGGTTGGGTGGAAGACATTTTTAGTCCTCATTTTTTTTTTTTTTGGTGTATAACTTATATCAATCGTACACATCGTTTTTGAGTTATGGTAAAATATATGTAACGGTCTTACATTAGACACGTGGCGAAATATTAGACACGTCCATAAAAAAATTCCAGACTTGATAGAAAACAATTTTAACCAGATTTGTGTTCAGCATATCAAAATCCGTTTAATCTAAATGTTCGTCTTTAGGGGACGATTTTATTTTGCCGACCAGTGTAATTTCTGCTTGAAATTGTAAACTTTAGAACTCATTTTCTATAACTAATCATTTAATCAATGATTACAAAAGTTTCAAATTCTGAGCAGATGATAACTTTTTTTAATGTAATTTGGAGCTTCCAATACATGTTTGAAATAAATAAAACAATAAGTTATTTGTTTCTCAAGATTGGTTCTGGGTTCCAAGTTATCTAATGTTGGAGCAATATGCTAACACATTTACTTGAGTGATATTTTAAATGTTGAATGAACTTATTCAAGATCTTATAGAAACATAGAAAAAAAAAAAATTACAATGTTTACGAATGTTATATACTCGGGAAAATAGGTAAATTGATTTCAAAAGCTTAGAGGTATTTTATTACCTTGGTTTATATGTTTCAAAAAGTAAACTTAATAATTTGATTCAAGATTTAAATTAAGTAACAGTTTGTGAATTAACTTAAGTAAATATGGAGAGTTGTTGTAAAAGTATCACAAGTTTTGATTTTTCATTTAAAACTTTGGCAGTATGATTAACGAGAATGGAGAGTATGTCGAGTTTCTACTGTTGAACTCTCATGCGTAAAACAGAATGCAAACAATACAATATATTATTCGAGAATTGATATTGCAGTTAAGATAAACTAGGACTAAATTTCGAAATTGATTATAAAAGCTAATTTAAAATCGCTATATGTTTTTTTTCGCATGGTTGGCATAATTGGTCTCGACACAATTATTTCCAATAATGTAACTATTGAATCTGAATTGTTTCTTATTGTATCAGTTGTAGAGATAATGATTTTAGAACAAGTTTCCTTAGTTAATATTTTTTTTTTTTTTTTTTATATTTAATATTTTTAATTTCTACAGTACTTTTAGTTCGGCAGATGTTTCTAAACATGATAAAAAAAAATTAAATAAAATTATCTCTTTATTATACAATTTAAATATCTATGTTGGGTACTTTTTTTTGGCATTTTTTTCGTTACTATCTTGCCTACATTCAAATTGATAAAGCCTTTTAAAAAAATGTTTTTATTCCTTTCTACAGATTCAATATACAGTTTTATTTTAAATCCTTCATTTTTTAGTTTTGTTTTCGCTTCCTGAATATGAATTGAAAATTGTTTAGTCCATCGTTTTATTTTGTTGAAGGTATGAATTTGTAATTAATTTAAATTATTTTTTTATATTTAGACTTTTTATTATAAATTTCTTCGAATAAACTTTGAATAAAGAATTTGCATATGTAGCTAACGTGAATATGATTGGATGTTTTGTTGAGTACCATAGCTAATGGGAACACTGAGTGGTTTTTTATACTGTCTGGGGAAAATATGTACTAGGGAATTTGGAAAATTAAATACGCATAGAAACGATATGATACACATATGAGATTGGATCTAACCTAAGTTTTTAAGATACCTAATAAGATAAGTAGGATTTAGCAAAAGTTTCTCGAAAAATATTTATCTTATTTCATTTAGGTCTGGGTATTTCTATATAAAATGAAGAAGTGATTTCCTCTTTTCATAGTATTCGCATCTACCACAATTACTATTGAGAAGGAGATCGGCTACTTGGTGTTTTATTAACCAGTTTTAATAACATCAGTTATTAATTAGTTTTAATAACATCAGTTATTAAAACATGCCATCAGTCTTGAAATTCCTTTCTAGAAATATTTTAAGTCGTTTAAAACATTTCCCATTATATGTTTATAATTAAATGACCTTAGCGCATGAACATGTAATTGTTTTATACTTTTCCTATTGATAACTTTAAATTATTAATGTCAGACTGCCCGCGGAAAAAAACAAATTTCTGAAATGATGGGAACCAGCCTGCCTTAAACA
The DNA here is from genome assembly GCA_951394005.1 of Protophormia terraenovae. NCBI lineage: Eukaryota > Metazoa > Arthropoda > Insecta > Diptera > Calliphoridae > Protophormia > Protophormia terraenovae. The sequence goes on along the minus strand of OX596077.1, from coordinate 115,571,314 downwards.
ACCGGGAGAATATCGAGGCCTGGGGAAAATCTATAATGTCATTATAGATTTCATCGACGATGTCAAAATTTCATCGACGTATCAAATGTCATTTCAGATTAATTGCGAAAGCAATATTATCGTGACATTTTTCATACGTTTAACAATGTGTTAACAAACACAAAAATGCTTCTCCGGTAAAGTTTTGTTTTCTGGACTTACGATATTTTTGCGGTTAGGGCTCGATATATTATGAATTACGTCTGAAACATAATAAATAATATTTGTTAATTAGAACCTATAAAATCCTCATTTTTTAAAGCACCATTCCATGAATGAAATTACTAGGTAAACACAAATTTGTTTAATACAACCACTTGTTCTAAAAATATTCCAAAGTTTGTTGACACGCTACGATTCGCATACCTTCTTAATAAACAATAATTGTGTCGTCATAAATCCACCACTCTAAACACAAAACAACAAAGGAGTATAAATAAATATACACCGCATATAAGTATATAGAATAGCATCTAGTATAAACGAAAAATATCTATAGAATATAAATATACTACATACTATTTTTATACCAAACTCACAACCACAATCTTTGTAATCTTATCAACATATTGTTTTTGTTCTCTTGGAAAACACATTGAATATTTGTGAATTATTTCATATTTTTTTCATTTATTTTAATTTAATATATTTCCTAAAGATTCTCATAAATAATTAATAACCTTTTCCTTTAAAGGCTTAAGGCATTCATAGAATTTGGTCACCACCCCTTCACAATTTGTTTGTTGCCATTAAAATAATCGATTACACCTGGATAAAACTTTAATGAGTTTCACTTTAGCTCTTACCCGACATTTGTTGCTAAACTTTGAACTCAATAATTATTAAAAATGTTGTAATTAAATAAAAATTACACTATTTTTCTATATATTTGTGATTAATCAAACACACTTCACTGGGAAAAAAATGACGTTAATCATAAAATCGCAATAACAACAACAATGACAATATGACAACCAGAGACCTGCGCCGAACGATTTTAACGGCGGCGGCGGCTTTGCTAAAAATTGTCAGCGGCGGCTCAAAGTCGGCTGTTAGCCGGCTGAGAAGTGAACATAACAACTTTTTATTTCCTAGTTTTCGCATCGTCTTATAGAGTTCATTGATTCACAAATGTGGTTCCAAGTCCCCTTAGATGTAAGGGGATCCGAAGACCGTTTGTTTGAACATTATTTTTTATTTCCTAAAAGATTTATAACATACATTTTTGTATTTTTGTACTTCTAAAGTGTCAAAACATCAGACCGTTTGTTCGAACATTATTTATATTTTTAAAATTATTAAAAAAAAAGGATATATGATCTTGACACAGCTCTTCTCCCTACACATATAAAATTGGATATTCTGACATTCTGAAACATTTTTTATTTTATTACAGATTTTAACATTCGGACATTTTAAATACGTCGATTTTGTTGAAATGAATCAAAAAATTTATCATTATTTTTATTTTTCTTGAAAAATGTAACGGAAATAATCTTAAAATATGGTCTTAAAGTAGGGTCGAACCATTATTAAAATTTTTAAAGTTTACAAGGCTTTACCAATGGTATAGTAAGCAAATCAATGTTTTTGAATACAACTTAAGTAATTTTGATTATAAATGGTTGGTAAAGCTGTGTTAAGTTTTTTTGAATACGGCTGTAAAATTATAGATTATATTCAAACTAAATTCTTTGAAAATACTGCCATTTTCACAGCTTCCGATTTCTTTATATTCTGAGTTTAATGCTAATTATCAACCTCCAAAAATTAAACTTTAGAAAATTATATTTTACTATGTCCACTGATATATATATTTTAATTCATTGCGTTTTTACTATTTCTAAAAATTTTTCCTAGTTAGCGGGTTAAGCTCCTCCTATTAGATAGATCTAAATTATCCAAACATTTTGTTTAATATCTTGTTTAAAAATTGTTCTACAGAATAATATTATTTTCATAATAGAGGATACAAATTCTAACGTAAGCTTGATAACAAATTATTAATTTTGTGTATGTAAATTTCCGTAAGAGGAAGTTAGAAACTCTTTATGTAACCTACATTAATTTTTTGGAATACGGCTAAATATTTATTGAAAACTGTAATATTGAAAAATGCAGAATGGTGATGTTTATTCCAAAAAAACAAATTGACTCGTTTTTTAATATATTTCAAAGCCAGAAAACATCTCGATTTGTGTTGTTTAATAATTTGACACAATAAAAACAACTAAGTTTCCATAGGAAAGAAATTTTTAGTATTTTAGTACATTATCAGAACCACTTCAGATTCTTTCTCAGAATTAGTGGTATCACAACCAATTCTGACATTCGTCTAAATTCGTTTTAAAAAATGTTTTAGAGAACTAGTGCTTAAGAACTAATTCTGTATGACTTCTACATCACTTCTGAGAACTTCCTAGAACTGTTTAAAAAACTTGTATAAAAAATTTCAAAAATTAAAAAAAAATATATATGTATATATTTACAAAATTCAATTGATTTCAAAAGTGGTCTTTAGAAAATAGCCCATTAGAATACAAAATAAAAACAGATTCTGAAACCTTTCCCTAACTCTTCTATGGCACTAGTTCTGAATGTGACAATTTTGAACAAAAATTATTGATTAAGGAACTAGTTCTCGAACCGTTCCATAGAATGGGTACTGGCTAGGTAACACTTCCACAGAACTAGTTCTGGAGGTGACAATTTCAAACAAAAATCATTGGTCGTAGCCAAAGTAGAACAAATACAGGCTATTTTTATGTGTTTTAGAACTAGTTGTAGAACTAATACAATATTTCCTGGGTGAATTAAAAATTAAATTTATATTTGTTCACATTTATTATTTGTTTAAAAATTTTATTTTTGGAATTAGAAAGTATATGTGTGTAAAATTTTTATTTAAATCAACAATTTATGAAAATATTTTGGCAAAGGAAAAACATAATAAAATTATATGTGAGCAGTGATGCATAAACTTATTTACTTTTTTAAAGAACTACACCACTTTTAATGGTATTTTTTAAAAATCAATTGAAAATAAATTTAAATTTAAAAAAAAAAATCATTGGAAAATTAGATTTTTCATTTAAATTTTTTAAAATAAAAATTGAAAATTACATTTTTCATTTAAATTTTAGAAAAGAACTGTTGAAATTTCTATATTTCATTAATATTTCAGAAAACAATTATTAAAAATTTCAATTTCTATTTCAGAAAAGTACAATTTAAAATAAGTTTTTATATTTTAAATTCAAAAAAGATCAATTTATAATTAAATTTTACGTTTTAAATTCGGAAGACTACAAATGAAATTCAGTTTTATATTTTGAATTTCAAAAACAACAATTGAAATTTAGAACATTGAATAAGAGTGATTTAAATGATGAAATAATGTTAGATCAACTTAATTTATGTGACCTTTAAGCAAATAAAATTAAGAAATTGTTTCAAATCCATCTGGAAAAATTATTCCTAATGCAAATTTCATTCTATATATTATTTCAGTTAAAGTTCTGAATTTAAGTAAGTTTTTTCAAAATTTCAATATTTTTCTGAATTTTAAATGGAAAAATCTTCTTATAAATTGTTCTTTTCGAAAATTTAAATAAAAATTCCAATTTAAGTTGTCATTTTCAAAATTATAAATTGAAAAACTAATCTTTAAAAGGTATTATTATTATTTTTTTTTTATTTTTCTTTCTACAATATAGCTTTTATTTTTCACCCATGCTTAATGATCCTTAATGATTCTAATTCTTTTGTAACAGTTTTAATCAAATTCAATTTTAAAACGAGTACCAAAATTTGTTCGATTTGAAAACGATAAAATCATGTCAATTTCGTTTTTATCACAACCATGATCACAACCTAATTTATTGAGATTTTCATAAAACAAAATGGAAAATGAAATCGATTTCGTTTTTACAATAAAACGAAATTGAAATCGAAAATTTTATGTATATCACAACCTTATTCGTTTTTGGCTCGAAATCGATTTTTATCACATACATGATTATTTTTTATGTGGAATGGTAGTCTTAATTGTATGCAACAGATTAGAGGCGGTTTGCGTGCGTCCAGTTTTTGTGTAATACAGTGCATTTTTAGGGCCTAACACCTATTTTATTATGTAAATTTCCAATATGGACCACAAATTTTCAATAATATTGAGGTCTGGCGACTTTATATATTAGCAAATTGTACACAATACCAAATTTTTTATTCGGATCGTTATGTTGGCAATATCAAAAATATGATTTTTTGCACTCTGCAACAAATTGTCCTTTAGGATATAAAGGTATCTAATACTGTCTAGGGAAAGGTAAATCGATTTCGATTTTAGTCGAAAATCGATTTTCAGGAGGAAAAAATAAAGAACTAAAAAATATCAAAATTTAATAAACTGACGACAGATGACCCACAGTTCTACGAAGAAGTTTAGTTTTGCTACCTTTAAAGACATGTAGGCACTAGAAGTTTTCTACGAACCGGTCCTCCGTATTCCGTACTCCAGAATCCGGCAGTGATACGCCATGAAGATGAGTACAATAATCCAGTATTTGCAATGTATGGCAAAAGTTTTAACGCAACATTGTTTGAACTCCGGATGTCAGTTTTGGTGATGATATCCGTAGGTTGTCGCAGACTGCGATTGTATAAATGTTTATTCGGTACTTCATCAATGGCTTTTATTGTCCAACCGATTTTCATGGAAAAAAAACTCATAATTGTACCATAGAAGCATATATTTTAACCATTTAAAGTGACCATTTTAAAATGGTTTGTAACCAATACTCCTTTATATAGCACTCACAGTGCTATATAAGTGCGTGGACCCTGCATGGAAGTACTTTTCCAAAAAGAAGTACTGGCTGTGAGCCACTGTATGTTGTTGTTGAAAAAATAAATTTCGTTTTCTAAAAAAAAGTAGTCAAAGCATCATCAAAACAATAAAACATCTCGAAATCTGGAAAAATAGAACATAAAAATCATTGATTTCGGAACAATTTGTATTACAAAAAATATAAAAGGCTTATAGTCGACACAATACCTATTTTATTATTCATTTTATTCTTTAAATTTGTTTAAATTTAATTATTAAAATTTAAAATTTCAAGAATATCATGAATTTACTAAAGGTTTTATATTAAATTCATTAAGCTTGACCGAAATCAGCGGCTGTAATTGAGTCGTGTTTTAGCCGAAATTGTATCGGCGGCGGCGGCTCTTAAAACATCTCCGGCGGCTCGACTCAGCCGGCTTACAGCCGATCGGCGCAGTTCTCTGATGACAACTAAACAAGAGAGACAAAAAAATTATTTTGACGTGTGAGAGAACAAAGTTTTAATTTTGACAAACAGCTGTGCGAAAAAGTGCTGCCAAGTTATAGTTAATACAGTTGTATTTATTATGTTGGTGGGAATCTTTACTAAACGGAAAATTTAAATCAAATGCCGGCAAATAAAGGCAACATGGCGATTTTAGATGAACTTTTCAAAAATGCTTGTCAAATCGAATACCCTAAGTCGACAAATGCCGTCAAATGCACTTGAAATATACATAGATGCAAATTTGACAAAATATAATAAAACATTTCCGAAATACTCAAACTTAAATAAATATTTTATTCTACAATTTACTTATATGCAAATTATGTTTATTTATGCTATCAATTTCGAAAATATGGTTTCATTCGATTTCATTTTGTTTCATGAATTTTTTATGTTCCTTAAATCGAAAATGACTTTTTTGTACAGTGGCTCAATAATGTAGTCGGACAAAAACTAATATTTAAAGACTTCAATATTTAGTATATTAGAAAGGGTTTACAAACTCTTTTCTTTTATAATAGTAAGACACATTATACGCTATTTTAAAAATGAATGAAAATATTTATTTAGAATTAATGTATAAATAAAAAAATTCATTTATATCTTAAAAGTTAGCACCAAGTCGGACACTTAGAATAAAATTGTCTTAAGTAAATATTACTAATATTTAGTACTTTGTAGGAAGTCCTATGCTTTTGATAACTGCTTCTAATCTTCTCGGCATTGATTCCACCAAGTTTCTGCAAATAGAGTTGGAAATTGTATATTTTTTAAGCTAATTTTCCAAATGTGCCCATAAATGTTCGATTACGTTAATGTCTGGGGACTGTGGTGGTGTCTCGAGTATGTGTGGGCAATTATATAGTAGCCACATACGAACAGCATGTGCTTTATGTTTAGGATCGTTATCCTGGTAGAATTGGAATGTGTCTTTTATACCCAACTTTTCTACACTTGGCACCAAATTTTGTTTTAAAATAGATAAATATTTAGTTTGGTCCATAATACCATCTATTATACATAACTCTCCAATTCCAGAGGACGACATGCAACCCTAAACTAAAACAGAACCACCTCCATGCTTTACGGTAGCTTTCAAGTTTTTTTCTTTGAGTTCTTCGTTTGGTTTTCGCCAAACGTAGGACTGTCCGTCTGATCTGAACAAATTAAATTTACTTTCGTCTGTATATAATACTTTATTCCAGAAACAAATATCCATATTTTTATACATTTTTGCAAAATGTATGCGTTTATTTCTATTAACTTTATTAATATAAGGTTTCTTACGGGCAACTCAACCATTATAATCATTTTTCCGGAGCACTAATCTTACTGTTTCTGGGTTGCAATCTTTATTTATGCGCTGAGAAATTTCCTTAGTTAATTTTGGAGCGCTAACTTTAGGATTTTTTTTAACCTGTTGGATAATCTATCGTTCGTCAGAGCTGGTAAATAGTTTTGGTCTTCCTGATTTTGGCTTATTTTCCACGGATTTTCTATCTCTATATCTTTTAATTATGTCATGAACAGTTGATTTTGGTTTTCCAATTAAACCACTAATTTCTCGAACATTTACAAAATTTTTTGGTACAACGACGAAATTTCTTACACTTTTTTGATTAATACAACTTTAAGAGATGTCAATAAATAAAAACTGCATAATAAAACGGGGTTTCCCCAAGTATGTTTAAAAATAAACTCAAGCATTGCCATATGTCCGACTTCTTTTTTGATGCCTTATTTTACACTGAGAATATTTTTTACTAATATTTAAATAAAGAAACAAACTATTTTACTAAAATCTTTTTGATTTTTAGAAGGCAATAGAAAAACATAGAAAATAATAAAATAAAAAAAAGTATCATTATGTTAATTTTAATATGAAAAATATTATCCTAATGTTTGTCCGACTATATTTTTGATCCATGTATATGTTTTCAAATAGAAAGCAGAAGATAATAAACAAAGACAAACAAATATTAAAATGTTTTAAAAAACAGTGAAATGATTAAAATTAGTACCTTATGTCTTTAAGAAAAGAAATTCTTGTTCTAAAGTAAAACAGTTTTTTCCGCAATATTAGAATTTTTGGCAAAGACCTTAACTCTACTATAATAATGAATATTTTAAGAAAATTGTTTCTTCTTAAAAATATATACATATGAATATATTTATTTTTTCTTTTAATAAATAATTCCACGACTTTTCTAACTTCAATCATACCTAAATAATATTCAACACTGCTCCCTTGAAGTATCACCTGTTAATAGACATCTGTCAAACTTTGCGCGGGCTCCGGCATAAACTTTGTATTTGTTAGTTATTCGAAATCATTTTATCTATTTTAATAATGGAAAACAGTGAATTTTAAGTGCTAATAAAACATTAATTAATGTCTTTGGATAAACATCAAGAAAATAATAAGTATTATTCGGATTCCGCACCACCGATTTTAATTATAAAAAAATATGTACGTATGTATTTACGAGTATAATGTGGTCCCACAATAAAACACTAGAAAATGTGGAAAAAAATAAGACGTATTATTGACCGGTTATAGAGTGATGCTGCTTCAGATGATTTACACCATATCATATTGATACATTATTTAAATTTTAAATTAGGCCATAAGGACCATATAACAATTAAACTTAAAGAAATCAAGTAACAGTAGTGTAAACAATATCATCTAAGCGAACTTACGGCAAAGGTTGCTTTACCGGCTAATAAGTTCAAGGTGACAGTTTTCTGGAGTGCAAAATTCTTAAAACTGTTAAACTGTTCGGTTCATTTAAAGCCTAAAAATATATTTTTATATATGATTTGCATGTTTGGTTATAATAACTATAAAATTATTGAAGAAATATTCCCTCATATTCATGAGGGATAAAAAATGAGTTTTTTTCTAAAAAACTCTAAACTTTTCTTCGTCAAAATGAACCAGACTTGAGATTTTCAATCGCTGGTAGGGAACTAAAGCTGAATTTAAAAAAATTGTTTAAATGTTTTTTTCCGTGCTCAGCTCATAAGTACGCATCGGGTCCTAAATAACGGCACTTCTGTACTAGAGCCCTGCAAACTGTGTCTAATAAGGCATTGTAAGCCACTTGTCATTTTTCAAGTGCTGTTATCAGTGTGTGTGTGGAGCAATAAATACTGTTCTGTAGGTACTTAAAACCATATAAATACTGTGTGTGTGGTTCAACTTTATGAACAAATTTTGCGTTTGTATTTTTGTAAGCAAAACAGTCGTTTAAAAGAATAATTTTAAATTTTGCTGTGATTTATGATCAAAATAATTAAAAAATATTAATAAAATGACTAAATTAAACAATTAATTAGGAAACTAGAATTATTTAAAATATAAAGAAATTCTAAAGTTTAAAAATCAAAGGTATTAAGTAAACATACTAATTTTTAACTGAGAGTTTCAAGTTCTTAATAACTTTAATTTCTTTTTTAATTCTTAATTAAGAGTATTTTTGAATTACTATATGAATTAACCCTTTTACATTTATTCAAAAAAGAAATACACTACGCACTTGCTTTGCTTCGGGCAGCGAACAGTACGAAAAGTATTTATTGTTGTTTTTGTACATGTTGGCTATGAACAACACACTTGAAAAGCAAGTGGATTTGTTTTTCAAATCATCTTACGCAGAGGTTTATTCTGTACATTGTTATTTTAACGCAAAGAATACTAAGAAAAGAAGGCTTGTCAAAAAAACCTAACTCTGTTGTCAAAAAAAACCTAACTTTAAGATTGTGTTAGTAAAATTTTATTTATATGTATTTGTGCTGAAACCACTTTCACCACACATCATAATCATACATAGTTGCACAAAAGAGTATTAACAAATTATTAATTATAATTCATCACAATTATATTCGCAGATTTTCATCTTTAGATGCGGGTTACATTCACAAATAGTAATATAATTACATTTTTTGGCTTTTTATTGATGAATAATAATTTAAAATAATTTAAAATTATTTTAAATTCAGTTTTATTTTTAATACCAAAAGTAGCAACATTGTTCGTTCAATTTAAATTTCAACATAAAAAAGGGAATGTCAAAAATAAAATAAAAAAAATGTCTTTTCTGTTTGTGGAAACTATTTGTTTAACGGGAGTGAACATACAATAAACGTGTGTGAAAAAATAATAAAAATATCGTGTGTTAGTGGAAAAATGTGTCGCGTGTGTAATTTTCCTTAAATTTTAAGGAAAATATTTTTTTTTATTTTGTGTTGTTTCTCTCTCTCACCAGTGTGTTGAATTCACACAGAATTTATATGTGAAGAGAGAGAAATGTTGTTGTTGTAGGAAAGAGTACTATTGTATTTTCTTAGTATTCTTTGTTTTAACGTATGAGTGATGTTATAATTTTATTATTCATACGTTATGGAGAGGAAATAAGGTATCGATGTTCTCAAGGTAGAATAAAAAGGTAGCGACATATAAATAGCAAGGAGATATAGATTTATTACCACAAATTTTGCGATTGGTCTCACTGTGCTGCATCTCAGAATGAAGTAAATTTTTCACTGGGAACATTCAGCCAAATTCCCATTATTAAGACTTACTAAAAATATAGATTTATTTACGATTTCTTTCACTATTAGAGGTTAATTTATTTTTTATATACTATGTTTAATTTTTTTTTTTTTCGTAATATTTTTAAACCTTGCAAAGCCAAACAAAATCTTCCATGATAAAATAAATATTTAAATAAAAAATTGTATTCCTCAATATTAAAATTTCCTTCTATATAAAATAATTTTAAAATTCAACTTACACGATGGATCCGTACATTTCTGTATAAATGTATCAAGAAATTCCGGTAATTCTCTCGGTTCAAAACAGCACGTTATTAAGGCCATTATATATATATTTTTTAAATTATTTTATTTGTGTGTGTATATATAAGAACAAAAAACAAATATACACACTAGTAATAATTAAAAAGATTTTTGTTTACAAACAACACATTTAAACATGACACTTTTTTAATAGGAAAACAAAGAAAACAGAAACAAAAATAATTTAACAAACGAAAATACACATGTTTTAATAAATGGTAAATCACAAGAATATTAATACAAACACACACGCTTTAAGGTAAATAAACAATTTTACACACAAACATATAAACTCAAGTGCATAGGATTTTTTTTTTGTTTTTGTTTTGCACCCACACTCACTATCTTTTGATTTTATGCTACACTCTATTTATAAAATTGGCACAAATTTCCGTTTCCAATTTTTTTTGTTTTACTATATATTCTTAATAATTGTTTTGTTGTTGTTTGGTGTGTGTGAATGTGTATGTTTTTAGGTTTGTTTATATTTTTTTGTTTTGATTGAGCACAATAATAAACAAGTGTGCAACAGCAACAAATTGCAGGTATGGGAAATAACCTTGACTTGTTTACTAGAAGATTAGTTTTTTTTCTTCTTCTTCTTCTACTAAACTTTGTTTACATTAGGATGGGTGAAATGGTATAAGTAACTCAAAGAGTTTTTTAAGAGTAAGGGTGACAGAGAGAGAGAGAGAGAGAAGGATGGTAATGGGTTATTATTATTTTAGTATATAGAGAGAGAGTTAAAAATAAAAACAGCTGATTTAATTTTTTTCAATTGTTTGGAAAATTTTAGTTTTTTTCTTTTTTTCATTTAGTAATTATAATTTTTATTGTGGTTGTTGCTGTTAAAAAGAACAATTGTTGATGAGTTTTTTTTTTGTGTCTTGCTATTGTCTTTTTAATTTGCATAAATAAAAGCTTTCTTTTTAAGGCTTGTTATATATATTTTTTTCAATTTCTTTTGTTTGAAACAAAAAAAGAACCCCCACACTTTGTATGGAACGTTTTAAAACGCGTATTTGGTTGTGTGTATAGTAAAATATTGAGCTGTCACATTTGACATAATTAAGAATAAGAATTTTTTCCAGCTTTTTTTACAAAAACTAGAACTTGTACTTATTAAGAATTTTTATTTTAATTTATGTTTTATTATACTTTTTTTTTTTAGGAAATTTTAACAACTTTTAAAGAATTTTTAATACATTATTTCTTTTTAATAACAATTTATTTTTTAATAAATTAATTTTAATGCTGCTATAAATACTGCTTTTTTAGTGATTTATAACTAATAACTTTTTTTAAACTTTATATAACATTTAATATAATTTTAGTTAATAATATATTATTTTTATTTAACAATTAACAAATTTTTCTTTTATTTAATTTAACAGCTTAAACATTTATTGCTTTATTTTTTATTTATTATTATTTTCTTGTTATTAATTTATTTAAATTATAGAATTTTCTTTCTATTTTTATTTTGTTGTAAAATTTTATACACATTTTTCTAGGAAAATAATAATTCTTGTTGCCATTTTATTTAACGCGTTTACTCTAATAATATCTACAAACAACTAAATGCTGGTGAAAAATTGCATTAAAGCTTTAAAGGGTCTTTTAGGGTTTCAAAGCTTTTTGAAGGGTTGTTTTATAAAGCTTTTTTTCTGGCCAAAAAAGCTCTTAAAAAATTCATTGATACAAAATTTCTTTCATAAATTTTGTGCTTAACACTGAGAGAGATTTGTTTAAAGTCATATGTAAAAAGGAGAAATTATTCCAGGATATTCTGTAGGGTGATACAAAGTTGCCAATATTATAAATTAGTATGAGGATAACTATTTATATTATAAGCTTTATTAACTAATCCTCTGGTATAATATTAAATAATTTTATAAAAATAGAATATAAATAGAAATTGTGTTACCATTATTAGCTATCGATTACTCAACTTTAGAATAGTGTTTAAACTGTGCCAAATATTTTTTAAGGTTACATATAACAATTTTCTAAAGCACACCATAAAATATTCTAAACAATTCAATTCAAATAAATCATACTCCAACACAACTTTCTTTTCTACAAAATAAAACTTCTTACATATAAAATCATAAAAATATTTTTATTTAATTTCAACTGCTTTATTTTCAATGAATCACCAATTTTTTTGTCAAAGCTTTTTTTATGATTATTAGATTTTTTTCTTTTCCAACTGTTCTAACAGGGCATGAATATCTTTTAAAGTTTGTCTTTTATTTATTTTTTAATTTTTTTTTTTTTTTTTTGAGTTAAGGAGAAATTTTGATGATGTAAGTTTAAGACATTAAGCATAAAAAATTGTAATAAAATTTTGGTGATTTTGCCAGCATCAAAAACTTATTTTTTTTTATTAAGATTCATTCATTTATTCTAAGGTGTGTGCGATCTTTGTTTTATATCTTTCTTAGAATAGACTATAAATTTTTAAATAATTTTTTGGCATTATTGCCTTTTTTAATGATTTAGATTAAATTAAAAACTAATAAAAAACCAAAGATAATTATTTATTTATTTTTATTTTTTTATTGTTGTAGATGTGATTGATAAATATTTCTTGATTGTTTGGCGGGGATTCATAAAAATCATGTAGTATTTAGTTTGGTTAGATTTTATAATGTCTGTTATATATAAAATAAATAAATAGAAAGAAGAAATTCATTGATCTTTTGCATAAAATTAATTATATTAATTAACTTGATAATAAAATCTACATAGAAAAAAGTCACCAATTAACAAATATTTTAGAAAATAATTCATTCAATTAAAAACCTGTTTAAATTTGCATCTCTCACCAAAATGATTATATCAATTACTAAAAATTGTAAAAAATACAAAACAGAAAAAAATTCCCAATTAATAAATTAATTAAATCAATCAAGTAGTTGATTGGATGAATTAAAAATGTATATAGGATATAAGTTATTTTGGTTGTTTTGTTGCTCATGGTATATATAACATTGTGGTCCACCACAAGATCATGTGGATGGTCAACTCACAGTGGATCCACTGACCAGGGAAAGGTCTGAAAGTCATGTGATTTAGTCAAGCCACAACATTTTCCCAGACTCATGTACCTGTAAAAGAAAGAAAAGAAATAGAATATTTTTCCACAGATGTTATGTTTTATAATTAAAACAATACTTACCTGCTTCAGATTGTCCACAGCCGCCTGAAAAATAAATGAAAATTACATACATATATTAATGTAAATAAACATATGCAGCGAATTCGCCGCAATGATAAAATAAGGTTGTCAGATGTGGGGGTATGAATAGTAATAGACACAGATCAGGAGAAAATGATAGTAAATGAAATTATCAATGAATGTAAAAAGTTTACGATTAATTTCGAAATAATTATAAATCCCAGCAAAAACTTGGTAATGACATGTAGTTACGGATGTAGTTACTTCGTAATGACAACAACATTCTGTCTGCGTTACGTAGAAGTTATTTAGTAACTAATTATTATTACAACCCGAGTGTAAATAATTATTCATGATCAGATTTTTGAAAATATTAATTTTTATTAATTTGTATGATGCAGTACCAATTCATATATTTTAAGAAGGGATACTATATGAAAAGCAAAATTTGCGTATAAATTAATTTATAATCTAAAATAGTTTATTCTTATTACATTTATTTTAATAAAATTTTTGGTTGTTGTTAAGTTTTTTAAATTAAATTTTATAAAATCTTTTTACAACAAAAAAAAAACTATTTTATATTCTGACATTTCATTACTTATTTATAACCTAAAATGTAACTAGTTCCTATTGATTTCACCAATCATGACTTCAGTAATGCTTTAAAATTAATGCGCTATTTAACAGCTTTGAAGTAATTAGTTATTGTTATGACATCAAAGTAATGTATAGGGTAAGTAGTTGCCTCTAATGTCATCACCGTGTTAAAATAATGAGTTATTCAGCTAATGTGTAAGTAGTGAAGAGTTATTATATTAGCTTCTTAACTCATTACATGGCAACCAAAGTTTTTGCTAGGAATGGTTTAGAAACATGTTTAGGAAATAAAAAAAAATAGGGAGAGTTATATAGATATTTTATTAAAGTAGGATAGTTATAAAAAATTAGAAGAATGTATGCATAAAATACTTTATATAGGGTGTTTAGCATGGCCATTTTTTTTAAAGGAATCAATCTGCAAAATATAAATTGTATTCGCGGAACAAATAATTTAATAAAATTTCTTAATATATTAAAAAACGTGAAAGAAACTATAGTCGATGAAGACCGACCATATGACATTGTATAGGGGAAAAGGACTTAGGGCCAATTATAGACCAACACTTTTAATAAATGTAAAATAAAATATACAAATACAGAATAAAGCGTTGATACTAACATCTTTATGATTTTATTCACTTTAAGGCGATTCCCGGAAATGGGTTTATATGGGAGATATGGTAAATTATGGACCGACTCTCATAAAATTTGGCAATGTTGTTTCTACTTATATAAAACTTATTTGTGTCGAATATTAACTTGATACTAACATTCGTATGGGATTTTTGCAAGTTAATGTAATTTGTGGAAAAGGACTTTATATAGGAGCTATGGTCAATTATGGACCGATCTTCATGAAATTTGGTACAAAGTAACCACTTAGACAAAACTTCTTTGTACCGAATTTCATTAAATTTTTGCTATATGTAGAGCATTTATGACCACTAAACTATATGGTATGTTCTCTATATGAAAGTGTGCACATCAAAAGCAACTAAATTTTCAATTGTAAAAATTGCCACAAAATTTTAACATTTATTGCGAGTTTTTTTATAGTAAAAATATATGAATACAGCATTATTTATACATATTTTTGTTATTTTTTCTTTTACTTATAGTTGTTTTAATAAAAGTCATGATTTGTGATAATATAGACCGATGCAATAAATTTTAAGTTTACTCGGAATAAGAAAAATGGAAAGTAACTCTGTTTTCCAGGTAAACCTTATATATTTTATTTGCATAAGAAGGAGTAGCAGATCGAGAAACTATTTTTTTTATTTATTTGGGATTCAAGCAACTATCTTAAAGAGCCAAACTAATAGAAAATATAATTATAAAAAAAGGAATAATAGTTAATAGATAGAAAAATATATATGGGCCATTATCAACAATTTTTAATCTGGCTGAAACCGACTTAAATCTTTAATAAGTTTTGTCGTAATGATAATTTAAACAAATTGGTTACAGAACTCACAAGACTTGAAACTAATAGAATGCAAAATTTTAGCACAATAAGTTGCTTTTTATAATCATGATTGTTGTTCAAAGTTCAAGAATATAGAAAAATTGCTAAAAATAACTTAAGTTTTTTCCATTCTTCTACAATTTTTGTTCGCGCGTTTATACTTTTTGATCTCATTCTATTATAAATAAACTAATTGGACTTTACAAATAAATTCTGCACCATATTTGTTGTTGTGCAGAATTTCAACAGTTAAATACAGGGTAGTAGAGTTATGATGACAAAATTCTTTAGTTTTTAAAATTTTTCAGTTTTTTGGGCGGGTTCTTTGCGCCCCTCAACCGAATACAATATTTGGGATAGGGATTAACACTTGTTGTAATTGTACGTATTTTGCTCTATTTCCCGTTGATGTGCCCGAAATAGTCAAAGTAGTAGATAGTCTTAAAGTTTGGAAAACAAGACCGAAAATTTTTCAAAAAGTCAGTTTTTCGCGAGGCACATTCACATTTTCATATGGAATTGCTTGGATTACTGCGTGAACTTAGTTTTTTGTCATTTACCATAACAAAATCGGAGGAGCATTAAAAATAAATTTAATACAAAAATTTTATGGACTTTTTGAAAATTATGCAAAAATTGCACTTTTTGTTTTTGTATTTTTATACAGAAAATTACAATAATTAAACAAATATTGGATATATAAATGTAAGAGTGGCGATAAATATAATTGATTGGGATCATAAATTTAAGCCAAATGTCGTTGATAGTTAAAAACGGGACACTTTTATCAAAACACATTTCGCTAAGGCACATCGTGTGGACAGCATGAAATTAACTATAATTGACATAATTAGTAGGATTTTGTTATGCTTAACAAAAATTCGGAGGCGCATCAAAAAATTTTGAAAGATAAACATTTTATGGACCAAAAAATATTTACTTGTGTTAAAAAAGGATCACAATATTAAAAAGCATTTCTTTGTAATAAACTCTAACAAAATATATTTTCATTCAATGTATGGAGAAATAACTTAGATTCGATCCAAATTTTTCACAAAATTTTTGAAAATCACGATTTTTATTAAAAAGAAAATTTTTAAAATTTTACCAGGAAACCCTAAAATATGCTGCACTAATAAGATCAAACATTGAAAATATCATAACTCTTATTTAAATAACTCAGTAGGTTTTGATATTACGTGTAATTTTGATCAGAATACATAAACTTCTAGTTTGTAAAATTTTTTATATGTTCAACTTAAAATCGCCATAACTTTCGCGCCCCTCACAGGAAATTATCAACGCGAACTGATTCTACATGCATTCGAGCCACTTTATATGTATACAAAAGGATTTTAATGTGCCATCGAATAATTTATGTTTCTTGTATTATTTATACATTTATACAGCCTTACCATTATCGTTTAAGAGAGCTCTTTTAGGCAGATATATTTGATTTAAAATAAACGTAAAACATATTGGTTTAAGAAATATATACAGGAAAGAGTTATCTATTGTGATTTGTTTTTACTTATTTGTTGTGTATTAATTACACAGGTCGACAAAAAAAAAAAAATATGTGGACTAGATGGATTTTTGTGTGCTTAAGTCGAATCTGCCTTCAGTTTTTTTCAATCAGGTCGAGATTTTTTTTTATGGGCGTGTCTAATATTGCGTCCTAAATAAGCCGATTACTCGAGTATATTTCACTACAACTCAAGAACGGTATACACGATTTATATAAATAATACACCAAATTATGCGGAATAAAATTGGCTTTAATTCGTTCTACTATGAAATTTTTATCCGCTCAATAGTTTAGGAGATATTTCGAAATAAGTGTCCAAAATTTTTTTTCATTCCAAATTGAAGATTTTTTTATTTACTAAAATTTCTTTTTAGAAGTGAAAACATCAAAAATATTTCAGTTTATCATCTTTATCTCAAAGCTGGTAAAACTACGAGTAAATAAAGCCCCGTATCATCAAAATTGATGCACAAATCTTGATTGCATTCACAGTTAAGTTAAAATACCCATGCATATCTACAGGTAAGTGAAGATACCCTAGTGGGCACAAAAAAATATTTTTTTCGTCTTAAATAAAAAATATGTGGATTAGATGGAATTTAACGTGCTAAATAAGAATAAGTTTTCACTTTTTTCCTATCACGTATTGATTTTTTTTTATGGGCATGACCACTATGACCCCGCCTTTAGGCAGTCACACTTGTATAACTTGAGAACGGTTTGTCCAATTAAGATAAATTAAACTCGATTATATAGTGATTTAAATTATCTTTGAGCTGAATTTACATAATTTTTTGTTCAGTTAATATTTCCGTAGTTATTGGGAAATTAGTAGCGAAAAAATTATTATTATTTTTTTTTAAATTGTGAAAATTTTGATACTTAAATCTGAAATTCTTGAGCGAATAAAAAATATTTTTGACAGACCTTGAAGACAAATTTCGTATGCATCTTTTGGTTTATCAAAATCGTGTAAACGGTTCTTAAGTTATAGTCTAAATTGGACAAACCATTCTCGAGTTTTATAGTGTGACGGCTGAATAAGGTGATGATATTAGTCATGCCCATAAAAAATCAGTACGTGATAGAAAAAAAGTGTATGCAGATTCTTGTTTAACTCGTCAAAATCCATCTAGTTCACCTATTTTTGTTAAAAAAGAAATAAATTTTTTGCCCACCACTGTATTTATACTCAATTGTATGTAACATGGGAATTTTTACTTAATTGTGAATAAAATTAAGATTTTTGCATCAATGTACATGATTTATTTTATTCGCAGCATTACTAGCTTTAAGATAAAGATGATAAACTGAAACATTTTTGATGATTTCACTTTTAAAAATAAATTTTAGTAACAAATATAAAATTTTGCATGAAAAAGTTTTTTATCGGATACATATTTCAAAATAACTCCGAAACTATTGAGCACATACAAAAATAAAGTTTTAGTGACTTTTAGATACTTTTGATGTATCACTTATGTCAATCGTAAACACCGTTCTTGAGTTATGAGGAAATATACTAGAGTAATGGCCTTACTATGGGCGAAATTTTAGACACGCCCATAAAAAAAAATCCAGAACTGATGGAAAAAAAAAAAACTGAAAGCAGATTCGTGTTAAGCACATCAAAATGCATTTTGTCGACCAGTGTTATCATTTGTTTTCAATTTTATCATTTTACAATTTATAATAGTGTTAGTTTTTTTTTTTTTTAATAAATATGTTAGATTAAGAAAAAAATATGCAGGAATAATTTATTTATATTGAGTGGTGTATAAAGGGTAAGTGGTGTTAAATGTGTGCGTTTTAGAGATCTCTTTGTTCCATTTTTGGATAGTAGAGATTAAAGATAGGGAATGGGCGAAGGGAGCAAACATCTAGCTCCCAGTTCTTTGATGTTATGTTGGATTTGTTTAATGTAATAATGTTAATAAGTGCTCCCCTTTTATTTATTGGTGCGGTCCTTGGGTCATGTCGAAGGGATGTTCTCGCACCGTGAGTAAGAGTCCGACAAAGAGCTAGCCTCACTAACTCGACATGATGCCCTTTTGGTCACGTAACACACGTTTAAGATTTCCAAAATGTATTTTGTTATTGCATGAGTTAAGTTTTTGACAGCAGACTTAGTTAGGTTTTTGACAATTATCCTCGCCTCTTGTTACTCTTTGCTACTAAGTTTTACTTACTGGAAAAACAGTCAATAGAACCTATTGCTGATTCTAAGTAGTTTCAATTTCAAGATTAAAGAGATGTCACACTTGTCTCAGTGTAGTTTTATTATTATAATTTAAAGTATTATCTTCAATTAAATATTGCTCCAATTCCCAAAATAACAAAAATTAAACGATTATGTACATATGTATGTATATGAATTTAAAATACCCAGCAGTTTATTTGGTGGCAATTAACCCGCTTTTAGACAGTAAGATTCATTGGTGTATAGTCACCTGCCGCTCTCTATCGGTCAGCAATGAGCGTATTGGCAATTGCCATTTTATTGACTATGGTAAGCGGGAAGAAGATGAAAAGAAGAATCAAAATTTTTTAACTGACTCATTTAAACCAGTAAAGTGGTTGTGTGCGCACAAAAGTTACAGTTTGTAGGCGTTGAAGTGATGTTTTATGTAAAAAAGGGTCACCTTGTAGTCGTGGAATTGTCATTTTATTGACCCTTCGGTAATCGTGTAGGTGATTGTGTGTGCAAAAAAGTGACACTATATAGTCGTTGAGGTGGCAATAGACTTCCTTCTAGGACAAGCTCATGTTAAAATAACAAGTCACGTAGTTAATAAAGTGTTTTGTGGTATCCTAATGTAGACGGTTAGGTAACTTGTACGCAACTGCCACCATAAAGTAGCATATAGAGACGAAATTCTCGATTGACAAATAAACAAAATTGTTGTTTTGTAAACAAAAATGTGTTTTTATTTTCTTTTGGCAACAACAAAATGTATTTGATTACATGTATTTTGTTGTTGCATGAGTTAGGTTTTTGACAACCGACTTAAGTTTTTGACAATTAGTTTCGTCTCTTGTTACTCTTTGACTGCCACCATAGACTGCAGGGCACTTACACAAGAACAATATACACGCGCACTCACACACACGACAAGGTAAAGTAGTCATTAAATAATTTTGTACACATTAAGTGTTACCATACTTAGGCGACAACTTCATTAAATGTTTCAATATTTTTCAAAAAAATTATAATGATGGAAAAAAGCAGAATATATCAGCATATTAAAACAACTAAACGAAACGCCCACTTTTGAATAAAAGAATATTTTTGGACAAAAAAAAAAAAAAAAAAAAAAAAAAAAGACAAAGACTATAAAAGAATCTTTAAAGAAATAAAGAATCTTTAAAAAAAATAATAATAATTTGGCTTAAACATTATAATAAGATAGTTGTTAAGGGTTATTGATTAATTGTTCTGAACATATGAAAAGTGGAAGAAAACAAAAATAAATAAAACATTAAGATTTAAATAATTCGTTAAAGTTTGAAAATAAAAGAGCAACAACAAATATGAACAGTTTAATAATTATGACCCAAAGGGTGCAAAAAAAAAAAAACAAAAAAAAAAAAAAAAAAAAGACAGAAACAGAAACAACAACTAAACCAAAATAAAAAATTTTATGAAATACGTAAAAATTTTGACCATAAGCTTAAAATTTGTATTAATATTTTTTTTTGTCAAAATCAAATAAAGTTTTTTTTTTTTTTGACAGTTTAGCGTCATTAGGCCACCAATGGGGATTTAAAAAGAGTGTGAAAAATTTGTTGCTTGTAATTTGATTTTGTTTAATTATTTTATAGGTACATTTAAGTATTAGGCTCTCTATTTACAACTTAAGGCTACTCAAGGTTAATAATCTATTTTATTTATTTTTTTTTTAAGAAATGATTAATTATTATCTGAATTTGTAATGCCTTATTACAATAATAACAAGTTTAAAGAATTTTTTTTTGTTAAGGTGGAGTTCGTAGGTAATTACGCCGTGTAAATTGGCAGGGAGAAAATCAAATCAGCAAAATTATTTAATTTAAAACTATAAAAGCGTAATAGCCGCCGAAATATGTTTAATTTTAAAAGAATTTTTAAATGCCTAATGGGTAAATAAACGGCAGTTATTAGTTGGTGTTAATAATTTTAAATTTCAGGTGAAGATCAATAACATGTGCCGATTTATGTAGTAAATCTAATCAATAGATATGTGAGGGGAAATAGGAGAAAATAGACGACTGAGCAAAAGATTAAACAGGAAATATATAGCATCTCTCTGTATTTAAACTTTTCAACAGAAGAGATTGTAAACTCTTTTATAGAAGAGATTGTAAGATTGTAAAAAGAGATTGTAAACTCTTTTATAGAAGAGATTGTAAGATTGTAAAAAGAGATTGTAAGCTCTTCGATAGAAGAGATTGTAAACTCTTCTATAAAAGAAATTGTAAAATTTTCTATAGAAGAGATTGTAAACTATTCTATAAAAGAGATTGTAATCTATTCTGTAAAAGAGATTGTAAACTCTTCTATAGAAGAGATTGTAAACTATAGAAGAGATTTTAAACTTCTCTATAAAAGAGATTGTAAACTCTTCTATAAAAGAAATTGTAAAATTTTCTATAGAAGAGATTGTAAACTATTCTATAAAAGAGATTGTAAACTCTTCTATAAAAGAGATTGTAAACTATTGTATAGAAGAGATTGTAAACTATAGAAGAGATTGTAAACTCTTCTATAGAAGAGATTGTAAACTTCTCTATAAAAGAGATTGTAAACTCTTCTATAAAAGAAATTGTAAACTATTCTATAGAAGAGATTGTAAACTCTTCTATAAAAGAGAATGTAAACTATAGAAGACTATAAACTTCTCTATAAAAGAGATTGTAAACTCTTCTATAAAAGAGATTGTAAACTTTGCTATAAAAGAGATTGTAAACTTTTCTATAAAAGAGATTTTAAACTCTTCTATAAAAGAGATTGTAAACTGTTCTACAGAAGAGATTGTAAACTATAGAAGAAATTTTAAACTCTTCTATAAAAGAAATTGTAAACTCTTTTATAAAAGAGATTTTAAACTCTTCTATAGAAGAGATTTAAAACCTCTCTATAAAAGAGATTGTAAACTATGGAAGAGATTTTAAACTCTTCTATAAAAGAGATTTTAAACTTCTCTATAAAAGAGATTGTAAACTATAGAAGAAATTTTAAACTCTTCTATAAAAGAAATTGTAAACTCTTTTATAAAAGAGATTGTAAACTCTTCTATAAAAGAGATTTTAAAATCTTCTATGACAGAGATTTTAAATTCTTCTATAGAAGAGATTGTAAACTCTTCTATATAAGAGATTGTATACTCTTCTATAAAAGAGATTTTAAACTTTTCTTTAAAAGAGATTGTAAACTCTTCTATATAAGAGACTATAAACTCTTCTATAAAAGAGATTTCAAACTCTCCTTTAGAAGAGATTTTAAACTCTTTAGAAGAGATTTTAAACTCTCCATTAGAAGAGATTTTAAACTCTTCTTTAGAAGAGATTTTAAACTCTTCTTTAGAAGAGATTTTAAACTTTTCTTTAGAAGAGATTTTAAACTCTTCTTTAGAAGAGATTGTAAACTTTTCTATAGAAGAGTTTGAGTAAAAGATGAAACAGGAAATATATATAATTCCATTGATTTCGTTCTTGAATCAAAATAATTATTCTTTGTTCACAAGGTTTACATGGACGAACAGTCACTCAAGCATTTATAACTTGATTTTTTTTAGTACTAAATATAAAAATACTTAAAATTCTATTTATATTAACTAACTATAACTTAATAAGTTAATCGGAAGTTTATTATTATATTAATTGCTGACTGATGTTTAATATAAAATAGGCTGAAAATTAAAACGTGTGCTATTATTATTCTTTAAATATCTACTATTCATTCATTATTTTTTTTTATCTGAGTAACAGTTTAAAAATAATTTTAATTTATTTCTGTCATAAATTTCATAATTTTATTTATAAAAATATTTCAATTTCAATAACATTATTATTTCTTTCTTTTCTTTTTTATTTTTTGTAAGAAAAGATTTATCAACAGATATTTGAAGAAGTCCAGACCTTTTACATTATTTATTTGAATTATGCTTTGGGAATTTTAATAATCTATCTACAAAATTTCAAAAAAATAAGTAACAACTCGTCATATCAATTTTTTTTTTGGCGTCACCTATCATCATAATCGCCATCTAAATGATCATGAGCAACAGAAATTATCATTACGAACAAAAGCAACAGCAAAAATAAATATAACGTGAGCAACGAAAATTCATAACCTTTAAAGGCAGTTGAACGTCACATGCGTAAATGTTTTAATAACAAGTGTTAAGCAAATAATTGGAAAAATTCCCTACAGTATTTTTAATTAAATTGCTGGATGATTTTTGATATGATAATAAAAAAAAGCTTAAGAGGTAGGTATTGTTTAAGCTAAAAATATTAATTTTAACCTTTAGATTAATTAACATTTTTAAATATTAAAATTTCTTAAATAAAATATATTGTAGTGAAACTTTCAAGTCGACCTTTAACTCCCATCAAAATTCTTTTTCGGCTTAAGAATACTGGTAACATTTTACACAAGCCATCAGGCTGATAATGTTTTCAATATTATTTTGCCAAAAATGTTTTAAAATATTTTTTCTACCTTTTTAAACACATTTTGTTTTTTTTTTTTTTTTGTTTTTTGAAATTCTTTCATTTTGTGTATTTCGAGTAGCTAAATAAGGCCACATTAAATGAAATTTTCTTTAGAAATCTTAATTTAAGATAAACGCTTAAAAAAAGAAACAAAATTAAAAATTTTGATTGAATACCAGAGATATTATTTTCAGTTTTAAATAATTAAACTGTTATGGTTTTATAAAGGCACATATAGAAGTTTTATATAATTCTGACAGGCGTTAAAAGATTTCAAAATTATTTTGACAAAATTTTGTTTGTAATTATAAAGCATTTACATATGCTTGAAATAGGTTTCAAGGTTTAAGGGTCGCCCACTATTGTGAAAGAACTCGAAGGCTCCTTAGGCTCATAGTGATATCATAAAGTCCATGTGGATTCAGAAAAATATTACAAAAATGATTAAAAGTGAAATTAAACTCATGGCTGCCTCGATGGGCTAGTTGATAGTGAGCTAGTATGTTAACCTAATGATCGCGGTTTCGATTCCCGCCAGAAATTCTGATCTTCGTTCCTACGCTCGGTTAAAATTGGAATATAATTTGTATTTGTATTATAAATAAATAAATAAATAAATAAATAAATAAATAAATAAATAAATAAATAAATAAATAAATAAATAAATAAATAAATAAATAAATAAATAAATAAATAAATAAATAAATAAATAAATAAATAAATAAATAAATAAATAAATAAATAAATAAATAAATAAATAAATAAATAAATAAATAAATAAATAAATAAATAAATAAATAAATAAATAAATAAATAAATAAATAAATAAATAAATAAATAAATAAATAAATAAATAAATAAATAAATAAATAAATAAATAAATAAATAAATAAATAAATAAATAAATAAATAAATAAATAAATAAATAAATAAATAAATAAATAAATAAATAAATAAATAAATAAATAAATAAATAAATAAATAAATAAATAAATAAATAAATAAATAAATAAATAAATAAATAAATAAATAAATAAATAAATAAATAAATAAATAAATAAATAAATAAATAAATAAATAAATAAATAAATAAATAAATAAATAAATAAATAAATAAATAAATAAATAAATAAATAAATAAATAAATAAATAAATAAATAAATAAATAAATAAATAAATAAATAAATAAATAAATAAATAAATAAATAAATAAATAAATAAATAAATAAATAAATAAATAAATAAATAAATAAATAAATAAATAAATAAATAAATAAATAAATAAATAAATAAATAAATAAATAAATAAATAAATAAATAAATAAATAAATAAATAAATAAATAAATAAATAAATAAATAAATAAATAAATAAATAAATAAATAAATAAATAAATAAATAAATAAATAAATAAATAAATAAATAAATAAATAAATAAATAAATAAATAAATAAATAAATAAATAAATAAATAAATAAATAAATAAATAAATAAATAAATAAATAAATAAATAAATAAATAAATAAATAAATAAATAAATAAATAAATAAATAAATAAATAAATAAATAAATAAATAAATAAATAAATAAATAAATAAATAAATAAATAAATAAATAAATAAATAAATAAATAAGTAAATAAATAAATAAATAAATAAATAAGTAAATAAATAATTTTATCTCGAGAACTAGAGTCAGTTCAAAAAAGTGGATTAGAAGCTTCCCTAGAGGAAAGAGAACCGGTTTAATTCTAGTCACATGATAAGTTCTTGTGGTTAGTGACTGGTACCAGTTCCGGAACTTTATATGAGAGGAACCTATCACTTTTACATGGGGGTTGTCATTGGAGGTGGCTAATTAGCTCCTTGGGACAGGTCATAGGACATGATCAGGGTCGATCAATATAATAAAAATTTGATGAAAACTTTTAAATTTTTTATTAAATTATATTTATTTCTATACCCTACACCACCATAGATGGGGAGAGTATTATGCGTTTGTGCTGATGTTTTGTAACACCAAAAAATTTTAGTCTAAGACCCACCTTCATTTATACCAATCAGTTTAGAATCAATTTCTGAGTCGATTTCCGTCCGTCCGTCCGTCTGTCCGTCTGTCCGTCTGTCCGTCTGTCCGTCTGTCCTTCCATGTAAACCTTGTAATCAAACTACAGGTCGTTTTGAATAAAAATTAATAAAATTTGACACACAGGTTTCTTAAAGTCCAGGGACTAAGCCTATTGAAATTGCTTATGATCGATCCATTATTTTACCTAGCCCTCAAACAAATGTCCTCCCGGAAAAGGGTTTAACTATCATAAATCCCTTAAATATAGCAATATTTTAATGAAATTTGACACATATAAGTTCCATCGTATGTTTAAAATTAATATGTCATCTTATAGGCCTTTAAAATACTGAATTTTAAAACCCTCTTTAAGTCTTTTAAACATAAAAGACGTTAATCTTAAAATCATACAACATAAATAAATTTAAATTAATTTTTTATTTTCTTTAATTTACTACTATTTTTTTACTTGCACAAGGATTATTTCTTTATTAAATGTTGCCAGATATTAATGCAAATCGTATCCCAATATTACAGCAATAGTAATTTTAAAACGAAAATAAAAACATTATTATTTTGCAAGATTTATTTATTTAAAATTTTTTTGAATAGTATGACTCATTCACGCAATAAAAGTCATTCGGTTTTGATTTCAACATTCATTTTAACTAAATCAAGTAACTAGTTTTTCTTAATATTATTTTTCTTTTTTTTTTAATATTTTTATTTTTTTTCTGTTAAAATGTTTGTTTGTGCATTTTTTACTAATGCTGGCTGCAGTTGCTATTGCTGTTACCTTATGTAATTGGAAATAAAATAAAAAACTTTAAAAATCTTTCTTAGCTGAAAAAATTTGTTAGTTTAGCACACAGTCCGCGCACGACTTTGGGTTTAAGATTGTTGGCATACTAAACTAGTTCCTAATATTTTTTCCACTTTTTTTTTATTATTTTTTATTTTTGTATTTAGTTGATGTTTAGTTTTTTCCTTTATTTTTGGGAATGGATTGTAAATATCACACAAAACTTTTGAAAGAAAAAAGTTGTTAAAAAAACTATGGAATGAAAAAAAAAGTTGTAATAGACTATTTTATGAAATTTTAAGGTAATTTAATACAGATTGGATTTGGGAAAAATAACAAAAAAAAATAATAATAAATTAATTTGTACAATTGTTAAGAAAATATTTATTAAAATGGGAGATATAAAATTAGACGATATTTTCTTTAATAAAAATCGAAGGGATATTGAAAAGGATTTTAATACAAACTAACCATTTAGATAAGAGGAAAATTTTCTAATTGGATGATTTAATAAATTAAATTTTTTATCTATTTAACAAACAAAAATAAAAATTAATTAAATAGAAAAAGAGAGAAAAAGATATAATTTACCGACCATATCTTAAGACCTGTACTTTGTTCACAAGGTTTACCAGCCAGCTGACCAGGCGTCCAATATTTGTGTCAGAACTTTTCTTCATTTGTAGATCTTTTACCTTTTTTTAATTTAGTGCAAAAAAACACATTATTATGATAAATTTCAAAATAAGTAGTTCTTTAATCAGTGATTTTTGTTCGAAATAGTCACATTTGGAACTAGTTCCATAGAAGCGTTAAGGAACGATTTCAGAATCTGTTTTTTTTATTTTTATTTAAAAGGGCTATTTTCTAAAGGCCACTTTTGAAATTAATCTAATTTTGAAAATTCTTTTTTTTATTTTTTGGAATTTTTTATACAAGTATTTTAAACAGTTCTAGGAAGTCATTCGAGAACCAGTAATTTGTTCTCAGAAGTGATGTAGAAGTCATACAGAATTAGTTCTTAAACACTAGTTCTCTAAATCATTCCTTAAAACGAATTTAGAATCAGAATAAGTTTCTATTCCATTAGTGTCAGAATTGGTTGTGATACCACTAGTTCTGAGGATGTTATTCCCAGCAAAAACTTCGCCTACTAAATAACGTGATTTGTAAGCGAAATCGGTATGAAAAACAGTTCCATTTTTAGTGCTATAACTGATGAATTTTGTTCGAGATGTCCAAAATTAAATAAGTTTTTATTTGGGTTCCAAAAGAGTTGTTTTGGATGCTGATTTTTTTTACGTACAAAAAATAAAAAAAATAAAAATAAACATTTGGCTCGGTTGAGATTTGAACCCATGCATCGGCATACTGGTTGTGTTTGTTAGTCTGTAAAAATCGTAAAACCGTAAAAATCAAATTACTTTCATATTTACTAAATACTAGTTATTGAAGTACTGTTAGGTAATGCTGCGGGTGGCGAATAAGGCTACATTGTAATGCATACATGAAGTTTTTGCTGGGTTAAAGAATCTGAAGTGGTTCTGATTACACCAGTTCTAGAACTAATGATTTTAGAACATGTTCTAAACATTTTCCTGGGAATAAAAGATTTTCAGTCGGAACTTAAATAAAATATAATATAATAATTGTAAAAAAACATAGACGATTTTAGACTTCACTGTGGACTGTTCAGATAATAGTATAGAGAGCAAATTCCAAAGGTGATATTATTTATTCGGTAAGTACAAGATTTAAATTTTTTATACAATTGCTAAACATCTCGTTATTATATTAGATAACAGGAGTAAATGAAGGCGTATATTATAGAATGCACATCTTGTTCAAGGTTTAGAAAAATATTTCTGTACACACAGAAAAAAGTTCAGTTGGAAATCGCTTAGAGTTATTAAAATTTAATATTATAAACTAAAAATTTGCTGCAATTATTATAAAATCCATAACTTTAAAGAATTTTAATTTTTGTAACAAGTAAATACTTAACTATAATTGTATTTATTTTCCTAGAATTATAAAATTGGTTTCCATAACCAATATGCCAATATTTAAAATAATTTTTTCAAATTCGGTAGATGTAAAAGCACTAATTTTAACTAAGAAGAAAAGAAAATTTTACTTTTTATTATAATTATTTCTTTTAAAAATATATATATTTTTTTTAATATAGCAATTGATATTTAATATACGGGTTAATAATTTAATCATAATAACTTCCAATATTCGGTTGTAGTTTTGATACAAATTCGGAAATCTCAACAAGAGAAAATTGGGTATTGTAATCAAATGTTATTTGAATATATTTTTGACAATTCTAATAAAATAAAATAAATTATTATTTGCAGAAAATAAAAATTAAAACAAGAAAGAATTTAAAAAAATATAAAAATTGAGAGCAAAATTTAAGTAATAGCTCTGATATTTACCAGCACCGTATGTATCTCTGCAGGCTTGGTGATGCCTGTAGTTACTTTAACGCAAGTAAGTTATTGTATTTTATTTAAATAAGGAGAACGTGTTCTAGCATTATTTTCATCAAGCTTACTATTACTTCCATTCAGGTCTTCAACAACTAACTTACTATCTGGTTTAAAAAAAACGCATTTGTATAATGAAGAAAGAAGAGCTTAGTTTTAGTCCAGAAAGATGGACATATTTTGGGTGAAAGAAAAGAAAAGATAAATTTTCAAAACTTATTTTTCCAATTGAATGATTCCATATCAAGAACCGAATTTTTCAGATGAGTTTACAGTTGCAAGAACCAATAATTTTTGTACATGCAACTAAATTATTTAGTGTTCAGAATCGAACTAATCAGTACCCACAAAAGATTTAAAAGATAGTAGTCAGAACCGAACGGATTCGATTGGCTAAAAATTCGGTTGCCACAATGAATCTGTTTTCTCTGTGTAGGAAAGGAAAGTACGCCTTGATCATTTTAAAAAAAATTTAACATGCAGTTATTCATTATTATCTCGTTTTCTGGTTTAAAGATCAATTTAAATCAAATTACGGAACATCCTGTCGCCATGAGCATTTCATCTCTTAAATTAGGAGTTTAAACCTATTGTTTTAATATACGGAATACATAACGTGACCAGAGGATTTTTGTCGAAAAGCGGGGCCCGAACGACTAAAAAGCGGTATTCGGAACAAAAGTTTATGAAAAAAGCTGAATTTTGAAAAGTTTTGTAAAAAAAAAGAGGTATTTTCTTTTTATATCTCAATTAAAAATCTAAATCAGCTGTTATCTCGCAAGCATTTGGTTCACAACCCAGTTGAAACGTTAAAAATTTAGGACGACCCATAAACATTTTGGAACATTGAAATAAGTAAATATATTCCTACAAACTGGAACATTAAAAATTATAATTTTAACGTGTTTCTCGAAATGTTTTCAAAATAATTCTAGTTAAATTTCAAGATTGAATTTAAATACGGATTGATAAAAAAACTTGATATAGTTTTTCTTAAATAATTTTTAGATACGTTAACAATAAAAGCAAGGTTGGTTGCAGTTACCGCTAAAAAAAAATCATTCAACTTGACAACCGTTACAGTTACCGAAATGATTAAAAATACAGATACCGCTAAAAACCTTAACCGAAATAACTCGAAATAAAGCTAAAATACCGTTAGCGTTATTTTTGGCTTTAAGAAATATTATTATTTTTAATAAAGTTGAAATAAAACTTGTAATAAAGCTCGTCATTATAATACTTGATGACTACAGAATATATTTTATGGTTCTGAACCGATACTTTGTATTTTACGGGTTCTGAACAGTTACCCATAAAATGCCAACCAAAATAACTAAAAATAACGTTATCTCTAAACGAGAGAAAAAGTTATAGTCGGTCAAGCCCGACAATATGATACCCTACGACATTGTGTACTGTATAATTCGGGGAGGGGTCCTTTATTAGACTTGGAGTTAAATGTGGACCGACACTCATAAATGTAAAATAAAACATACGAATACAGAATATTACGTTGATGCTGACATTTACATGAATTTATTCACTTTTGGGTTATTCCCGAAATGGGGCCTTATATGGGAGCTATGGTAAATTATGGACCAATCTTTATAAAATTTGGCACTATCATTTATGTTCATATAAAACTTATTTGTGTCGAATATTAACTTGATACTAACATTTTAATGGGATTTATGCCCGTTAAGTGATTTTCTGAAAAGGAGTTTATATGGGAACTATGGGTAATTATGGACCGATCTTTTTAAAAATCGCCACACTTATTTGGACTTATATATGCCAAATTTCCGGGAGGACATTTGTATGGGGGCTAGGTGAAATAATGGACCGATCATAACCAATTTCAGTAGGCTTCGACCAAAGGAAACCTGTGTACCAAATTTCATACATTTTGGTTCAAAATTGCGACCTGTAGTTTGATTACAAGGTTTACATGGACGGACAAACGGTCAGACGGATGGACGGACATCGTTAAATCGACGCAGAAAGTGATTCTGAGCCGATCGGTATAAATTAAGGTGGGTCTTAGACCAATATTTTTAGGTGTTACAAACATCAGCACAAACGCATAATACCCTCCCCACCAATGGTGGTGTAGGGTATAGAAAGTTCATAGATTCAACTTATTCGTATATTGATTAAATGAACACATTCGTTACATAAAATACATAATTCCAGTGAACATTGATTTTAGTGAACTCATACTTTGTCCCATTGAAATTATATATTTAAAATGTATTATAATAGGCTTGTTCTGTACTTTAAATTAAATTAAATTATTAAATTTTATTATATTCAGTTAAAGTCAAATTCAAAGTTAAGGATCTCGAGCATGAAAAAGTTTTGTAAATTAAGGCCTATTTGGATAAATTTTAAAATTTTTGTAAAAAATTTAACGAGATAAAGAAATAAAATACGTATGTATTAAGAACCTTATACTTATTTATGGTAGAAAGTTGATTTTTTGATTTTTATACGTACCATCAATAAAGTTGGGTTTTATTGGATCTGTAATTCCATTTGTAATATTTTTTTTGAATTTTTCCAATAAAGTCCACATTTATTATAGGTCTGGAAAAAGCTTTGGAACATATTACAGTTTTCGAAACTACATTTGCAGAACTAGCCTTTAGGCTAAATTCAAAATTTTGATATGAAATAATTCATTTTAGGGAGGGCCAGTACATAGTTCTATTGAGTGTTTTTAATTGTTTTTAATTTTAAAATCATGCCTGTGAAGATACCTTTCAGTAAAGTGTAAAATTTGTATATGTTCCTAAAGAAAATTTTGTTTTAGAGAAAAAATAGTGTAGATACATTTTCGGACAAAAAACTCAAGAAATTATTATTTTTACAATTTTCAATTTCGAAATCGTGTATTTTTGTACTTAGAAGAGATATTAACTTCCAGTTATTGACATTCGATAAATAATTCTGTTCTTTAACCGATTTTTTCCAATTTGAATGCCCATGTAAATATGTTTTTTATAGGTCTTATCGTGAGCTTTAAGAAAATGTAAAGATTTGAAATCAGATTTGAAATCAGATAAGAAACAAAAATTTGACAAGCGATAAACATTTTTTTTTTGTCAGAGGTACCTTATTTTGAACTCCATTAGCTCCGCTCTTGAAGGGTATGTGGGCTCCCCTTCCAAACCTAAAATTTTACACTTCACTGGTACGCCTATAATAATTTCATTAGAACTAAGATTAAAACTAAGTCATTTTTTAATTATTTTTTATTTAAAATTAATTATTTTTATTTATTTATTTTCAATTCTTAACATAAAACTACTATAATTTCTAATGATTTACAATTTAGTATTTATTGAACAAATACACAGTAAGAACTAGTTTATGATAATTTAAGGAAGAACGATGAAATAATTAAAGTAAAATAGTCCATAATTAAATAGAGAGTAATTCAATAGATAGTAAAATAATAACAAAGGTCAACAGTGAAAAAGTATCTGGAAAATCATGTTGCAAATATTGTAGATATAGTCGTCCCAATTACCAGGAACATTTCGGTTTTCTTTCCCATCACGTCACATTTTTAACCCATTGAGGACCAAAGAAAATATTGTTTTATGATGAGTTTTTAGGATATAAAATTTTCCAAGTAATAGGTAGAGTAGATTAGTTATGTTTTATAGCCAAGACATGGGGTTACAAAAATGTAGTAATAGTCAAGTCTCTAACTTGTCACACATAGCCTCTAGATGTCTTTAAAGTTGTAAAAATAAAGAAATTTTTTATTAACCCTCATAAAATCATTGAAAAATGAGGGGTAAGGTGTAGAGGGGAAAATTGTATTTGATATAACAAACAAAAGACCGTAGATCTTAAAAATGGTAAAATTTTTAAAATCGTACTGACAGAAAATTCGTAGCCATCAAAAATATGAAAAAAAAAAACAAATTCCAATTTAAATAACAGAGTTAAAAAAAAAAAAAATTATAAGAAAAATAAAAAAATAAAAAATATATATTTTGAATTAATTGGCCTAATTTTAACTCCTTAGAATATATATAGTATAGAAAGTAAAATTAAACAGTTCCATGACGTCACAATTTTAAAATATATAATTATACCCACCATCAAAAAGATGGGGGGTATATTGATTTTGTCATTCCGTGTGTAACATGTCGAAGGAATCATTTAAGACCCCACAAAGTATATATTTTCTGGGTCCTGGTTAGATTCTGAGTCGATCTAGCTATGTCCGTCCGTCTGTCCGTCTGTTGAAAGCAGGATAGGGTTTCGAACGGCACAACGTAGGGGGACGAAATTTGGCACAAATATTTGTCTTATATAACTTTAGGTTTGTTTGGGATTGAAAACGGGAAAAATAGGTTAATAAACAAAAATGTTATGGGCTAAAAATTAGAAACACAGGGTGTCCGTTTCATAGTTTTCTGCTGATATTTCTTCAACAAAAGCATGTACCAAAAATGGGCGTGGTCCGCCCACTTTACCGCCCACCTCCCATATAAGGTGAAATTGTGTTCAAATAGTTCAAGGACCAATGTAAACTCGGAAACAAAAAACGGGAGTGGTCCGCCCACTTTTCTGCCGACTTTACCGCCCCGTCCCATATAATGTAAAATTTGAAAAAGTTGATGGTGGGTATATAGATTCGGCCGGGCCGAATATAACATTCGCGCTTGTTTTTATTTATTTTTAACTTCATTGAAAAATATATGGATACTTTTTTCTTAAATCAGTTGGGGTATTCACACGGTGTGCTATCAAGTCTTATTGTCATAAAATACTAAAGTTTTATGATAGTTTTAAAAAATTGTTGTTGTGCTTCAAAGAAAAAAGTCCTAAAATAATAAGACCTTTTATGATGTGTTTATTGTTTTGTCATAACTAAACTGTGTAAATCTAAGTCGAAAGGGAAAAACTCTTCGTCGAGCCGGTGGTAATATTTAGAAGTTACCGCCATTGAATATTCGCAATATATACGTAAACATGCTATAAATTTGTGCATAGTTCTATAACTTCAACATTAATTACATTTTATTAATTTATTTATAAAAGTTTTATAAAGTTAAATAAAAAAAATTGAGACATTTAAAAAATAAAAGGAAGAAAATTTTGTTTGTATACTTTAGCTGACTAGCAGCCACCGAATGTATTTAAAATAACCGCCGTCAGAAAATAATGCCGGCTTAGTCATCGACAACAGCTGTTTATGTTTATGTTTTTAAACAAATTCTTTTGTGCCAAAAAATATTTTATAATTTTTATAAAAATGAATTTTTTAGAAGATTCAGGTAATTTTAATTTTATCTTATTTACTTGAATCAGCCATAACAATATCCAATATGTATTTTTCGCACAAACCGGTTATTATTTCAGATTTTTGACTTGTTTTTGGCATTTTCAATAAAAATATTTGTAATTTTTTTATAATTGTATTTTTCATTTATCAGCTGACTCAAATTTGAAATGGCATACTAACTTATGAGGGTTGCTCACAGCAGTCATATTCTTTCGTGTTATTATTTTATGATATAGGACTTTATGACGACCGTGTGAATACCCCAAGTATTTAAGAATGTACTATTTTTAATTTTTACTCATATTAAGAAGCAGCAATAGTCTATAACCAAAGTAGATTTCCATATGCGTTGATATAATCTCTCAATAACAGCGTTTTGGTGTAAATAGGAAAAATGTTCTTCGCTCATTTTTCCTATTTTTTTCAGTACCTTTAGCAATTTTAAAGACTTTTAGGTGCTATGGAGGGCATGTAAGACATGGCATATTCTACACTTTTGTTTCTTTATTCCTTCTCTATAATATACGGATCCATAATTTGCTCTATCTATTATCCAGAAAATTATATAACCTAAAATTTTCTTAGAGGTACATATTTCATTTGGTTATCAGTGGGTTAAAAATATGATGTGATGGAAATGTTTCATGTTACTTTTTCTACTATATTCAGTCTTAGAAGCAAGAATTAAATAAAATTATTCAGGATATAATTTTTTCCTAATATTTTATTAGCTTTGTTATTTGAACTTGGATTTTTTTCAAACTTTTGGTGTCTACGCATTTTCTGTCAATGCGATTTTTAAAATTTTATCATTTTTGAAATTTGCGGTCTGGTATTAGTTATATCAAGTGCAAATTTCCCCAATACACCCACTTCTTATTCCAAATTTTTCCATGGTTTTATGAGGGTTAATTGAGAAATTTTTGATTTTTACAACTTTAACGAGTTCTAGGGGCTATGTGTGACAAGTTAGAGACTTGACTAGTACTACATTTTTGTAGCACCATGTCTTACCTATAAAACGGATGTGACTAATTTCCTCTGCCTATTACCTGGAAATTTTATAACCTAAATACTTCTCAAGGAAATAAATTTTCTTAGGTCCTCAATGGGTTAAAAATGTGACGTGATGGAAAATTTTCATTTGACTTTCTACACTATATCAAGCCTAAGGAATAATAATTTTGCAGAATTTTTTGAGATATAAACTTTTTGGCGATTTTGTTGACTTGTGTTAGTGATCAATATAAAAATAAAATGTAATAATTAAAATCACCTTTACCTGAATTAAGCGCAATTTGTGACTACTTTTACCCCAATGTGCAACGTGTTGTCCCTAATAGTGCACATATATGAAACAAGAATTAAATTACATTATATATATATATATATATATCGGTTTTTAATCGGCAACAAGTTTACCAGTAAAAGTTTCTATTGGGTTCCTTTTCACCTCTTTACACATACATATACTTACTACACATGCATGCCACTAACATATACCCACAAACATCATATTTTTATACATTTGTTTAGGTGTATGTGATCACAAAATGTTTGTTGTTTATTTAAAAGTCACCATAAACAACAAAACACTTGTTGTAGGTGGTGTACAATAAACTGAGGTGAAAAGCTTTTGAACACCTGTTTATTGTATTTGAGAATAAACACAATAAAAATGTGTAAAAAAAAAAACAACAACAAAATGTCGTAAATAAACTTTTATTATATTAATAAAAGCTTTTTTTTAACAAACATGCAAAATAAAACTAAGTAATAAAATTATTAATAAAAATTCGACAAAAGGGTGGGAGGTTTTAAAAAATAAATCAAAACCACACAAAAAAATAAAAATTTAAATAAAATTTTAGAAAAATTAGTTTAAAATTTTGTTAATAAAATATATAGCATGTGAGTGAGTGTTTTGTATATTTTTTTTTGGCGAACACAATTTTTATTATCAAGATAATGAGGAGGTGAATAAGTAGTTTATAAAGTGGAAATAATTTAAATAAATAAATTTTTGTTGTTGTTGTATTTAACTGGTAATTTTGATTTTTTTTTCGTTGCCAATACTTATTAATGAGAAAAAAAATACAGGCAGACACAAAAAATCTCAAGAATGTTTGGGCGATCAGGTTTCGCCTGTTTACTGGTTGCTTTTTGATTTTCTTTATTGTTGTTGTTATAATATGTAGCTTTTTTTAAAGATCATTGCTGGCTGGTGGCTGGCTGTTTAATGTTGGTGGTAAAAAAATATATTGCTGCTGTTAATGTTGTTGTTGCTTTTAAGCTGCAGAGCCCCTCTTTAAGCAAATTGATCAAAAAAGCAAAAAATTCATTCTCAAATTTTATACTTTAGCTGCTGCTGCTGTTATCAATGCACATGCTTTTTTTTTGCAACTAATGCTGCTTTCATTGTTGTTGCTTTAAACTACAACTTGATTTGATTTAATGACCGGCTTAAACAGAGGTGAATTTGTGAATTTTCTCTGCTGTTGTTGCTTTTTCTTCCTACTGACTTGTTTAATGCAAAATTATCTTGTTATTTTTTTAAGTTTCTGTTTTAAGTTTTGGTTTTTTGCTTAAAGTTGTTGTTGTTGCTTTTGTTGTAGCTCCCACTTGAATATTCGTTGGCAATTTATTTGTTTGTTTGTTTTGGATCAATGGTGAATTTCTCTAAGCACGATCTCGCTGTGTCAAACTTTAAAACCAACAACAAACAGTCTCCATTTAGACGTGTTCGGATTAACTTGTGTGCACGCTCGTGTGTTGTTAAACTTAAACTCAGTTTAAACGAATCATATTATTTTTTTTAAACAAGAATTTTCTTTCATTTAGAAAATAAACAATTTTTTTTTGGAAAATTTTGTTTTTTTTTTTTTTTTGTAACGAGAAAAAAATTTCAACGACTTTAAAAAAAAAAAAAAACAGAAAAGTGATTAACGAATTAAAGGCTGGATAAAAAGAGATTTAAAATTAATCATAAAGTAAAATTAACGAACAAGTTTTAGTGAATTGAATTAAAAAATTTAAAAAAAATTGCAAATCAATTTTGTGATAATAAATTAAAACTTCAAAAAAGTAAAAAAATATCTTAATTTTGAATTAAGTAAAAAAAAAAAAAATAAAACTAAAATAACGATTTGAAATTAAAATCTTGAAAATTTTAAAAAAGCTTAGAGGTGATAACAGATTTAAAGACAAAATATTTGAAATAAAAATTTGAAAATTGTACAAAAAAAAAAAAAAAAAAAAAAAAAAAAATCACTTTTTCCAAAAATGTTCAAAAACCGATATACAAATGAACTTTTTTTTTTTTAATAATTTGGAGAGAATATAAATTAGTGAACAATTTTTTGAAAATATTATTTCAAGTTTTTAAAATTTTTTTTTTTTTTTTTTTTTTTTACAAAATTTTAACTTTTCCAAAATTTTTATTTATTTATTTTCTTTTTCAAAATTTTAAAGTTTTATGTCCCGAAATTTTAATTTTTTTCGAAAAACTAAAATTTTTCTATTTTGAAATTTTTCTTTTCAAAAATTTTTAATTTTTTTTTTATTTTTTGAATAGCTTTAAAATTGAAAAATCTTGAAAATATATTTTTTAAACATTATGTAAAAATTTATAAAATTAGTTTTTTAAAAATTTTGAAAATAAAAAATTTAAAAAAAATAATAATTTTGAAAACAAAAGTATATTTTTTTAAAAAATTTTGAAAACCCAATTTATATTTTAAATAACAACAGCAACAACAACAACAATAATTTCAATTAAATATATTTAAAAAATTTAAAATTTGATATTCCCAACTAATTTTTTAAAACAAAAATTTTAAACTCAATTTCAAAATAAATAAATTACTGACAAAAATTAATATTCAAGAAAACCGAAAAATTAAATTAAAAAAAAAAAAGAAAAATAATAATAAATAAAACAATAATTTTAAAAAATATTTAAATTTTAAATAAAAAGTAGACAATTATTTTAAATTTAAATTTCAAATTCGACTTTTTAATAAATTAACTCAAACAAACAAAAATATATAATTTCTTTAAAACTGAAAAAACAAATTAAAGCAGATATTTTTTTTAGAAAAATTTTAAATTAAAAAAAAAAAAAATAATAAAATTAAAAAAAATTTCAAATTTTAATTTCAAATTCAGTTTTTATTGAATTATGTCTGGGTTCACACACAGCAATTTTTCTTGCCGCAGTTATGAGTTCGTTGGTAAGAGAGGAGAGGGAAATACTAAGCTTTTATATTCTCTTTACCTCTCTCGCCAACCAAAACAGAATTGCGACAAGAAAAATTGCTATGTGTGAACCCCGACTAAGTGACAACATAGAAAATTATTCTAAAACTGAAATAATAAATTTAAGCAAAAGAATATTAAAAAAAAGAATAATAATTAAAATTTTAATTTCAGTTTCTAAAAAACTAAAAAACTGTCAGAAATATAAATAAAATTTAATTTTAAATAAAACATTAAATTTAAAAAAAAAAAAAAAAAAAATAATAAAAAAAATAAAACGATCGATTTAATTTGTAAAAATATTTAAGCAGATTAAAAAACAACAAAATTAAAATTCAGACAACAGAATTTAATAAAAATAAATCAAAATTTTAATTTAAAAAAATATTTAAGCAAATTAAAAAAACAACAACAAAATTAAAGTTTACATAACAGAATTTAATAAAAATAAATCAAAGTTTTAATTTAAAAAAATATTTAAGCAAATTAAAAAAACAACAACAAAAATTAAATTTTACTCAACAGAATTTAATAAATATTTATCCAAATTATTTAATCTAAAATAATAAAAAAAAAAACAACAACAACAAAATTGGAATGTAGACAACAGAATTCAACAAAAATATTTAACAACAAAATTAAAGTTTACATAACAGAATTTAATAAAAATAAATCAAAGTTTTAATTTAAAAAAATATTTAAGCAAATTAAAAAAACAACAACAAAAATTAAATTTTACTCAACAGAATTTAATAAATATTTATCCAAATTATTTAATCTAAAATAATAAAAAAAAAAACAACAACAACAAAATTGGAATGTAGACAACAGAATTCAACAAAAATAAAACAAAATTGTTAAATCTGAAATCTATATATAAAATACAAAATATTTGTTTAAAAATTACGAAATATTAAAAAAAAACTGAGAGCTAGTTTATGCTCAAATTTGAAATATTTTAAAAGATAAAAAATAATAATAATAAAAATTAAATATTTTTAATTTAAGAAAAAAATATTAAAAGTATTTTGAAATCAAAAAAATATTTCAAAACTAAAATATTTTTAAAGAAAATTACAAAAATATTTAAATATTTTATATTAAAATTTAAAAATAATAGAAAATATTAAAACAAGACGACAGATAACAATATAAATTCATCCACAAATTTGAAATATTTTTAAAGAAATTACAAAAATATTGAAATTCAAATTTAAATAAATAAAAATATATATAAAACAATTCCGAAATCCAAAATAAATCCATACATTTAAAAATTACAAAAATATTGAAATATTAAAAAAACTTTTAGTTAAAAAAACTAAAAGAAGATTTTTAATAAAGAGAAAAATTATTTGAAAATAAATCACTATTTTAAGATTAAAATAAAATTTGATATTTTCAGTTAAAATATCAAAAAAGTTCAAATTAAATCAAATAAAAAGAAGCGAAAATAAATTTTTAATATAAAAAAAATTTTTAATATAAAAAAAAAAACTAAAAAGGTTTTGAAATTTAAAGAAAAATTTACTTAATGAAAATAAATAATTTAAATTAAAAACGACATTTAAATTCCTAAAATAATTAAAAGTGGCGAATAAACATATTTTAAAGTTAAAAACAAAACATTGACACCTATAAAAAATATTTCGTTCAAAAACAAAAATCTTAATAAAATTTTATTATATAAATAAAAGAAAATCTCCCCTCAAAATCCGTTCAAAAAAATCATAAAAAAAAAAACAAAAAAATTAAATTTAAAAAAATTCCATTAAATATAAAAAAATATTGTGTAAAAACTCGTGTTAATTTACTTAAAATCTTTAAACGTTAACGAAATTTTATCAAAACGAAATTATCTTACAAAATTTAATATTCAATGCAGATCAATAAAATAAATAATTCAAGCAAACATTGTCACGTTTAAATTAACGTCATAAAACGCAACTTGACATTAAATAATTTTTTCTTATACGAAAAATAAAAAAATAAAAATAATTTAAAACAAACATAAATCGTAGTGCATTTTAATTTTGTTTTGACCAACAAAAATATATAAAAATCAATATCAAATTTTACCACAAAATAAATAAACTTACTACTAATTTGACTTCCAGCAAAAGGTGAGTTTCTTTTTTTATATGTTTTTTCCTCTTCACCCTCTCTCTTTTTTTGTTTTAAATTATTTTGACATTTAAATAACTGTCATATTTGCGTATTTACATGGTTGTTTAAATCTCCATACACACTTTAAATATGACAGCTTAATTTGCGAAAGCTTTTGAAATTTTTTTTTAAGTTTGTTTGTTTTTTTGAAATTTAGCTGCCAAATTGTCTGTCAAAATTTATTAATAAAATTTTTATAACCTATTTATCAAATGGTTTTAAATTTATTGTTTCGTTGTTAGCAGTTTGTTTATTAATATTGTTATAAAATAGATTTTTTTAATTAATTAAAAGATGACAATTCTTACTACAAGAAAATTAAAATAATAACAAGTTAGAATGCTATATTCGGCCATGCCGAATCTTATATACCCTCCACCACTGAGCTAGTGTTTTCATCAGTTTTTATGTAGGAAAAGCTCTTCGGAAAGTGATGTTTTTCTAATTTACTTATTAATTTTTGGCGTCCATAATAGTGTAGTAGTATAAACTTGTTCTAATAAAGATTTTGTATTGTATATAAGATATTTTAACAAACTATTATGCAAATGATGTGTAAAAAGTAAAAAAAGGAGGAAAATCTTGATAACTTATTTTTCTTACAAAAAGTCGATTATTTTGGTAAAAAAAATAGAATATTTCATTTTAAATAAAAGTATATTTTTCATTTAGTAAAAAAATTGCATTTTGTAAGAAAGTTAAATAGTAGTGGCAGAGCGAAACGAACGAAAATTTGTTTTTACTATATACTATCTTCACAAAAAAAATGCCTTTTTTAGTGAAAACTAATTTATTCTATAAGAAATCTAAGGGCTAGGAGAAATGAAATTATGTGATTTCTTGCATATTTCGCAAAAATTGGAGTTCTTATCAAAAAACCCGATTTTTACAGATTTTTTTGTAGTTTGATTTGTATAAATTATTTTATTAGTTTTTTTTAATACCTTGTATGTGTTTGTAAAGAATCTGTATTTTTAGTTTTGTTACAATTACAATTATTACCATTTAAATGTAGAAAATGTGTATTTAACCTATTTCCGACCACTACCCGATTCCGTTAAGATAACTACGAAATTTAGCATGAAGTTTTTTTTTGCGACTGTTGTAACAAATTAAAAAGATTTGGACACCTACATATTTTTGATTCCGAAATATAATGCTTCGAGAATTTCAGAAATCGTACCATTTTTAGCTTAAATTTAAAGCTATTTACCTTTGAAATACACCCATAACATAAAAACATATTTTCGAAAAGCAGATCTGAAAATATTGACTTTTCACTACACCAACCATTTATTTGATACACCTGGCATTAACACTCAATTCTGGACAGAGTATTTATATAAAAATTGATTTTTTTTTCTTATCTTTTAGACAACATATTATCTTATAATAGCTGTGAAAAAATTCATCATCGACTGCATAATTAAATAATTAGGCGATGTTAAAGCTACTGATGCGAAAACGCAACAGCAGTCGTAAATGGGTTAAGCACACTCGAATAATAAAAACATGACTTTCTTTATTTTTATGCAACTTTCCACCAATTTTTTTGTATTTCTGTGCAAAGTCGATTTAAAGAACGAAAAACTGAAATTTTATTTTGCGTTAAAATTTAAGCTCGATTGGTAAAAACAGATTTATACACCAAATAGGCCATAATTATTCAGAAACATTTTAATATTACCGAATTTAAAACTTATTGTTTTAATCAATATAATAAAATTGATCAATTATTTCTGTAAATCTTCGCTTACCTCAAATTTATATTTAACGATTCGATTAGAGAGCCGTTTCTCTGATGATGTTGGAAAAACTAAATAAGTAAACTAAAGCAAACATAAACTAACTATAAGAGTTTCCCTCTTCGTAATTTGCATTTATATAAATCACCCTAACTGGTCATGAATTAAGAATTTACTGTTGAATTATATTATTTCTGCCCAACGGCGCTCTCAAAATTTTTGAAAAATTATATTTGAAAACTTTTATAAATACTAATCTTTAAGAAAATGATAAAAATTAGCAATGCTTTTTAAAGATAGTTATTTAAATAAATTAAAAAAGATAAACAAAATTCTAACATAACTAAGTATATTACAGTTTTATTTTTACAATGAAAATTAAAAAAATATCACCACATTTACAAGTTATTAATTATAAACGCACAAAAAACTATAATGAATAAGAAATTATAAAGTAACATAATTATGTATCAGTACTTTTTCTTCAATGTGCTAAATAAAAATCAAAACATTTTCAAAACAATTTCATATTTATGCAATTTATTCCATCAACATTATTTATATCTTTATGTTAGCAGACAAACTTTTAATAAAACCATTACATATCCTTCTCTACCGATGTGTACAGCTTGAAACACACCGAACTACTAACTAGTTTAATAAACTTATCAACATATGTTGCTAAAAAGTAGCGAACGTACCATATCGTGGTGTGTTCGATGGTGACCACGATCAAACATCAAACTCAACATAGTTGTATGCCTTTGTGTTTATCAACATTCATATTGAGGCGAACATACACATATGCACTCCATATACAAATTATAACATGATGTTTAAGAAACACTTATGACGTTGGAATCATAGAAACTGTTCATATTTTTGCCTATAACTTTTCTCCGACTGAACCGATTTAGCCAATTTTTGGCAGTTATCTAAAGTGAATATAGGTAGACATTTTGGCTAAGTTTTATTTAAATCCGTTAATTGCTTGTTGAAATATTATCAGTTCAAGTGTGGTTTGGGGATTCTTTCAGATTTGGATATATAACTTTTTTTCTACTGAACCGATTTGGCTGGTTTGCAATCCCAAACAGCGTCTGGGAACAACAAATAACCTGAGTAATTTTCATTGGAATAGCTCAATCAGTTTAGACGTGAGAATGTTTTCAACAGACGGACAGACGGACAGACGGACAGACGGACAGACGGACATTGCTTAATCGACTCAGAATTTCATATGGTCCAAGAATATATATACTTTATG
The DNA here is from genome assembly GCA_951394005.1 of Protophormia terraenovae. Taxonomy (NCBI): domain Eukaryota; kingdom Metazoa; phylum Arthropoda; class Insecta; order Diptera; family Calliphoridae; genus Protophormia; species Protophormia terraenovae. The sequence continues at coordinate 115,527,491 of OX596077.1, read as the reverse complement.
GGGTCTTAAACGATTCTTTCTAGGTGTTACACACGGAACGACAAACTTAGTATACCCTCTTTCACCACTAGTGGTGGTGGAGGGTATAAAAAGCTTAAATAGAATAGAAAAACACGTTAAAATTAGTTTGAGAGATTCTTTCTGAGGATCATTACCGTTGTATTACATTAGGACAAAAATCTAAATAAAGTTTAAGGGTTAATCAAAAAACCATTGCAACTTAAGTAGGTAATTAGTTATTTTTTATAGAACATTTTACAAATTTATTTTATATTCTTTTAATAATTTATAAGGATTATTTTATTATCAAATTAAAAAAAAATATTTATTAACTAAAATTATTCAAAAACAAGTTTTAATAAAACAACTCTTAAAAGTTTTAAGATAAAATATATTAAATTTTTGTAAAGGGTGGTCCAACCAAAACGCACGATGTTAATTTTAAATAAAACAAAAAGTTTTCAGATAATTATTTTAATATTTTTTTTTAATATGATAGACTTTTTTTATTATAATCTAAGACAATTTTGTGTGAAACAAAATATAGGCCAAATGCTCGCCCTGGCTTTAGTGGCATACCTCTATCTGAAGGTCCATATTTGCAATGACTCTTGGAAATAATTGAGATTCAATGTCGTTAATGTGTCGAATTATTTCATCCTTTAGCTTTTGAATTATTCTTGGCTTATTGACGTACACTTTAAATATCCCCAAAGAAAATAGTCCAACGGTGTCAAATCACATGAACATGGCGTTTAATTATCATCGTCACGACCTGAGATAACGCGGCCATTGAATTTCTCGCGCAAAAGAGCCATAGTTTCGTAGGCTGTGTGGCAAGTGTTACCATCCTGTTGGAATCACATATCGTCCAGGTTCATATACTCAATTTTTGGCCACAAGAAGTCCGTTATCATCTCGCGATGGCAAACACCATTCACGGTAAATGCTTGGCCTTCGACCTTCTGTCACACTATCGCGAACAACATCAATATTTTCCGCAGAACGAACTGGGCGAGCATGTACATGTGTTTTCACATTTCATACTGACCTGGGTTTGCTGAAATTTGCGCACAATTCTCCCGATTGTTGACACATTTAGTCGATTATGCTGACCAAAAAAATTACGAAGTACACGAAATGCATTTTGATTTGAACGCCCATTTTTGTTAAAGGCTTCAATATGGTTGAATTTGTCAAACACTGAAACAAAGAAATGTCAAATTAAGTTGGGCAAAAAACTTGACGTTAAGGTGTAACTCACAATTCTTTGTATATATAATATTAAATACCTAATTTAGAGACAAATCTCCTCATGGCAACCTGAAGGGACAAAATCTTTTATCTAAAAACTAACGCAGGGTCTACAAGAGAGATTTTTCTATAATAGTAAACGTCAAATCACATAAAATTGCAGTATCTCTGTCGACAAGTATGATACAAAAATCTCTTGTGTATGTCCTGCGTAAGATCAAAAAAACAATTAATCACATCTACAAATTGTTTTCAATATTATAGGCAATGGCAGATGTGCCAATAGGGTAATGGTGCCCCTTCAACCCTATTAATTTTTATAATGCTACCTAATTCATAATTAGTTTTCCAGTTTAAAAAAAAATCATATCAATTTGTAATACCCCAGCAAAAACTTTGCTTTCCTGGTAAGCTAGCAGGTATAATTGGAAATAAAAATAAACTACTTATTTTTTGTCTCAATAACTAGTTATTTTTGTTCAAGTTGTCCATGAATTCTAGTAGTTATTTTTAGACTCTAGTGATACTAAAAAATATGTACCTAAACAAAAATAAAAAAACGAAAAAAATTTTGCTTTCAGTGAGTTTTGAGAACTTGAGATCCTATGATCTAATGATTAACGCCTTACTCAGTACACCATCTCGCACTTAATATTCGAACTTGTTTTAGCATAAAATATATTTTTAAAATATAAAAAAAAAAAAAACGAATAGCTTCAGAATGGGGTTGAAACGGCAACCTTCTGGTTGCTAATCCTGCGCTCTAGACAACTGATCCATGTGATTATAACTTACTCTGCAATTATACTATTGAGTACTTATTTATGTAATGTAAAGAAGGCAAATAATAATGACGCCTACTTTCCAGGAAAGTACTTTAATAAGTAGTTGCCATTACCGAAAACCAAAAAGTTTTTGCTGGGACCTTTTGTATTAGTAAACTGGAAAACTTATTTAATAATTTTTTTTCCGAAAAAAAAGCTTTTTTTATTTTTTTTAAAGGGTCCACAAAATTTGTTTAAAAAAATTTGTACTTGGCATTAAATGGGGTCCCATTATCCTATTTGCCACTCAGTTATGTAAATTGTTAGTCAAGGAAAATAGCTGTGTGTCTATTTTCCTTGACGCAATTCTGACTTCGTAGACGAGAGAGGCAATGAGAATGTAAACGTTTAGTATTCCCTTCTCCTCTTTCTCTTATAAACTCAGAATTTGGGGGAAAATCTAAGCGAACGAAAATTGATTTGGGTTTCTATGCGGACAATGAGTCAAACGAAAACCTAATTGTATTCATATAAAATTTGCTTTCCGTATTTCGAATGATACAAACGAAAATGTTAAAATCAGTCACTTACTTTTTTGCTTTCGACTATTTGAATTAAAAATTTAATGGAATGAAAAATTAGGAAATTACACACTAGGATACTGCAAATGTTCCTTAATCATGTTTCAATATTTCAATATTTACTTTTTATTGAGGTAAAAATTATTTGAAAATTTTTTGCAAAAAATTTCAAGATTTTTGTTTTAATAGTTTTTTAAATATATGTGCAATAGTTAATTACTTTATATGGGCGCTACGAATCCTTTAACTTGATATACAAATTGTTTCCAACAATATTTTCGCTTTAATAGTTAATTAGATATGCAATAATCCCCCTAGTACTAACCGTTCTATTTACATCTTAAAGCATGTAAACGAAAAAAATTTTACATTTTCAAATGTAAATATTTAGGTACCTATATAGGGTATCTCAAAAGTGTTGTATTTTTATGAAACAAGAGACTCCAAAGAATACAAATATGCTTATTATTTTTGCCTAAAATTATCAGTCGCTGAATAAATATAAAAATTGTAAAAATTCGGAAAAAAAATTTTGGACACATTTTTTACATCATTTCTTAAGAACTTTTGCAAAGGTTCAAAATTTTTTTACATTTTACATGTTGTTTTTGATACATTTTCAATCTGGGATGTAAAATTTTTGAACTTGTTTTGATCCTTATTAATTTTTTATGACACCCGTATGCAGGTTTTTTATCATAACCCTTTTCTCGATTTACTTTTCGATGCCAAATTTAGCACGAGTTTTAATCAACAGATTATTTAGTATTTAAGTTAATAGACTATGACATTGTCTCTTCTTTGATGTATCATTTACCAAAATTGTCATTGTTAAACTAGGATTTTTTTTTTTTTACTTGAAGTTGGTTGTCGCAGTGTTAAAAAATTTTTCTCAAAATTAATTTTCTGTTATTTACCAATTTTTAAGAATATGAATTAACAGTTTGGATAAAATAAAAAAGTATTACATATTTAAAATCTTCTGACTTCTCGAATTCAGAAAAGTATCCCATCTATATCATATTGCTTATAGCGACTGAAATATTTACGGTTAAAAATGTAAAAAATTTTTCGTTTACACATTTTTTTAAGAAATTTGTCCAAAAATTTTTTTCTCATGTATTGCAATTTTTAAGATATTTTGTTGAAACTCAAAATGTAAATGTATATATATTCTTAAGACTTTACAGAATCAGAAACCTGTTAGCTTTTTCCAATACTATATACTGTGGCTTAAATATATTCAAATGAAAATGTAAAAAAATGTTCGTTTACATGCTTTACTTATGTAACTTGAAATGAAAATTAATAAATGAAATTAATAATAATGTAATAATTTTTTCTATAGGCGATTTTCAATATTTAATTCGTATGAGCTCTACAACTATCCCTAGTTCTAGACGTCATATGTCACATGATATGAAAATTATGTCCATAAAATCTCAAGTTTTATATTATATATTTGCTTGGTATGGAGGTTATCCCATTCCCCTGCTTCTAACGCAAAATGTAAGAATCTATTTTTTCGGGCTTTTATCTTTAAACTACTTGCAAGAAATTTCGTTGTTTTACATGCTTTTGTGTCGGTTTTATGGCTTGTGGACTTTAAAAATACCGATCTTTATCGAAAGCCGTTTTGCATTTTTCATACAAAAATACTTATTTTAAGTTTTTTCATTTAGAGTAATGCATTTAAGAAATATTAACGCAAATATATGAGTGGACATTACAATAGACACTAATAGCTTCTGGTTTTTGTGCCTATAACTTTTTTGTTTATGAACCAATTTAGCCAATTTTCAATACGAAAAAAACTACATTAGAGATAAATATTTAAGTAAAATTTCATCCCCCTACATGATGCGCCTCTAGCCCTATCGTGATTTCAACATACAAATGGACGGACAAAACTCTATTTATACCCTACACCACCATAGGTGGGGAGGGTATTATGCGTTTGTGCTGATGATTGTAACACCCAAAAATATTGGTCTAAGACCCACCTTAATTTATACCAATCGGTTTATAATCACTTTCTGAGTCGATTTAACGATGTCCGTCCGTCCGTCTGACCGTCTGTCCGTCCATGTAAACCTTGTAATCAAACTACAGGTCGCAATTTTGAACAAAAATTACTGAAATTTGGTAAAATGGTTTCTTATAGCCCAGTGACGAAGCCTATTGAAATTGGTTATGATCGGTCCATTATTTCACCTAGCCCCCATACAAATGTCCTCCCGGAAAAGGGTCTAACGATCATAAATCCCTTAAATATAGCAATATTTTAATGAAATTTGGCACATATAAGTTTCACATAAGTCTAAATAAGTTTGCCGATTTTTAAAAAGATCGGTCCATAATATACCATAGCTCCCATATAAACCCGGACATAAATCCCATTAAAATGTTAGTATCAAGTTTGTATTCGACACAAATAAGTTTTATATGAACATAAATGATAGTGCCAAATTGTACAAAGATCGGTCCATAATTTACCATAGCTCCCATATAAGGCCCTCTTTTGGGAATCACCCAAAATTGAATAAATTCACATAAATGTCAGCATCAACGTAATATTCTGTATTCGTATGTTTTATTTTACACTTATGAGTTTCGGTCCACATTTGACTCCAAGTCAGGACCCCTTCCCGAATTATAATGTACACAATGGTGTAGGGTATCATATGGTCGGGCTTGACCGACTTTATCTTTTTCTCTCGTTTTTATTAAAAATGTTTAATTCATTATACTCTGCTTATAAATGAAAAAAAAAAAAAGATAAAATCATTTTATTTTATAATTTGTTTTATTTTTTTATTTTTTAAATATTAAAACTAATTGTTTAATTTTTATGTTAATTAAAATTACACCAAATTTCGATTACATAAATAAAATAACATAAATAATTTAAATTAAAATTTTATAATTCATATTTAATTATAATTTTAATTAAATATTTTTATTTATCTATTTATTTAGTTGCATTAAGAGATCATAAGATTTTGATTAAGCTATCATAACCAACTGTGACAGCTTATTGTCATGGACAAATATGCATGTAAAAGTCAATTGTTAATTTGACATAGTTATTTATAATTAAATATTATCTAAAAAATTTTTGATTTTATGGGATTTTTAAGAAATATTAAAGAAGATAGGGAGAAAAAGAAATGTGATAGAAACTAAAGGTAATCAAATTTAAATATAACAGCAAAGAGATTAATAAGAAGGGAAAGATGATCAAGAAAACCTAATACTTTTATGAATGTGTTAGTAAAACCGCCTTAAATGTAACTTAAAATTGTATATTAAATTTTCCTTAATTATTCTTGATATTATAGCAAAAATTAAAAAAAATATATATATAAATATCTAGCTTTAGGTAAAATTAAATTGAGGGTTATTTTTTTAATTTTTTTATTTAAAATATTTTAACAACATGAATTTGTAATTTAAATAATAAATTGCCCAACATTAAAACTCCCAAAAATATAATAAATACTTTTATGCAAAAAAAAAAAAAAAAAAAAAAAAAGCATAAATTCTATTTTTTTCCTTTAATTTATTAACTTTAATAAATATCTTTTGTCTACCAACATATTTATTAAAAAAAAACATGCTAAACGTTCCTCTTTCTTTTGATTTTGTAATGAATGTTTGAATTAATGAATGAATTTCTATAATTATGCTATTAATTTTATAAAGAAATAAATAAAATTTATTATTTTTTTTTTTTTTTTTTGTTTATGTCTATTAAAATATTTGCTCAAATTAACAATAATAAAAAGAAATACAAAAATCTATGCAAAAAAGAAAAATATATTAATAGTCTTTTTTTGTATAAGACGGGGTGTTAAAAAGTCTTTTGTTTTTATTTGTTATGAGGGCCTTTTTTGTATTGTAATAAAATAAAGATTTTCTTGGTATTTGCTTCTTATAACTAAATTATATTTTATATGTTTTGGTGTCAAACGGAAATGTTTAGTATTGATTTGTTTAATTAAATGTAGCGAATTTTGTTTTAAAGTGAAAGTTTAAGCAAAAGAAAATAATAATAAAGAAACAAACCAAAATTTAGGTTAAATTAAGTTTTTAAAAGTTTAGAAATATATTTATTTTATTATTTTATTTCTAAATTGGTTTCTTTTTAAAAGAAAATTTTAATAATTGTTGGCCAAAATAAACGGAAGCCAAAATTATTTATGAATTTCATATATTTGAGTTATTTCCTTTGAAAATATAGTACCAGCAATATTTAAAAAGCTGTTTTTTAGATGACTTGATAATACTTTATGAACTCCTAAAAATTGCTCAAAGTTTCTTAAAAAAATATTTATTAAAATTCCTCTAATTTTGTTTCTTAATGCAAATTCAATTGACTTCAAATTAAATATTATTATTATTTTACCCTACACCACCATAGATAGGGAGAGTATTATGCGTTTGTGCTGATGTTTATAACACCCAAAAATATTGGTCTAAGACCAACCTTAATTTATATCAATCGGCTTAGAATCGCTTTCTGAGTCGATTTAAAGATGTCTGTCCGTCAGTCCGTCCATGTAAACCTTGTAGTCAAACTACAGGTCGCAATTTTGAACATAAATTAATGGTATATAAGTTTCTTATAGTCCAAGGACGAAGGCTATCGAAATTGGTTATGATTGGTTCATTATTTCACTTAGCCCCCATACAAATGTCCTTCCGGAAAAAGGGATTTAACGATCATAAATCCCTCAAACATAGCAATATTTTAATAAAATGACCATAACTCTCATATAAACCCCTCCTTTACTTTAGTATCATGTTAATATTCGACACAAATAAGTTTTATTTAAATATAAATGATAGTGCCAATTTTTACGAAAATCGGTTCATAATTTACCATAGCCTCCATATAAGGCCCACTTTCGGGAATCATCCAAAAGTGAATAAATTCATATAAATGTTAGTATCGACGTAATATTCCGTATTCTAATGTTTTATTTTACAGTTAATACAAGTATCGGTTCACAATTGGGCACAGGTCTAGAAAAAAGAAGACCCCTCCCCGATTTTTGATACACACAATGGTGTAGGTTATCATATGGTCGGGCTTGACGGACTATATCTTTCTTTCTCGATTTTTTTTTTTAAATTCCTTTCGCAAATTTTACAAATTGAATTCGCGGTTTAAAAAATAATTCTTTTTAATGTTCTTACATATTAAATGAAATATTAGCAACATAGAGCAGTACAAGAATTATCTTAATAAATGCGAAATCTGCTGGAGTTGTCTTGTTAATTTATTAGCATCTACAAGACAATGGATTTTTTTTGGTTTTGAGAAAGAATAAATAATAAATTTTTTTGATTCGCGATTTTAACAAATTAAATTCGTGACTTAGAAAAATAATTTATTTCAAATTTCTAATATGGTAATAACCAATTGACAATGACACATCTACTATCCTGCTACAACAATCTATCAGTTCCTACGGATCTTCTAAAATCTATACAACTTTTAGACTTTAATTAAATTAAACAACACATGCCAATAGACTTATTAAGAAAATTGTAAAATGTAAATATTTTAAATTTAATTATTTTTTAAAAATAAAAGACGAAGGCCTCAGTAGCCAGTTCCTTATTATTATATATTGATATGTAAATTTATTTACTATTAATAAATAAATAAATAAATAAATAAATAAATAAATAAATAAATAAATAAATAAATAAATAAATAAATAAATAAATAAATAAATAAATAAATAAATAAATAAATAAATAAATAAATAAATAAATAAATAAATAAATAAATAAATAAATAAATAAATAAATAAATAAATAAATAAATAAATAAATAAATAAATAAATAAATAAATAAATAAATAAATAAATAAATAAATAAATAAATAAATAAATAAATAAATAAATAAATAAATAAATAAATAAATAAATAAATAAATAAATAAATAAATAAATAAATAAATAAATAAATAAATAAATAAATAAATAAATAAATAAATAAATAAATAAATAAATAAATAAATAAATAAATAAATAAATAAATAAATAAATAAATAAATAAATAAATAAATAAATAAATAAATAAATAAATAAATAAATAAATAAATAAATAAATAAATAAATAAATAAATAAATAAATAAATAAATAAATAAATAAATAAATAAATAAATAAATAAATAAATAAATAAATAAATAAATAAATAAATAAATAAATAAATAAATAAATAAATAAATAAATAAATAAATAAATAAATAAATAAATAAATAAATAAATAAATAAATAAATAAATAAATAAATAAATAAATAAATAAATAAAATAAAATAAAATAACATGTTAATACAAATTGTCTTGATTATAAATTAAATAAAATTATTATTATTATTTTTTTTTTTAAATTTCTTCTGATATTTTTACAAATTGAATTTGCAATTAAAATGAAATATTAGCAAAATAATACAATAAGAATTATCTAAATAAATGCAACACTTTATTGCTCATCATATTTTACTGAATTTGTCTTGCTGATTTATTAGCATCTACAAGACAAGCGATTTTATTTATGCTGGTTTTGAGAAGGATTAAAAAATATTTTTTTTTCATTCGCGATTTTTTAAAGTTATATTCGAGATTACAAAAAAAAAAAAAATTTCCATCTTAGTACAAATTTACTTAATTTTAAAAGTAATATTTAATAATTTTTATTTTACTTCTTAATGCAAATTCATTTGACTTTAAAAGCTTAAAACCAATTCCTTTTTTTTTTTTTAATTTCTTTTATTTGCGTTTCTAACAAATTAAATTCGCGATTTAAAAAAATAATTTGTTTTAATATATAACAAAAAAACTTTTTAAATACATTAAATTTAATATAAGAAAATCACTTGTTTTAGCATTTTAAATATAATTCTTTCGTCTAATTCTTTCTAATCTATAGATAAACTTTTAAATGATTTGATTTCAATACTATTTTTTTTAATACAAAAAAATCTATTTATAAAGTTTGCCCTCTATAAAAGTTGTTTTCGCTAATTTGTCAAATAAAGTTCATAACAAAAATATTATTTTTAATATGCAAAATAAAATTCTTAGAAAAATCATTTAATATTTAAAAATATATTTGCTTCCTGTTGCCAAAGACATTTAAACAAGCGCTCTTCTTACTCTGTTTCATATACTTTTAAAGGACTATATTTAAATTTTTTATACTCTACATTTGCGAATTTTTTAAATAAAATTCGTGATAAAAGAATAATTCTTTTCAATATGTAAAATAAAATTCTTTCATATACGAATTTTAACAGAGCGTAGTTCCTACCATGTTGCATCAAATTCGTGATAAAAGAATAATTTGTTTTAATCTGTAAAATACATTTCTTTCATATACGAATTTTAACAGAGTGTACTTCCTACTTTGTTGCATAAATTTTTTTGAAGGAAATTATTTGAAACTATTTCTTTTTTATAAACAAACTTCTTTCTTTCGCTAAAAAAAAAACAAATTCTATAAAATTCTTTCTTTCAATATATGAACTAAAATTATATAATATTTATTATTTTAAGGACATTAACACTTTTTAATCTTAAAAAATTCTTTAGTATACAATATAAATTTTTCAATTAAAAAAAAAAAAAAAAAAAAAATAGTTTCAATAAAAGAAAATATAATTTTTTATTAAAAAATTATATTAGAAAATTAGAAAATTTATTTTCTAATCGTTTTCACACGTTTTTTAAAGAATATATTTAAATATACATATTTTGTTCTTAATAAAAAGAACTATTTATACTTTTTCCTTCATTCTTTTATTTTTTTTTATATTCCTTTCGCGAATTAAAAAATCGTTTATATAAAATCTGTTCGCATAACAAATTTTAAAGAACGCTCTTCCTACTCTGTTGCTTAAACTTTTCAAGGAAATTTTTAAAAATTGTTTTTTTTTTTCTTTCTCTAAATAGTAACACATTCTTGAAATTTCTTTTATTTAATATAAAAAATATAATTAGCTTGATTAATATTCTTTTACATAAAACATTTAAAATCAGGAAAATATATAAATTTTTAGGACATTATATTTAACTTTTTTTTTTTTTTTTTTTTTTTTTAATAAAAGAAAATCAATTTATATTCTAAACCCAGCTCTGTGATTCTTTATATTATATTTAATATTGTTTTTTCTTTTTATTTACCTTAATCTTCTTTAATTTAACACTTGAACAGCTTCTTGCTAAACCATAAAAACTCACAACAACATAAATTTAACAGCATAAATGGCTTAAGGTTAAATTTGGGTTTTATATTAATATACAAAAAAAAAAAAAAAAAAAAAAAAAACCTTAAGTTTAACTGAAAATTTATTTAACGTTTATTTTTTTTTTTTAGGTTTTTTTTATTTTATTAATATTTACTCACTCAATTTGAAATTTAATATGCTGGGAACTTTATAACACACAAAAAATATGATAAATTACTTACTTAAAATCAAAATTATGAATATGATTTTTTAAATTAAGTTATTTTTGCTATATTCTCATTAACTATTTATTTTGAAATAAATGTCATTAAAAATGAAATAGAAAGCATTTTAGAGAAATTAAATTTTAAAACAAATTAATAAAAAATTTCATAGAAAAAATATGGTTTATTAAACGATATTACCTTTTTATACCCTTCACCAAAGGTGTAAAGGGTATATATAAGTTTGTCATTCCATTTGTAATTTCTACAATATTCATCTAAGACCCCAAAATGTATATATATTCTAGATCCTTATTGATAGGGGAGTCTATATAAAGATGTCCGTCTGTCCGTCTGTCTGTTGAAATCAGTTTTTAGAAAGCCCCAGTTATCGGATATATATATGTTTTATACATCAAATTATAGGAAATATTCCTTAGAAAATCGCTAATAAAAATGAGCAAAATCGGTTGATAAATAACTGAGATATCGGAAAAAAACCGAATATACTCCCAAAAAATCGTATTTTTGTCGGCTTTTCTCGGCTCCTATACAAGCTAGCGACTTCGTTTTTGCACTAAAAATTCTAAATCTTTCTTAAAATTTTTTTCTAAAAAAAAAAAAAATCGGTCCACTATATCCCAGATCTCTGCCAAAACACATCTTAAGACTTTTTGAAGCTCTTATATAAGCTACGGGTTTCGCTATTGAACAGGTTGGTCATAAATATTTTTACAAAATTTCAGTTTTTTTAATCAACTAAATTCGTTCATAAACAACCGAGTTATGAGCCAAAAACTAAAAAAAATTTTAATAATAATACACAGAAAAATATTTATATTAAGCATTGTTGTTGTTTTTTTTTTGTATGGGCAAGTAGTTTAGTAAGCAACAACAGTAATATAATCATTAACATTGTTGTTCTTGTTGTTGTTTGTATATGCAGTCAGATTGTATATGCAGTCAGTTTGTATATATGTACATACATACATACATACAAAAATATATAAATATGCAATTGTTGTTGTTGTTTATATTTTTAAAGCAATGCCTGCTATGACTGTTTTTTTTTTTTTTTTTTTTTTTTTTTTGTATTAAAAAAATGTAGATTTATTAATGTGAAAATATGAAAGCATACGTTAAGGCGAAAATTTTAATATTTGTCGGTAAGATGGAAATATTGTAATATAGTAATATGGTGAAGGGTATCAAAGATTCGGCACAGCCGAATCTTTTTTTAATTTCATTTAATTTTAACAATTATTTAAGAGATCACAATTCAAATTTTATAAATTTTTTTTTGTAAAAATAAAACAATTTAAGGGCTTCAAATTATTTTTCTTATTTTATCAATTAATAAATTAATCAAATATAAATAAAAAAATTGCATATATAAATAAAAAAATTGCATATATTTTTTTATTTATATGAAATTTTTTTTATGTGAATAATTGAATTTACAATTTTTTTAATAGAATGAATTTCATTTAATCAAATAATTGAATATTTTTTATTTTTATTTAAAATTGGAATTTAGATTGTTTATGTAAAATTTTAATTTAATTTGTTAGAATACTTTGATTTTGAGTAATTTATTTAATTATTAAAATATTTGAAATCATTTTAATATTCCGATTAATAACACCGGGAAACACTGATTCTGTGGCACGGGGTTTGTCATTCAATTCGAATATATGGTATTAATAAGTACTAAGCCTCTAATCCATTTCTTTTTTTGAATTGACTCTAGTTCTCGCTTTAAATCGCGATTTGTAAAATTAAGGAGATTGCACCATATATTGAAGCATATATCGAAAACTACTTGTCTGATTTTTTTCAAAAAAATATCAAAAAATTCTAATTAAAATTGTCTTTAAGTCATTCTTACATTACTTTTTATTACGGTCAAAAGTTATGGAAATATTAAGTATACGAGGGCGCATCAATAAGTCCGTGACTTTTTGAATGAAACACAGTGTTTTTTGCAAAACAAAAATTTATTTTTCAACATAATCTCCTTTTAATTCAAAACACTTAGTCCAATGTTTCTCTAATTTTTGTATCTCTTCCAAAAAATAGGATTTTTCGAGGTCCTTAAAATAGGCATTTGTTTGGTCAATAATTTCATCGTTGGAGCTGAATCTCTTTCCACCGAGCCATTTCTTTAGGTTTGGAAATGGGAAGTAGTCACTAGGGGCTAAATCCGGAGAATATGGCGGATGAGGTACCAATTCGTAGCCCAATTCATAGAGTTTTGTCATTGAGACTGCACACGTGTGCACTCGTGCATTATCTTGATGAAAAAGAACTTTTTTCTTGGCCATATGGGGTCGTTTTCTTTTTAAATCCTCATTAAATCGGTCTAATAAGTTGGCATAATATTCGCCATTTATTGTTTTTCCCTTTTGAAGGTAATCGATGTGGATTATCCCGCGTGCATCCCAAAAAATTGTTGCCATCTCCTTATTGGGCAACATCACCTTATTCACCCGGAGAAACAAATTGTTTAGACTGCTGCTTGGTCCCAGGAGTACAGTGATGGATCCACGTTTTTTCCACAGTTACAAAACGACGCAAAAACTCATTCGGATTGCGGCTAAACAACTTCAAACAATCCTTTGAAGTTGTCACACGTTTACGTTTATGGTCAATTGAGAGCAAACGCAGCACCCATCTTGCAGACAACTTTCTTAAACCCAGCTGATCTTTTAAAATCGAAACCACACTGCCATATGAAATGCCTATGGCATCGTGGATTTTTTCGACATTTTCGGGTGTACTGACCTCAATTGGCCGTTCAGAACGTTCAGCGTCATTTGTACTTGTGCGACCACAACGAAAGTCAGTAAACCACTTTTTTTTTACCATTGAAATCGATGATGCAGAGTCACCATAGTATTTATCGAGCTTTTCCTTAGTTTGATTGACGGTTTTTTTTTCGCAAAAAATAATGTTTAATGAGCACTCGAAATTCACTTTTTTCCATTTTTATAAAAATACACGAGGTTGTATATTTTGAACAGCTGTTAAACGCAAAGTAAATGACGACACTTGATCAAAATTTGACAGTAGTCTATTAACAGGTGGTACTTGATGGGAACAGTGTTGCATTTCATATAACTACGAAGAAAGTTCGAAAAGTCACGGAAATATTGATCCGCCCTCCGCTATATTTCAGGACGATATAGTCAAATTGTTCATTTTTAATTGTACCAACCATCTAAATATAATTACTTATCTAATGTTGCATATATGTAGGGTTTTTTTAATGAAAACACCGATTTTTTTTTATAATTGTATTAAATTAAAAATTTATTTAAAAATTCGGGCTTAAGTGCTAACTTAAATTAATTTTTAAGCTTAAGTGTTAATTGTATTATTTTGCTACTTTCACTCTTAACGTCTCAATAACAACTAACTCAGTTCACGTCTCAAACTGCTTGTCTCGTCCTCATTAATTAACTATCAACTCGTCCGTTTTGCAAAACGTCGATCGTCCACTATTGCTCGTACATTTAACGCAGTGTTGCAGTCTTAGGAGTTGCCACTTCTGGTTGTCATCCATTACTACCCGTCCCCACATATTTTGTCCGGAAATCTTTTCCTGATTCAAGTTATATACAATAACAGAATGCTCATACAAGTCAACGGACTGTGCCTACAAGATGGTGTACCTCAGCAATTTTGTTACAACTTTTATGTTCTACAGATGTTGTAATAGAATCAAATTACGTATGATGAATAATGAGCGAGTTATATGAAAAATATTGGCAAAATAATGGACTTAGGCAAGCGGTTCAAGCCGGGATCGGCTAAGTCAATGAAGAGTAGTGGTGAGGAGGCAGATAGGGCTGATAGTGTTGCATGTAAGGCGAAGAATGCTGTTGCTTCCTCTGACAAAGCTGCCATGAAGACAGATGGAACGGGACGCCCTAAGAAGAAGGCCACCACTTCGTTTGAGGGTGACGGATGGGTCCGCCAGGTGAAGAAGATCACGGAGGATCTTAAGGAGGTTATGTTTCGGAAGTCAGTGGTAGACTTCCCAAAGAAGGTGTTGGAGTAGGGCGGAAGGTATGAGGCCCTCTTGATGAGGCTCATTGCTAAAAATGATCTGCAAAAGGGGCGCTTTAATGTTCTTGGTGGTATTATAAAAGATGGTGGTATAAGTATCTTTACGATTATACTATTTCTTTTTGGAATATTGTAGATAATAAAAATCATTAAATTAAGCATACAATTTTTGACAACATTCGTCCCTATTTTGCCTTCTACTTTTGCCTTCTACTTCTAAACCCACTTTCTTTTCATTTTTTGTTTTCTTCCTCTTCTAAAAAAGCAATCGAAGCTGTTCCACATTATAAAACTAAATAATTTTCATTCTTTTTATTTATTATATTTTTAGTAAAAATAAATTTATTGTTTTTGACAGTTTAAAGAATTAATTTTGAAAACAAATAATTTTTTAAATGTGACTGATGAGAAAATATCCCAGCAAAAACTTGGTAATGGCATGAAGTTACAGATGCAGTTACTTTTCAATGACAATAGAAATAGTTTGGTGATTATTTATAACCCGGTATATAATTAATTATTTATGATCAGATTTTTTGAAAATCTACTTTATTTTTTTTTATTCAGTTTAGCAATTAAACTATTTTAAGAAGGAATAAATAGGCGACGAAGCAAAATTTGCGTATTAAATAATTTTTGATCAAAAATGGTTTTTTAAATAAAATCTTTTCACATAAAATTAAAAAAAAAAAAAAAAATTATATCTTAAAATTTCATTACTTACGAGCAGTATACCCGCTACTACGTTAGCGTAGATAAAAAAAAACAGTACTTGTAGTACACTCAGAGAAAAAACATTATTACAGCAGTATACCCGATACTACGTTAGCGTAGATTAAAAATAAAAAAAACAGTACTTGTAGTACACTCAGAGAAAAAACATGGTTACAGCAGTATACCCGATACTACGTTAGCGTAGATTAAAAATAAAAAATAAAAAAAACAGTACTTGTAGTACACTCAGAGAAAAAACATGGTTACAGCATGATCACTACAACTATTCAATGTTTATATAGCCGTTTTTCATTGATTTCAATAATTTTTGGTTCTGTTTGATCATTTAATGATTATCCACAATCAAAATTTTAATATGGTTGACTGAATTATAATATGTATTTAAATATATTTATATGAAATCATCATTTATGAAAAATCCAAACATTTAGTCAATTCTACAACTATTCAGTTAATTATACAACTATTCAGTTAATTTTACAAATTTTTTTAAATCTACAACCATTAAGCTAATATTTTTATTAGCTTTTAATGAATTTTTAATACACATTTTTGTGTATCAGTCCAGTAGTTTGTTAGTATATTAATTCTCATTTAGTTTAGATATGAACAAATATAAATTGACAAGGTTTGTTTGATGAATGTACCACATATCGTGGTGAAAATGAATATAAATATGAAAACATGGGATTATATATATGATGAAATTAGATCATATATATGATAAAATGGAATTATATATATGATAAAATGGAATTATATTTATGATAAAATGAGATTATATATATGATGAAATTAGTTTATATATATGATAACATGTGATTATTAAATGATAAAAACATGATGAAATTGAAAGCAATATTTAAGAAAAGGTTATAAAACGTACTACGTAAAAAAGTTAAAAGTAAGGTAGAGTTGTGAATTATGGGTACTTTTGACTACTCGATACATACTCAATACTTTTCTTATAGTTACTCGATACTACTCAATACATTAACGGTTTTTAAATTTGATCAACCTCCGCCTAAAAGATAATCGTAAATGAGAATAAATTATGACATTTATATGGCACTATATTTACTTTTATAAATAACGACTTTGTAAATATTGCATTTTGCTGTTTCTCCATTTTTAATATTTTTAAAATGAAGCCAAATATTTCTTCTCTTTTTGGACATTAGTGTACCCAGAAACTGCATTTTTGAGATTCTGATGTAGGAAGACTATATATTAGAGTGCGTATTTATGAGCTGAATACAGTAAAATATTTAAACAATTTTAAAAATTGGTATTCAGTGCCCTAACAGCGATTTAAAAATCTTGGTCCCTATACATTTTGGCCAATACACATAGTTTGAGGACATGTTTCTAATTCTTTATTATAAATATTTTTTTATCTTATTTATATCTTCATTACATGTTTCCGGGTTCAATATTTTAGAAAAATCAAAAGGCACCATTAGAAGAACGACCACAAAGTACCACAAAGTCTCCCTCTTGAATTATTATCTACATAGGACCTTGTATATTTAATGTCATGTTTCTGGGTTAAATATTATAGAAAATTCAAAAAATACCATTGGAAAAACGAAAAAGTACCACAAAGTTTCCCCTCTTGAATTCTTAACCACATAGTACCAAGAATCTTTAACTTCATGTTTTTATGTTATAATAATGTAGAAAATTCAAAAAGTTAGAATGAAAAGTACCACAAAGTCCCCTGTTATGGATACTTATTCACTTGGGTTCATATATCTTTTATTTCATTTTTCTAGGTTCAACATTATATTAAATTTCAAAAGTACCATTGGAAAAACAAAAACGTACCACAAAGTCTCCTCTTGTAAATTCTCACTCACTTAGAACTACATGGACTTAAGTTGATATTTCTAGGTTTAATATAATAAAGAATGCATTATTTAATTTGAATAAAATTTAATTTCCTGATTTTATCCCCTTTTTGGTACTTTTTTATTTCTCCTAGATGCAACAAAGATTATATTCCAATGAATTTCTAATTTGGGATTTAATCTGGGATCTAATGTAAAAATATTCATATATAATGTGACAGTAAAAAGAAAAATTATATTTTGTGAAAAAAGTACCAAAATCAGGTACAATTTTTATCCCTTAAATGTTCGAATTTCCAAAAAGTACCAAATCTGTATTCGCCAATTTTCTATAAGATACTAATTTGATGCACATGTTATTTCTATGTTTACTGATTTAAAAGATAGACAGGGTTCCAAAAAAGTACCAAATTACAGTTTTTAACTGTTTTCTCTCTAAAAGAGCGGAATTTCAAAAAAGTACCAAACACCTATTCCATTATATTTTAAATGAATAACGATAACTATTTAATTTTTTTCCTATCTCTATTAGTTAAGGAGATATAAGGTTATCGATTTTACCCGTTTTTACCCCCTAAACATTCGAATTAACAAAAATCCCATCTTAGTGGATCTATTCGATAGAAAACCAATCTACAGTCCATATTTCATCTTTCCAGCTTTAACAGTTTGGGCTGTGCGATGATGAATCACCAATTAGGTCAGTCAGTCAATCACTCAGACGTTACTCTTTTATATACATATATGTATATGTATAGATTAGTAACCTAAAACGGAACTAGTTCCTCTTGTTTTAACTTATAATGACTTCAGTAATACTTTCAAATCATTGAGTTATTGAACAACATAAAAGTAATTAGTTTTTGTAATGCCATGAAGTAAGTAGGTACCGCTAATGTCATCATCGCATATTGGGGTAAAAGGGGTCGAAAATGGCGCTTAATTCAGGGAAAGGTTATATCAATATTTTAATGACCACGTTTTATTTCTTTATTGATTATTAGGTACAAAAATTAAATTTTAGAATTTTACAATTTTTTTAGCAGAACAGAAATGTCTGTCCGTCCGTCTATACATTAGAGTTAAATGGGTTGAAAATCATGCATAATTCAGAGAAGGGTGGTATCAACACTTTAATGATCACGTTTAATTTTTCTATTTATTAGTAAGTAAAAAATTGAATTTTTAAAATCATAAGATGTTTTTTGGCTGAATGATAATATCCTTCCGTCCGCCTATACATTTGGGTTAAATGGGACAAAAATGACGCTTCATTCAGGAAAAGGTGATATCCAAATTTTGATGATCACTTTCTATTTTTTCTATTTATTAGTTAGTAAACAAATGCATTTTTAGAATTCAAAAATATTTTTTGGCTGCATGGCAATGTATGTTCGTCTATACATTTGGGTTAAATGTGTCGAAAATTCCACTTAAATCAGGGAAAGGTGATATCAAAATTTTAGTACCTTTATTTGATTTCCATATTAATCGAAAAGTAGAAAAAAATATTTTTGCAATTTCAAGAGTTTTTTTTAAGAATTCTAATGTCCGTCCATCTGTCCGGCTGTTTATTAATTTTTGAAAACTTTCCAATTCAAAATCGTTTAACTTTTGACTCAATAAAGATATGGACTCAAAATTTTCTTTGTTCGATAGATAATTTTGCTTATTAACCAACCACATAAAATATAATAAAATCGGTTGAAAATATTCAGCTATATATGGAAAAATCTTAAACAAGATCTAGTAAAATTGAGATTATTTAAATTTCAAATGTATATAACTCGAAAAATATATAAGATAAGTAGTACATGCAAGCATTTTTTCTAAAAGACTTATCAAAGGCTTTAAGGATATATAAAAATTTTGGAAATCGGGTGAGGAGCAAAAATTCGCTAGTGGTTAAACCTTTTCAATGACACTAGTACCCTATTTTGAACCCCCATAGTTCCGCTCCTGAAGCGTGTATTGCATTCTGCTTCTAAACTAAAAATGATACCGTCCAGCCGATTAGAAATTACAGATTTATTTCGATTCTTCCTCACTGTTTCAATCTTGATAAAGCAAAGAAAATGTCTGCATTTAAGCTGTTTTTTGTATGAAATTTACTGGAGTTTTTTTGAAAAAAAATTATTTTCTCAATTCGGGCTAAATATTCGCACGATTTTTTTCCATAATATTAAAGTGGATAATATAAACTATTTTTCAGAAAATTTTTAGAAAAAACATCCTTTAACATTTTAAGTTGCATTCCATGAAATTTGAAAATTAGTGTATTTCAGAACAATTTTCAAAAAAATAACAAAAATATTAGGATAAAATGTAATTTAGAAATGCTTGAAGAAAAGTACACTTAAATACCAGGAGTTGATGGTTCTCCTTCAAGTTTTTACTTTTAAAGACTTTTTATTTAAAATAAATACACTGAAATCTGATGAAAATTGAATTTTTTACTATTTTTTTGCAAAAATTTAAAAAAAATCTTAACTTTGACAGCTTTTTGTAAGAAAACAACATAACCTAGCTTAAAGATTTTAATTGATATTGATGCATAATTTTGTTTATTTTTATTCGGTACCCAATTTTATTACAAAATTTTAAATTTTAGAATTCAATTAAGCGCCACTTTTGACACATTTTACTCAAACGTGCTTCGTCTTAAAATAATGAGTTACTTATTTAGCTAATGTGTAAGTAGTGTAAAGCTAATTATATTAGCTTCTTAACTTATTACCTGGCAACCAAAGTTTTTGCTGGGATATTTTCCTATTTGCCTATTGTATGTTTGAACAAACAATAATGGGAAAATAAATGTAAGTAATGTGACCAAAAAATAAACTTTATATTAATCTGGAAAAATTTTATGTACGTTCAGGAAAACAAATTCGAATCAAATATTTGCCTAATGTGACCGTACCTTAAGTATTTATGTGGGATTTTTTAAATAAATCCCCGCGATTTAAGCTTGATGGCTTTAATCAATTAAAACACAATTTATTTTGATTAATAAATTATAGTGTACAGTGTACACAGTTTATTTTAAATTATCAAACTTAAAATTAAAATATTCACTTCACTTTAGTTTTAGTTTTACAATTTATTAGAGTTTGGCTACTGCTGGTTTTAACTCAATTACAACTTTTAACTTCAACTTTAGAGCAAATCACTTCAACTTTTGCACAACTATTCTGCAACTCTTCAGCAACAATTTTCAACTTTAGATCAACTCTTCCGCAACTAACTTTACTGCAACTTTATTTCAACTTTACTTCAACTATTCTTCAACTCAAATACTCTTTGCTCCCTATTTATATTCTATTCACTATCACTCGCTACTTCCCTAAAGCTCCAGAAACTTCCTGGCGAGCGGATCCTATATTTGTCTCTTTCTTGTCCGTTGTTAGTCCGTTTACCAAATTAAAAAACGTCATCTAGAATATTCGTTCTACGTCTCGTCCATATTTTGTCAGTTGTGTACGTGACTCGTCACTAGCTCCGTCCAGAATGTTCTATTCGTTAACTATCTTAACCCTTTTCTTGCTAACGTCTGCCAGATATGGTGACGCGACCGGGTTCCAATCCCACTTTTACAAGAAATTTATTTTTCAAAAAAATCTTTTCAGTTAAAAAAAAAAAAAAATTATTTTAATCTTTATTTTATTATAAGACTAATTTAGAACTCATTCATTCAAAAACCTTCTCATAATTAAGCAAATAATAAAAATTTATTCAACAAATCTTTAAACTACTTATTTGCTGATGGGCTTATATGACACAATTAATTCAAATAATTAATTTCAAAGTCAATTGCGTATAAAATAAAAAAATAAATAAAAAATGCAAATAAACAACCAGCTTATTTATTTAAATATTAAATAAATCTTAAATTATTTAAAGGTAATAACGAATACTACATTACTCTACTAAAGATTTAAAAAAATAATTGATATACAGCAAATTACCTTGGGAAAATAGATAAGTTGTTTTAAAAACCTTATTTTAATAAATGAGTACATGAATATGCTACCTATTTATTATATAAAAAAACTAAATACACACCCTTCTCTTAAAATCTTAATGAACATAAAAAAAAAATAAATATAAACAAATAAAATCTATGTATGTTTATTTAAAATATAAAGCATAAAAAATCAAAAGACTTAAGCAACATACTTCCTTAACAAAAAAAAAAAAAAAAAAAACATTTTAGTTTAATTTTTTAATCCGCAAAGATTTTTTTCACATTCAATGTCAACGCGTGGCAGGCGGCAATAGACTTTTATTTTGTATAAAAAAAAAAACCTAAACATAATCAACATTTTAAAAATAATTTTAAACATAAATTAAACAACTTTAAACACACATACATATGTACATATGTATGTCTACTACTTTGCACTACTGTTTAGTTCAGTTAATAACAAAAATAAACAAACAAACCAAAAAAACTAAATTTAAATTTCAAAAAGCGATAACAAAAAAACTGTATTAAACTTTTTAACACCTGCCTGATATTAAAACAAACTCTTAAACAAAAAAAACCTCCACACGTGCTTAGTCATTAATTTACTATAAATTATTGTTTTACTTATTTAATAAATAATTATTTTTTTATTATTATTTTTTCTCTTTCCCAAAAACTTTATCTCCACCAATAAATCTAGAAAAAAAAAAACAAATTATTTATAAATATCAAAATTGGCAAAACTTAAAACCAACTATTATTTATTTTGAATTTTTTATTAAAGACATCTTTAACCTTCACCGCCTTTTTAAAAGAAACTCTCTCTATATATTTTTAAAATTTTATTTAGCAACAATTTTAGAAAAAAATGTTAATTTATTTAAGATTTTTTTTTTTTTTTTTTTTAACGCTAAGAAGCAACTAATAAATTTATGTTAAAATTATGTAAAGCGGGGATTTTTTAAATAAACATAATTTGGTTTTATAGTAATGAAAGCTGTATTATGGCTGTTATATAGAGTTTGTTTAGAAAAAAATATTAATAAGTTTAAGATAATATAAAAAACATAGAATTGTTTTAAATGGCTATTTTA
This sequence comes from Protophormia terraenovae, assembly GCA_951394005.1. NCBI lineage: Eukaryota > Metazoa > Arthropoda > Insecta > Diptera > Calliphoridae > Protophormia > Protophormia terraenovae. The sequence continues at coordinate 115,504,705 of OX596077.1, read as the reverse complement.
AAAAATTACTATCTTAACATATTTATTAGACCTTTTCAAAGAAGTACTGCTAAAAATATGGCTCTTTAAATAGAACATTATTAAAGTATTTTATTGTTTTTTTTTTTTTTTTTTTTTTTTTTTAATTAAAACTTATTTAAATACAACTAAAAATATGGGGAATACATTAAGTTTACTTATTTTTTAAAACCCCATAAATATATATACTATAGGTACTCATGAAATTCTAAATTAATCTAACTACAGTAGCGAGCATAAAGAATGCAACGCTAGGCTATATGACTTTTGATCGTATTGATTAGGGCTAGAACGTCATTAAATTAGCCAATTCTATTGTGATTTTATTCTTTGCGGCCTTAGCCAACTATTGTATGTCATTTTGTTCCAAATTGTTACGCATACGAAAAATTAATAATATTTTTTTTTTAAAGTTGTAAATTTAAGGGAGAAAAAAAAAAAAAAAAAATGCAACTCCTAAAAAATCATCGGATTTTTTTAAATTTTGATAAAAATAATTATTGAAAAATGATGAAAACTATAATTTGGTAGTATTACCACTAATTACTACCAATACATATAAATTTAAGGTAATTTTAACTATAAAGGATATTAATAATATTAAGAAAAGACTCTTTTATCCATACTTTTTAAGAATTTTCGAATATTTTTGAATAACATTCTGATAATTGCAGTGAAATAATATTAATATGTAGTTCTAATATGAAGATTCTTAAAAATTATCTTAAAGAAACAATATTGAAACGATCATGCCTGTAACAATTGATACAAGTCATTTAACAGTAGATATTTTATATTATCTGAATGACCACATTTGGCCATTCAAAGCTACTATTGCCAGCAATCGTTGATTTAATAATGTAAATATGGTAACTGGATATCCTTCTAACAAAACACATATTATTTACTTATATAACACTACCACCTTTACTTTTAGAGGCAGGTCCTTTATTATTTTTACGAGTATTGTATAATGGAAATAAAAGCCTATTACGATAACTTGAATTAATTTGACTCTAAACCCATATATTTAAATTTTAGACGGTCTAGGTAGACATACTTACTAAAATATCAATTTCCAATAGTAAACAAGTCAAATAGTCCAATTATCACGAAGGATGCACTTTTAATTTTTCAACATATGAAGAGTTCAAAATAGGTATATTTCTTAATTGTTTTGCCTTGTGTTAGAATTTGTTCCAGGACCAAAATCAAGGGATATTTGAACATTACTGGTGCAAAAAAGCTGCAGAAGTTCTTTTTTAACACATGGTTGTCATTGGTAGGATGTTCTACTTTTATGCTTCTTATTCATTTCTTTTGAAGTACTTCCTTTAAAATTATGTTTATGTAATTTTTTTACAAAAATTCAGTTTTAGCCTTATTAAATAATAATAAAAATGCATTAAAATTTATAAAATTTTAATTTTCTTAGAAATTATTAACTTTTTTTTCTAGATAAAATTTCATTTATTTTCACTTTTTTGGAAGTAATTATTAAGAATTTCCAAAAAAGTTTAATATATTCACTTTGTTCTACTTTTGAAGTGGTAAAAATGTTCTTTTTTGGAAGCTCTTGATCGTTTTTTTTGCTGGGTAATTGCTGAAATCAAACATCTGTGTTGCTTAGATTATCTGTAACAACAAATAAATTAAAAATATTAGTTTTTATAACAACAAACAACAAATTATTGTTTACATTGTATATTTATTTATAAAAATTATGAAAAATATTGTATAAAATTAACCATCATTGTTTAGAAGGCTTCTTAAAAATATTAAGGCATCTGAAAGCATAGATGCAGGCTTTTTGTTTCCAATGTGTGCAGCTGATGAAAAGCATATTTCACAGTCGACACTTGTAGGCAAAAATGTCCATAAATTGTTATATGCCATCTGCAAATACATACCTCTATCACCATCTGAAATAAACAGGTCTATTACTTTTTCTACATTTACCTCCATAACATTGGTAACGTTATTAGTTTTTTGCATTTTGGATGCTCTGTCTGTTGTAAATCCTACTATTTCATTTGACAACGATACTCCAAAATCAGCTAACCTCTCCTATATATGTTGAACACAAACTGTAGCCATACCAGATTTTTTTATTCTGACCAAACCATGGTTAAAAAATTTGTCAAAGGAATGTAGAATTATATTGATATATCGTTTATTTGCTATGGACGTTCATTCGTCAAATGTAAGGCTGTATTTTATATCATTGACTTTAATTTTGTTTATTTCTTCCTTGGTATTGTCCTTACACTTTAGGAATTAATCCATAAATTTTGCTTTAATAGCTTCCTTTGATTTTGGAACATCAAAACCACGGGTTAGTTGATGTAATAAACGCCGAAAAGGAAAACCCGTTAATAGCAATATAAATTAAAATTAGTAATTTTTAATGTTTTTGCCTGGGTTTTTTCTTTGTCATTTTTGTCCAATTTTATGTTGTGCATCTAAAAAATTTATTTTGTAATTTTAAAAAAAAGTAAATAATGTTGCAAATAAATTTTAGTACTTACCGTAAGATGTGTTATACAGCCTTTCGTAGAACCTCCATAGTTTTTTAAACTTTTTTACAAAACTTGCAATTTGCCTTTGCAGCACCGGTGGCATCAATTAAAAAATAAAACCAGACAGAACTTTTGTTACCACTTAAGTGCTTAAGTGCAAGACATTTTCTTTGCTTTATCAAACATTAAACAGTGGGGAGGAATCGAAATAAATCTGTAACTTCTAATCGGCTGGATTGGATTTGCATGAAGTTTCATACAGGCGTAGCAGAGAACAGTAGCATTTTTAGTTTAGAAGCTGGGTCCAATATTCGCAACAGGAGCGGAACTATAGGAGTTCAAAATAGGCAACTAGTGTCATGGAAAAGGTTTAACCACTACCAAATTTTTTTTCCTTACCCGATTTTCAAGATTTTTATATCACCTTAAATTCATTAATAAATCCTTTAGAAAACATGCTTGCATATACTACTTATCTATATATATTTTTCGAGTTATATACATTTGAAATTTCAATAATCTCAATTTTACTAGATCTTTGTTAAGATTTTTCCATACATAGCCAAATATTTTCAACCGATTTTATTATATTTTATATAGTTGGTTAAAAAGCAAAATTATCTATCGAACAAAGAAAATTTTGAGTCCTTATCTTTATTGAGTGAAAAGTTAAACGATTTAGGACTGGAAAGTTTACAAAAATTAACAAACAGACGGACAGATGGACGGATATTAGAATTCTTAAAAAAAACTCTTGAAATTGGAAAAATATTTTTTTTTCCACTTCTCTATTAATAATATGAAACCAAATGAAGGTACTAAAATTTATTCCAAAAAACATCTTATAATTTTTAAAATTCAATGTTTTGCTTACCAATAAATAGAAAAATTAAATATAGATGGTTAAAGTGTTAATATCACCTTTTCCTGAATTATGCATAATTTTCGACCCATTTAACTCTAATGTATAGACGAACGGACAGACATTTTAAAATTATTTTTTTTTTACCTAATAATCAATAAAGAAATAAAACGTGGTGATTAAAATATTGATATAACCTTTCCCTGAATTAAGCGCCATTTTCGACCCCTTTTACCCCAATGTGCGGCGGTTGTAATCACAGGGCGTCTCATATATTTTTAAAAATAATAAAGTGTTATCGTAGAGATAAATGATACCGTGTAGGTACAACAATAAAATTAGTTGTTGGGAGTTAAAAAAATTACGTTCATTCCATTGTTTTAAGGATGGTCATCCGATTTTGTTTATATTTGGTACGTATATAACCTATGGAGCCATTTTAATATCTCCATTTTTATACCACCATCAGAAAGATGGTTTTGTCATTCCGTGTGTAACATGTCGAAAAATCATTTAAGACCCCATAAACTATATATTTTCTGAGTCCTGGTTAGATTCTAAGTCGATCCAGATATGTTCGGCCGTCCGTCTGTCAGTTGAAAGCAGGATAGGGCTCGAACGGAACAACGTAGGGGAACGGAATTTGGCTCAAATATTTATCTTATATAAGGTTTGTTTGGTATGAGTATGGTATGAAAATTAACAAAATCAGTTAATAAACAAAAAAAGTTATGGGCAAAATACTAGAAACACATTTCATTTTATACTTTTCTGCTTATATCTCTTATTGGAATGCATGTACGTATAATTCGAGGGTCGATATAAACTTGGAAACAAAAAAAGGGCGTGGTACGCCCACCTCCCATATAACGTAAAATTAGAAAAAGTTAATGGTGGGTATATACAAAATTATGTATCAATATCAATTAAAATCTTTAAGCTAGGTTATGTTATTCTCTTACAAGGAGCTGTCAAAGTTAAGAATTTTTTTTACATTTTTGAAAAATAGTAAAAAATTAAATTTTCATCAGATTTCAGTGTATTTATTTTAAATAAAAAGTCTTTAAAATTAAAAATTTGAAAGAGAACCATCAACTTCTGGTATTTAAGTGTACTTTTCTTCAAGTATTTGTAAATTATATTTTGTCCTAATATTTTTGTTATTTTTTTGAAAATTGTCCTAAAATACACTAATTTTCAACTTACATGGAATACAACTTAAAATGTTACAGGATGTTTGTTCTGAAAATTTTCTGAAAAATAGTCTATATTGTCCACTTTAATATTACGGAAAAAATCGTGCGCATATTTAGCCCGATTTGAGAAAATAATTTTTTTTTCAAAAAAACTCCAGTAGATTCGGCCGAGCCGAATATAACATTAAATTTCTTCATTGCAACAGGGTGTTAAAATTTCATCTCCCACCTGAGTTTTGATATTAAAAAAAAAAAATAATAATAAATTAATTATTTAGCTAAAATATGTTCTAAATTTTAATTACTATTTGCATATTTAACAAATATCTAGCGATTAGTATTTATTAGTTATTATTGATTCTGTATAATTTATTTATTATTGTTTTTTGGTAAAATGTGTCGCCAAAATAATATTTAAAATTCAAATTTTTTAAATTTATAATGAGTTTTAGATTTTGCTGGATTTAAAATTCTATATTAGATTCTATATTTTTAGAACAAACATAAATAATAAAGTTGTTTAACAACTTTCGTAAATTTGTTTATAATTTGATTTTTAAGGGGATTATAATGTTGGTGGGATTTTTTAAATATAGAGGAGGGGTTCATTAGAGAAGCCTAGAAGTTGGGAATAATTTGCGTATATTAATGAATTGCTAATAATATTTAGTAATAGCTTTTCTATAAGCTAATAAATATTTTTTGATATTTAGAATAAAATTAGCAAGTTATATATATATTTTTGAACAAGAAATATATTTCATTAGATAAATTTTAATAAAATTTCAAATAATTGTTAAGGAATTAATTAAAAATTTTTAAAATTTATATAACAAACTATAAAAATTGATGAATTTTATAATGTTTTGTTGTAAAAAAATATTAATAAACTTTAATTTTTTTAATATTTTAGCTTTACTCGTCTAAAGAAAACATGCTGATAACTAAAATATAAAATTTAAATAACTAAAATTTAGCTTAAAATATTTATTAAAGACCTAAAAAATTTGTTATTAAAAATCATTAAAATTGATTTTGAAGAAAAAAAGTTATAAACCAAAATGTTAGACTTTCATCAAATGAGCTTAATCTTGATAATTATTTCATAATAATTTGATCTATTCAACTTAAGTATTTAAAAAACAATTAAATATATTAATTGCTAATTTCTACAACTTCCTATTTGCTTTCAAATAATTTAATAATTAAAAAAAACATTGCAGCTACTTGAATAATAGTTTCTTTTCTATATTACTTCCTTTTCAATATGTCATTTATTTTTTATTAAAAAAAGTTAAATTTATATTCAATATAATTCTAAATTACTTTTAAAAATAGATAAAAAAAAACTATTTAAATAAAAATTACAAAACAAAATTTTTCAAATAAATAAAAACAAGTTTTGTCCACCTTCATATATATTTTTATTTATTTATTTGTTACTTATTTATTTAAGTGTTTTTTTTTTTTCTATTTTTGTTTTCACATTCAAATACCCCCGCAGTCATTAATAAGATCTTGGAAAAAAAAAAAAAACTAACAAAATAATCAAATATATAAAATCACCTCGTCAAACGTGACTTTTGAAAAAAATATTTAGTTAACAGAAAAAAAAAATCAAGTCATATTCATTCCATTCATGCTAAAATTCATATTTAATCATAATGTAACATATTGCAAAAAAATATTTGTGAGCGCTTCTAAACAGAAACATCAAAGGCATTTATCGAAATGTCAATAGTTTGTTTGAAAATATTTGTAAAGTGTTCCCAGCATTTACAAACATATTTTGCTTATAGTTATATTATTTTTAAACTTTAACTTAAATTAATTTTTAACTATTTTTAATTATTTAATTATAGAGAATTTATTTTAAAAATTGCATAATTTAAAGGTTTAAAAAAAACATTAACAAGTTGTTAAATAAAATTCAAAGATGTTAACGTTTAAACTTTATATATAATTTGAAAATAATTACAGTACAAAAAAACCAATAATCCAGACCTTGCTAATCCGGATGGCATTTCCCAATTCATTACATTATCTATAATCATTATTGATTTCTTTATTTTTAAAGAATTTTTGAGAAATAATGTTAATATTTGGTGCTAAGTAAATAAAAATTAAACGAGTTGTAGGTATTCCAATGAAATTTTGGCACAATACGGATAAAGTTATTTTAAAATTGGAGAATTGAACAATTTCCATCTCAATCCGGGGAAAACTTGTTTTTGAAATTGTCTGTTTTAATTAAAATGATCATGTCTGTTTAACCAATATATGGAATATATTTTTCATTGAATTTTTTAAATTCTTCCTTTACCATTAGTATCTCTAAGTCCTTATGGATATTCTCATTTCTTATGTACTATGGTTCACCCGTTATAGTTCTAAAAATTTTCGATTGGGCCCTCTGTATAAGATCAATGCTGATATTACTGGCAGTACCCCATAATTGGATGCCACATGTCCAAATTGGTTTTAATACGGTTTTATACAGGATGACTTTATTGTCAAGGTTTAGTCTTGATTGACTGTTTATTAACAAGTGAAGGTTAGAAGCTTTCAACTTCATATGAAGTCTCTTGGTTTCTATATGATGACGCCAAGTAAGTCGCCTATCCAAATGGATACCAAGGTGTGACATGATCTAACGGTGATGTTCTTATATCAATCAGTGTGACAGGTGGACTTAAGGACTCAAGTTGAACATAACATGGTTACTTTTTATTTCATTTACCCGTATTTGCCAGTTTTCTAACCATGTCTCCACACGTCGCACGTTGGGGTAACATGTGTCAAAAGTGGCGCTTAATTGAATTTGAAAATTTAAAGTTTTGTAATAAAGTTCGGTACCGAATAAAAATAGACAAAATTATGTATCAATATCAATTAAAATCTTTAAGCTAGGTAATGTTGTTTTCTTAAAAGGAGCTGTCAAAGTTAAGAGTTTTTTTTAACATTTTTGAAAAACAGTAAAAAAATTAAATTTTCATCATTTTTCAGTGTATTTATTTTAAATAAAAAGTCTTTTAAAGTAAAAATTTAAAATGAAACTATCAACTTCAGATATTTAAGTCTACTTTTCTTCAAGTATTTGTGAATTATATTTTGTCCTAATATTTTAGTTATTTTTGTGAAAATTATTCTAAAATACACTAATTTTCAACTTTCATGGAATGCAAATGTTACAGGATGTTTGTTCTGAAAATTTTCTGAAAAATAGTCTATATTGTCTACTTTAATATTATAAAAAAAATCGTGCGATTTGAGAAAATAATTTTTTTTTCAAAAAAACTCCAGTAGATTTCATACAAAAAACTGCTTAAGTGCCACACATTTTCTTTGCTTTATCAAACATTAAACAGTGGGGAAGAATCGAAATAAATCTGTAACTTCTAATCGGCCGGTTGGATTTGCATGAAATTTTGTATGGATATAGCAGAGAATAGTAGTAGCATTTTGAGTTCAAAAGCAGAATCCAATATACGCATCAGGAGCGGAACTATGGGGGTCAAAATAGGGTACTAATGTCATGGAAAATGTTTAACCACTACTGTGACATTTTCGACACATTTAACCCAAATGTATAGACGGACGGATATTGCCATGCTGCCAAAAAATATTTTAGAATTCTAAAAATGCATTTATTTACCAACTAATAAATAGAAAAAATAGAAGGTGATCATCAAAATTTGGATATCACCTTTTGTTGAATTAAGCGTTATTTTTGTCCCATTTAACCCAAATGTATAGACGGAAGGACGGACATTATCATTCAGCCAAAAAACATCTTATAATTCTAAAAATAAATTTTTTTACTTACTAATAAATAGAAAAGTTAAACTTGATCATTAAAGTGTTGATACCACCCTTCTTTGAATAATGCATCATATTTGACACATTTAACTCTAATGTATAGACGGACGGACAGACATTACCATTCAGCCAAAAAAAAAAAAAAAACTTAAAATTCTAAAACTGATTTTTTTTTTAAACTAATAATAAATACAAAAATAAAATTTGATCATTGAAATATTGATATCACCTTTCCCTGAATTAAGCGCCATTTTCGATCCCTTTTACCCCAATGTGCGTTCGCTTAAATAAAAGTAAAATAAGCGGCAAGAAATCCGATCAAAGTTGAACTCAGAGCTAAGTTTTTCAACCATTCTAACATGATCTAAACGATCAAATCTAGATCATGCCTTCGATAAATCTATTGTTTAGATTAATCTTGTTCCTAATTGCTTCAGTTATACCTAATAGCCCTGCGGTGTTATGTTATCTCCCAAATTACATTACAAGGTTTACAGGAATAGAAGGACAGATGAATTTACTTCCGTTTTTATACTATGTAATGTCTGTTTAGAATTTAATACATATTTCATACATATAAGGAAGCAATGCCCTGAATTCACTATTAAATCCTTGAAAATTGTCCTTAAAACAACTTTGTGTAAAAAGTTTATCACTCACAGAATCTTGCCTACTTTACTACATGTGTCTTAAGTCTTTTGTTTTTCATACAAAAAACAAAGTGAGGGTGTATTCGTACATACGTAAATATAAACCTGTCAATGCAAATAAATTTAAATAAAATCATTTAAAGTCCTTATATGGTTTAAATTTTAATTGTCAGGAAACGAAACCAAACAAATCAAAAAAATGTTTTTAACCAAAAAAAAAAAAAAAAAAAAACACAATATGCAAGTGAAAATGTAAGTCATATAGAAACATTGATGCATAACCAGTGATATTTATAAGAAAATTAAAAAAAAACTTGAATGTTTATGTATGTATTTGATGTATGTATGACTATAAATTATAAGTCGTCATTACCAAATAAAGGTATTGACAAGGTAAATCAACTTTAAAATGGCAAAACAATAAACCATAAACAAAATTAAGCTTTAAAATTGATGCTGTTGCTTCTTAATGTCTTTTTAGTAAAATGCAATTTTTTATTTCATTTTGTAAATCCTTTTTTGTCAATTCTTGATAAATCTTCAAAATAATACAAAATATAAAAAAATGCCTTGATGTTGCCAAAATGTTAAAAAAAAATAAAATACAAAAAACTTACAAAGAACAGAACACCTTCACAAATTTAACCTTGAACTTTTTCATCTTCCCAAATTGTTAAATATCAAATGACGTCAGTAAGTGAAACGAAATGTTGGGATGCCAAATATTATATGATCTGAGTGTGTGTTTTAGTTTCATTACGAAGTCTTGTTATTTTATATGTATTTGTTTGCATTTTGTTTTAAATAAAAAAAGTGCGTGTATTTGAAAATTTTAAGTTTAAAAAACTTTTTAAATGCATTTGATTTTTTTTAGTATATAAATACATAAATACATAAGGTATATAATATATTTATATTTAGTATTTAAACATCAGTGTTTGGAAAAAGGGTTTCAAAAGGTTTTTGGACTTTAAATGTTGAAAAAAGATAGAAAGAAAAGAAACTGCAAACGCCATACCAAAAGGAAGCTCATTAAAACATTTTTTTGGGGAGTTTTTTTTCTTCTAAATATAATTCTTTGCTTGTTATTTTGTTCAAAAGGTACCCGAAAATAATGGCACCAAGATGTTTATCTGTCATATATATATTTTTTTGGGTGTTTTAAAACAATTACTTTTTCTTGAAAAAATCGAAAGCATGAAATATTATTTGTGTTTTATAAATACGATAATAACCCAGCAAATGTTTTTAAATGTAATTTTCTAAAACAGAAAATGAATAAGAAAAAATTGAACTTGATATTTAATCGTAGTCTAGGAAATGAACTTAAACTCTAGAGTTAATGAGCAGCTAACTGGTTTTTTTATATTTTATTTTTTTAATAAAATTGTTCTTAGGGTGTTCCGCTCTCTCTAATGTATTGAAATAAAAAAGTTTAAAGTAAAACTTATTTTTAAAATATAAAAAAAAATTTAGTAGAAATGTTCAACTAAAATACTGGTATAATTGTAACATATAAAGTATATCAATGCATACCCAAAAATTTTTTTAAATATTTTTTTACAAATTTAAAATTTTTATGGATCCTGTTTCTTTCACAAAAAATTAAAAATCTCCAAAATACGCTAAGAATAAAATAATAATAGTTTAAACAATTTAACAAATTTTTTGGCTCTCCTAAAATTCAGTTTTAATGAATTTTTAATGTTGCATTTTTTTAGTTTTAGCGGTTTTTTAATTTTGGTGATTTTTCAATTTTGGCGTTTTTGTTTGTTTTGCTGTTTTTTATTTTTATGTTGTGATTTTTTTTTTAATTTATGAATTTTTTTGGCTACTTTTTAATTCTGCTATTTTTTAAATTTTACGTTTTTTTTTTTTGTTATGGCGATTTTTTTCACTTTGGTGTTTTGTACGTTTTGGCGGTTTTTTTCATTTCAAAATTGTTTGCATTTTTAAATTTTGGCGTTTTGTTATTTTAGCGTTTTTTCTTTTTGGCGATTTTTTTCACTGGTGTTTTTTTTTTTTTTTTTTTTTTAATTTTGACAATTTTTTAGTTTTGATTTGATTGCTTTTTATTTTGGCATTTTTTTCACTTTAGTGTTTTTGTTTTGCATTTTTTTTTTTTTTTTTTTTTTTTTTTAATTTTGACAATTTTTTAGTTTTGATTTGATTGTTTTTTATTTTGGCATTTTTTTCACTTTAGTGTTTTTGTTTTGCATTTTTCTCCCTTTTTAGGATTTTTCTTATTTTTATTTCTGCATTTTTTTTTTTTTTTAATTTTGACGATTTTTGCGTTTTAAAGTTGTTGGGTAATTTTAGTGTTTTTTCATTTTGAATTTTATTTCTTCGTTGTTTTTTTATTTTATCGATTTTTTCCAATTTCTTTTTAGGCGATTTTTTTAATTTTGACGTTTTTTTTTTGTAATGGCGATATTTTATTTTTGTGATTTTTTGAATTTAGGGTACTTTTCAATTTAGTTTTGGCAATTTCTTAAACGAATTGTTTTTTTTTTCTTTTTCAGTTTGTCTTCTCATTTAAATGTTTCTTTTCATTTTGGCTATTTCGTTTTAACTTTGATAGTTTTTTTTTTTATTTTCGCGATTATTTCCATTCATGCGATTTTTTCTTTTTGCTATATTTTTTTTAGGTTTTTTTTTCTCATTTTCACATTTTTTTTTTTTTTAATTTGGAGAATTTTTCTATTTAAGTTTTTTTTTATTTTGGTATTTTTTTTTTCATTTTGCCTTTTTTTACACTGCACAGTGGGGCAGAATCATAATGAATTTACGTGAAATTTGGTATAGGCGTAGCAGAGGAGTGTACAATGTTAAGTTTGTTGGGTCTCCACAGACCCCTCAGGGGCGGAGCTAAAGGGGCTCAAAGTAGGGTACCTCTAACATAAAAAATGTTCAATCGCTTGCCAAATTTTTGTTTCTCGTCCGATTTCAAATATTATATATTACTGTAGATTCTGATAATACCTACAAAAAACATGCTTGTATGTCCTATTTATCTCTTATAGTTTTAATTTTTAAGTACGTCAATTTTGCATGTTCTTGGTCCAGTTTTTTTCATATATATCTTAGTATTTCCAACCGATTTTATTAGTTTTTTTTTTTTTTTTTTTTTTTTTAACAAGTTAAGGAACAAAATTATCTATTGAATAAAAAAATTTTAAGCTGATATTTTTTCCGAGTCCAAAAATAAATGATTTTGAATTTGAAAATTACAAACATTACGACTTTTTGGGTTTTTTGGCCGAAAAAGTATCTACACTTTTTTTTCTCTAAAAGAAAATTTTCTTTAACAACATATTTTATACATATTTTATTTTTATACTTTTTTGATAGGTATCTTTACAGAGATGACTTTAAAATAAAAAATAAGTCCAATAACTCAAGTGGTCAAGGTACAAACCCTCCCGAATCCGACCCACTTTATATGTAAGTTTTGACATTCCGTTTGTCTGTAATGTTTAGGAATCTGTAATAAGTTTTTAAAAATTGTCAATCAAAATCTACGGGACTTCGGAAAAATTTGGATTTTATAGCCAAAAATGTCAAAACCTCCATTCTTTGGATTTTCGGCGTTATTTTGGGAATTGAGAGATTTTTTTTTACAAAAAATCTTAAAGTTTTTTTTTTTTCACTTTCTCATTTTATACAATAAAGTCTATATTCTCCGAAAATTTCATTAAGATATCTTTACTAACAGTGATTTTATTACAGATAAAATATTTATAGTTTCTCAATAAACCAAGTTTTTACAGAAAATTTATTTTAATTGCAAAAATCAGAAAAAGTATAAACTCGATTTTTTTTCATCTAAATTACATTACTTAGCTGACATAATTCATCATTACATAGAAGAATATTGAAATCAATATCTTTTATAGAACCGAAACTAAGCAACTTTAAAGTTTAATAAATCACACATTCGAACATTGGCTACGAGAACAAATTATTTATTTTGTTATGGCTTTTTCATATCCACAATAGTACAATCAAACGGCACTTCATTAATAAGTACTAAGCCTCTAATCCAATTATTCACTTTTTTTAAAGTGACTGTAATTCTCGCGATAAATTGCGGTTTGTAAAATTAAGAGGATGCTCCATATATTGAAGGATATCTCGAAAAGAACTTGTCTGATTTTATTCATAAAATTGTCTTCAAGTAATTTTTACATTACTTTTTAATACAGTCAACAGTTATGGTGATATTAAGCTTCTAGACTTAGTACATATTAATACCATGAATCCGAATTGACTGAGAAACTCCGTGCTGCAATTTTTTTTTTTTCTATTTTGTAAACCTGTGTAATAACTTTTTACTATATTAAAAATCCAATATCGATAAGAAAATGTATTAATTTGAATTTATAACTCTATGTGGCCCTTTGAGTTATCAACTTTATATAATATTTTACTCATTTTCTGTATATTCAGTTTCAAAATCAAACTCTTTATGAAGCAAGACACATATTCAACCTTTTCAAAGGTGCAAAAATTAAAAATTTTATTCATTTTTTATTATTTATTCTAAAGTTCATTTAAGTTAGAAATGTCGTTTTCATTTAATGTCTTTTATCGTTTTCATATACATAGACATTTGAAATTTTGCGCTTTTTTAACAAGCGTAGGCTTTTGATTGTAATAGATTTTTTTTCATTTTATTTTTTACATTATTTGTTTATGGCTAAACAAAAAAAAAAAAAATAAAAAAAAAATCAAATGAATAAGAAAAAAGTGATGTCATTGTGGTTTTTTGTTTCAAATTTTTACATTTTATTGTTTTTGTCATTTGTTTGCCATTATTTCGAAAATGAAAATAACATTAAATTACAAACAAATAAAAAATTGAAATTTTTTTTTAGTTTTTTAAACAAACAATAAGTTTAACTTGAACTTGGAATGTCGCCTAACATTGAAATCAACAACAATGTAGAAGAAAAAAAATGGAGTTTGTTTATTAAATAAACAATGAAATGTTACTTTTGTAAAAATAAAAAAGCAATAAGAATAAACAAATTTATTAAGAAAAATGGAATAAAGAGTTTTAAAGTCTAAAGAGATAAGGAAAACAAATGATTTAGTTCTAATATGTGTTTATGTTAGTATGTGTCTTAAGTCTTTTGTTTTGAGTTTGAGCTAAAAAAACAGAAAAAATATTAAACTACAAGTACTGGCGGTATTATTAAAAACTATTAAATGCAATTTAATCTTTTATATATTTAATAGACAAACACATTTTAACGTTCAACAATACATACGATTTAAATTAAAAAGAAGTTTACAAAAAGCAAAAAAAAAAAAAAAAAACAAATCTGAAAATTTTAATAAACTTCATTTTTAATTTTCGTTTTCGATTTTAGAATTTTATTTCGTGTCTCTTTTTTTTGTATAAAAT
>OX596077.1:115382731-115487731 GCA_951394005.1 Protophormia terraenovae | reverse complement strand
TATTTATTTATTTATTTATTTATTTATTTATTTATTTATTTATTTATTTATTTATTTATTTATTTATTTATTTATTTATTTATTTATTTATTTATTTATTTATTTATTTATTTATTTATTTATTTATTTATTTATTTATTTATTTATTTATTTATTTATTTATTTATTTATTTATTTATTTATTTATTTATTTATTTATTTATTTATTTATTTATTTATTTATTTATTTATTTATTTATTTATTTATTTATTTATTTATTTATTTATTTATTTATTTATTTATTTATTTATTTATTTATTTATTTATTTATTTATTTATTTATTTATTTATTTATTTATTTATTTATTTATTTATTTATTTATTTATTTATTTATTTATTTATAAAATAAATATTTATTTATTTATTTATTTATTTATTTATTTATTTATTTATTTATTTATTTATTTATTTATTTATTTATTTATTTATTTATTTATTTATTTATAAAATAAATATTTATTTATTTATTTATTTTTTTGATTGATTGATTGATTGAAAGTCGGAAACTAAAAATGGGCGTGGTCCGCCCACTTTACCGCCCCTTTCCATATAGCGTAAAATTTGAAAAAGTTGATGGTGGGTATATAGATTCGGCCGGGCCAATTATATTCGCGCTTGTTTTATTTTTATTATTATTATTTTTTTTTTATTTTTTCAGAAGATAGATAATTATTGACCTTATTAAGAAGTAATGTAAGAATTACTTAAGGACAATTTTTTTCTTTTTTAATAAAATCAGACAATTCGTTTTCGTGATATGCTTCAATATATGGGGCAAACTTCCTAGTTTAACAAAATGCGATTTAAAGTGAGAAAGTGGATTAGAGGCTTAGTGTTTATAAATACCGTATATCCGAATTGTCGGAGATATCTCGTGACGCAGAAAATTTTATTTATTTTTTTCAATTATTTCAATAAGAATTTCAATATTTCTTTTTACTACTTATTGTTGTCAAATTTCGTCATGTCTTTGTTATTAAATTATAATTATTTATTAAGATATTTTGGTTCTTTTTTAATCTAATAAACATTTCTCTTTTGTTTTCTATTTTTTTTTTTCAAATTTATTATTTCAATAATTTCTTATTTTTTTTTTTTTTTTGTTTTTTGCTAACTTTTATCTAGATGTTGCCAAAGTTCTTTTTTTAGCTTTAAGATTTTTGTTTCTCCAAATTTATGTCTTATTATAATAAATCTTCAATAATGATTGATGATCGATTTGCCACAAAAACCAAAAAAAGTAGTTAAAAATAAAAATATAAAAAACTCTAAAATTTCTATGAAACATGCCACCAATTGTAATTCCTTATTATAAGCTTAAAGTTTTTACCAACTAATTGATTTGTTTTTAGGTTAAATGTCACTGATATCATTGACATAAAAACAAAAGCTAAATGCTTAAAACAGTAAATGAAATACGGATTTAAATGAGTTTAAATTTAAAGCTGTGATTTGATTTTATTAGAAAAAGAAAAACATACATATATGTACCAAATAAGTATTATACAGCAAAAATAAAAAAAGAAGCTTAAATTGTTATTTTTTGTCTTTTTAATTCCCAGTAAATGTTGTAGATTGATGTATAAGATTTTTTGAAATTTTTAGAAAAAGTGAAATTTGTGTAAAGCGCTTTAAGGAGAATAAGTTGTGGGAGCTTAATTAGGATTTGAAACAAAAGATTTTGTCAAGAATCGTTTAAATTAAATAAAGATATGTTAGAAATTAAATAAAGAAATAGGTCAATTATATAAAAGTTGAGTCCAGGAACAAAAAATGTTGACAAGAATTGTCAAAATAAAATAAAAAATTCGTAGAAATTTAGTAAAGAAATTGTTTAATTAAATAAAAATTGAGTCCATTATATTTTCCAGATTCATCTTAATTATAGCTTTTTATATAGTCTTTATAGGGCTTAATTGTAGAACTTTAAATGCTTTAAATTAAGCTTTAATTGTAGCTCTTTTTTAAGCTTAATATTAGCTATAAAAGTAAAACTTTCATTTGAAGCTTTTTATATAATTAAATCTTTATATTCTTCAAGTTAAGCTTCATTTAATAAATCCTAGAGCTTTATGTACTCAAATCAAGCTTCAATTTTAGCCCTTTAAGATCGTATAAGTAATCTTTTCTAGCTTTAAAAAAATTGACTTCCTTTTTAGGATTCCTAAAAGTGGATGTTTTCCGTAAACATTTCTTTAAAAATCATAAACATTACATTTAATTTTTTGTTTATTTAAAAGCTCATGATTTTTACATCATGAACAAAAATAAATGTAAATTAAATCTACAACAAAAAAAAAAAAAAAAAAAAAAAAAAAAAAAAACTTGTAATTTATTTAAAGCACATTTACAATAAAAAAACAAACTAAAATCATGACTTTGTTTACATATTATTTACGAAAAAAAAAAAAAAAATATCAAAATCAAAAAAACACTGTACAACACCTACACTTCATGCATAAATTTAAACGCTTAAGGTGTTGACAATGTCATTTCTCGTTTGCCATCACACAATTCATATGAAATTAAAATGAGACAAACACCACCAACATTAAGAACTTTTTGCAATATGTAGCTTGTTAATTTTATTTTTTTCTTTTTCATTGTTTTTGTTGTTGTTGTTGCTGTAATGTGAAATTAAAAACCCAACATTATTGTTTAAGTTTTTTTTTTTTTTTGGTCTTATAACCATAATAAATGACCACCATGATTATTAAACAATGTTTATAATATAAATTACTTTATGGCCATGGATGTTAGTGGTGGCGGTATATAAGTATATATGTATGAATGAGTACACCCAGCACGATTTTCTGTTTCTGATTTGCTTAGCTAATTAAATATATAATCAATATAGGAAAATTTTAGAGATTTTTAAAGTGTTAAGCATAATTTAATTTAGGTTTTCCACAAAAAAAAAAAAAAAAATAATAAAAAAAAAAAAAAATCTTAATTAAATTTGTTTTAATGTTAGCAAGAGGAAAATAAATTTCAAGGTCATTGTACGATAATTTTAAGGAAGCTTTTAGCGATTCTAATAAGCAAATAATTTTAAACGAAACTTTTTATTTTATTTTTAATTAAGGACTGCGTAAGAAAAAATACGTGCATACTCTTGGGCTTATAACTTTTAATGTGGCAAAAATTAAACAATTCTGTTAACTGGTTTACATTTGTCGTTATGCTCACTAGCTATGTGCTTAGTTTCATGGTTATAGCGAAACTAGTTTTAATTAAAATGAAAATTGAACAAAAAACACCGAAACACATAATATAAATTTTTCATGAAATCTTACATCGGTCATATAAAACAATTGCCAGGAAGGCCGTTGTATCAAAAAATACAGTTTCTTGGGTTATAATATTATACAAGAAGTCATGGTCACTGAATGGAAATCAAGTAGTGGAAGAAAAATAGTATCTTCAGGCTGTAGGACTCAAAAAAAAAAAATAGAAAAAATAGAAAGGATTTTCAGATAAATTACCTTCATCTCTGAAAGAAAAATGCCACAAAAAGTTTATTGCTTTGGATTTTTATTGAAAGGAAATTTAGCCTGAAGACGTATAAAGTACAAAAAAACCTAATAGAAATGCAAAGCAAGAATTTGGAGGTAAAAAAATAACGTGAAAGTACTTCAGACGAATTTTTCCATAATTATGATCAGGGTATAATAGACGATGAAACGTTCGTACAGTCTAACTTTTTTCAACTTCCTGGCCAGGAATTCTATGTTGCAGATGCTAGAGGGAATATGGCAGAAAAATATAGTGTATCAAAGAAATAAAAATGTTTGTTTCGGGAAGACATATGCATATGCGGAAAAGAAGAACTTCATTCATAAAGAATGGTTCCATTAACACAGAAATATTCGTGAATGAGTGTCTTTGAAAAAGAATTCTCCCTTTCCTAAGAAAATACAGTGTGTCCACTTTTTTCTGACCTGTTCTCAATTCTTCTCATTACAGCAACAAAACAAAGAAATAATAATAAAGAAATTGTTATTGTTTGTACCGAAAGAGACTTATCCATCAAATTGTCTGGAACTTCGAGCAATTAAAAGATATTTGGCTCTAGTAAAAAATAATTTAAAGGACATTAAAAGCTCAGCATAAAACGAAACGGAGTTTAAAAATAAGTGGACTTATTCCGGCTAAAAACTGACGGAAACACAATAAAACCTTTTGAAAAATATCAGATATTTTCTTAAAAACCAACTGAAAATAATTTATTTTTTTATGTTTAGAATTTGAACATAACAGTCATTAATAAAAATATTATTAAAAAAAAAAAAATCGCCTATTGGTTTAGTTTCTATAAGCAGATTTGTATGCACGGATTTTTTCGTGCGCAGTCCTTAGCTTTAATTGTAGCTTTATGTATAATTTAAGTTTAAGTATTTATATTTTTCAAATTTAGCTCCTTTTAATAATCCAAGATTAGTATTAATAGTTTATATCTTACAAATTTAACTTTAATTATCGCTTTATATATAGTCCAATTTTGAGCATTGATCAAAGAAGTACTTATTTCGCAAATTTATTTTAAAATATAGTTCTATTTATAATTTAAGCTTATAAATTTATATTCTTTAAGTTTAGATTCAATAGTTGGTGTTTATTTCCTACAAATTTAGCTTAAATAGCTTCATAGTCCAATTTTAGCATTAATATTTGTTCTTTATATTCTTTAAGTTTAACTCTAATTATAGCTTTTTATAGAGTCTATGTTTAGCATTAATCGAAGCGCTTTTTTAGCTTTTATTGTAGCTCTATTTATAATTAAAATTTAGGTCTTTATATTCTCCCAGTTTAGTCAAAATTTTAGCCAATTTAATAATCCAAGTTTAGAATCAATTTTTGTATCATATATTCTCTAACTTTTGCTTAAGTTATAGCTTTTTTAAAATCAAAATTTAGCATTAATATTTGGTTTTTATATCCTTTAAGTTTAAATTTAATTATAGCTGTTTAAAGAGTTAAAATTTAGCTTTAAACGAAGCACTTTTTATTCTCCCAATTTAGCTTCAGTTGTAGCTCTCTTTATAATTTAAATTTAGGTCTTTATACTCTCTAAGTTTAGCCTTAAATATAGCCACTTTAATAATCCAATTTTGGCATTATATCCTTTAAGTTTCCTTATATCCTTTAAGTTTAACTTTAATTATAAGTCTTTTAGAATTCAAGTTTAGCATAAATTTAATGCTATTTTATTCTCCAAGTTTGTACTAAATTCTTGCTCTTTATGTACTTAATCCAAATTTACAATTTAATATTGTTCATGTTTAGCTTAAATTATAGCTGCTTTTATAACTCAATTTTAGCATTAATAGTTGACCTTTATAGCTAACAATTAAAGCTTTATTTAAAGCTATTTGAATAGCCTAAGTTTATTATAAACTGAAATTCTTATTATTTTCCAAATTTACTTTAAAATATTGCGCTCTAATAATTAAAGTTTTGATTTTTATATTTTCAATATTAAGCTTAAATTATATATTTTTTATAGTTCTAACATGGCATTAGTAATTGGGTTTATATTCTTCAAGTTTTTGTTTTTATTAGTGCTCTTTATAGGGTATAAGTTTAATATTAAGTGAAAGTATTTTAATTTACCAAATTTGCTTGTCGCACAGTGTCCCATTTCAAAAATAAAGTAAAAATAAATCTGTAATTTCCGAACGGATGATTCGATTTTAATGAAATTTTACACAGTGATAGTTAAAGTGTGGGCGAGCTTAAGTTTTGAGTTTGCATGATATAGACCTACTGGGGGCGGGTCCACAAGGTCCGAAAGTTGGACACCTCAGGTATGAAAATTTAAAAAAATAATCCTGATTAGTTATATCTGAATCGATTTCAAATATATATAATATATTTATATCTTATCTCTTCTAGTTTACGAGATATTCGGCTTCAAATATAAAAAATTTTACATTTTGACCTACCTTGGTGAAGTTTTTTCGTTATAGCGTGCCCAAATTTTACCCGATTTTCTGGAAATATTTTTTATTTTATTAACAACAAATAACAAAATTATGTAAAGAAAACATTTAAAAAATCTTTACAGAATCAAAAGTTATATGCATTTGAATTTGAAATTTGGAAAAAAGTAGATTTTTCGCAATTTTTTTGTCAAAAAAGTAGTTACAGTCTTATTTAGTTATAAAAAAATTTTCTTAAATAACATATACAGTATTTATATTTTTCTGAAAGATAACTCTATAGAAAATTGTGTAAACTAGGGTCTTGTGAGATTCGTGAGATAACTACGGTCTCCCAAATTCGACCTATTCTTTTCACGATTTTCCAATTTTCGCCTCAATTGCTCAAATCGCAAAGCTGGAATTAAAAAAGAGTTATATTTTTAACTTAGATTAATATGTTTTTAAGTTTCTGGTAATAGACATTTTTGCTTCCCGATATCGGTTCAAGAGATATAGTAAAAAAAAGTAAAAAATCCCATTTTTGGATTTTTTTTTTTGGGAATTGCGGACTTTTTGTAAATAAATGCAAAAAATAAATGCAAAAGTTTTGCTTCAATTATAACCTTTTATAAAGTCTTAAAAAAATATGAATCGAAAAACTTATATTCTCCAAATTAAATTAAATTGTAACTTACATATTTAATCCAAATTTAATATTGCTCGCAGATTATATTATATTTCCTTTTATAGTCCAACTTTTTGATAGTTAATATCATTTATAGAAAATGGTTAAATTGTATAAGTTTTCCTTAAAATATTATGCTGAGTGTAATTCAAATTTGGTTCCAAATTTAGCTTTAATTATTTCCTATTATAAATTTTAAAGTTTAGTATTAAGTTTAGCTTTTTGTCTCCAATCTCCAAGTTTAGTTTTAATTATGTATTGTTCCTTATTTATTATGTCTTTAAAATTTAATCGCTTTTAAGACATGCTAAGCTTTAATTAACATTTAATTTGCTTTAAAGTAAGCTTTAATTATAGCTTTTTATATTCTTAAAGTTTAAAATTAATCATAATACTTTTGAGTACAAATAACACTTTTTTATATGGTTCAAATTTAGCTTCAATTATTATTATATATTTTAGCTTAAATTTTATTTTAAAACTTTAAAAAATTATGTATTTTATTTGCTTCAAATTTAAGCTTTAATTGTAGCTTTTTATATTCTCACAGTTTAACTTTAATCATAATACTTTTAAGTGCAAATAATAGCTTTTTATAAGATTTAAGTTTAGCTTTAATTATTACTCCATATAATTTACATACTTTAATTTTAATTGTATTTAAAACTTTAGCAAATTAAGTTTCAATAAACACATTTTATTTGGATCAAATTTAAGCTTTAATTTTAAATTTTTATATTTTCTCAGTGTAATTTTTATCATACATATTACTTTTTAGTACAAATCACAGCTTTTTAAAAGCTTCACATTTAGCTTTAAACATTGCTCCATATTAATTACATACTTTAGCTTCAATTGTATTTAAAACTGTAACAAATTAAGTTTTAAATTAAACTTCTATTTTGCTTAAAATTAAACTTTAATTACAGATTTTTCCATTACAAAAATTTAGCTTTGATCATGACATTCTTTAGTATAAATCAAAGCTTTTTATCAGCTTCAAGTTTAGGTATAATTTTTGCTCAATATTTATTATATCTTTTGGCTTAAATTTTATTTAGAACTTCAAAAAGTTAAACTTTAATTAACACTTTTAATTTGTTTCAAGTTGAGCTTTAAGCTTAGATTTGAATATTTTCAAAGTTTAGCTTTAATAATAAGGACTTATACCCCTTCTGCCATATACATAATACAATTTTGAAATTGAAAAAAGCATTATATAAAGCTTTTCCATGCAAATCTGATTAAAAAAATAAAAAAACAAATTTAATATAAATTTAAAGTTCAAATTTAATTGTAGTAATTACAGTAGCTTTAACTGTAATTATTTCTAAGGTCAAAGTTGAGCTTAATTTTAAGCTAACTTTTAAATAAAATTCGTGCTTAATTTCATTTTAGTTTTTACGTAGAAATTGACAAATTTGATGTTAATTTTTAAGTAAAAGTTTATTTAAATTTTAACTTAATTTTTGAATTAGAAATGGTGCTGAATTAAGTTTAATTTTTAAATTAGAATTAAGCTTTATTTAAAATTTATGTTATTTAAAAGCTTTCGATTTAAATGTTTGTTATGCTTTAAATTTAAGTACAAAAAGCTCAAATTTAGCTTCAAAGCTTAATTTTTTGGTAATTAAACTAATTAGTTTTGGTAATGAAAAAAATGTTTAGTTTTTAATAAAAAATAGCAAGATTTATTTCAATTTAAATCTTAGTTTAATCAATGTTATTTATAAGCTTTCAATTAAAATTGTTATTGTGCTTAAAGTCCAAAAGATTAAAATATAACTGGAGAGCTTCAGCATTATTTAGCCTTTGAGTTTTGATAAACGAAAAATAAGATTAATTCAAACTAAAAAAATAACAACATTTATATCATTTAAGCATGACTTTACATGGCTTAAATTAAGCTTAATCGGTGATATTTAGAAGCTTTTTATTCAAATTTATGTTATGCTTTGTAATTTGAAGTCCAAAGAGTTTTAATTTAGCTTCAAAGCTTCAAAACTTATTAATTGTACTTTTGAGTTTTAACAGTCGAAATTTAAATTTAATTCCAAATGGAAAAAGTGAGATTAATTTTAAGTTAAGCTCCTATAGTATGACTTACTTGGCTTAAATTTAGCTTTAAATTTAAGTCCTAAAGGTTCAGATTTAACTTCAAAGTTTGATAATTCAACTTTTAAGTTTTGATAATTGAAAAATAAGTTTAATTTTAACTTGAAAAACAAGATTAATTTCAATTTAAGCTTCTATAGCAGGAATTTACATAGCTTTAATTTAGCTTAATCGATGATGTTTCAAAGCTTTCGATTCAAATGTATGTTGTACTTTAAATTTACGTTCGAATTTAGTTTCAAAGCTTAATTTTTGGATAAATAAACTTTTGAATTTTAATAGTCGAAATTTAAGTTTAAATGCAATTTTATGTAGAGCGTCTAAATATAAGTAGTTAATGTTAAGTTTAAATTGCATAAATTTTTATAGAAAAAGTTTATTTTAATCTTGGTTTTTTTTTTTTAGAAGATCTATTAAGAAGTTTATCTTCAATACAATTTAAATCGAACCCCAAACTAACTTTAATTAGAAACCAAGTTTATAAAAAATTGTTGGTTTAAATAAAGCTCTAGTAAAACTTGAATTAAACGATTTTTTATAGCGAAAGTTTAGCTTAATTTTTGTTATATAAAAGGTCAAAGTTAAGCTTCAATTAAAGATCTTAAATCAGGTCCATTTCAAACAAATTTAATACTAATTGTAGTTATTTGTATATGAGAAATAAATAATCTAAATATTATTAACTGTTTTATATTTTCAATCCTAGAAAATATTTAGTTTTTTAATTTGATTATCTAATTTTTTAACGTATTCATTTTTTCTTAATAAAAGCTGTTATTATTACAACTATTTCTAATATTATCAAATACTTATGCAAGTATTATTTTTTTTTTTGTTTTCAAATCAAATTTTTACTTGCAATTAAATTTTATTATTATTTAAACAAATTTTTATTATATTTAAACAACATATTAAATATAAAAATTATATTAACAACTTAAACATGTAGAAAAGTTTAAAAGGTCAATTTCAATTTAATTCAAAACTAAACAAAAAAAAACAGCAAGAAACTTACTACATTTTAGGATGCCAAATAAACAATACAACATTAAACAATCGTTAGTTAACTGAAAAGTTAGATTTTTTTCTTTTTGAATTTTGTTATTGTTGTTTTTAATTGCCAAATCATGTAATATTGCAAAATGAAAATGTTGAAAAGAAAATATAAAAAAAAAGAAACCAAATAAAACAAGAAAAACTAATGTTAAACATTTATACAAGTCGTATTTAAAAGAAGTAAAAAAATTGAAAAATTTGGCCAACAAATTTTTGTAAAACCCTTTTTGGTTTCTTTCTAAGACAAACTGATGAGCCAAACAGTTAGTTAGTCAGTCGGTCGGTCGTTTGGTTTATCTTAGATGTTGTTAAAGTTGCCGATGATCTCTGTCTGGTGGTGATGAGGATGGATGTTGCTGTGGTCGAATATTTTAAAATACAAATATATTTACACAATCAAATACACGCCAGTTTATATTTAGAGAAAATTTTAAATTTAGAAAAAAGCAAAAATTTTGGTACAAAGAAAATAAAATTAAAGTTGTTGGATATTGTATTTTTAACTAAATAAATGTTTTATGTTATTCCCTACATCATAGGTGCTTAGGATATATAAAAATTTGTCATTCCATTTGTAGTTTTTTCTATAATTTATAATGAGTATTTTGGACCTTTATAGGTATGGAAGTCGAAATAATAATGTATGTGTTTATGCTGATGTTTGTAACATCCGTCCGTCCGTCTGTCCGTCTGACCGTCTGTCCGTCCATGTAAACCTTGTAATCAAACTACAGGTCTCTATTTTGAACCAAATTTTAAGAAATTTGGTACACAAGTTATAGTTCAGGAACGAAGCCTATTGAAATTGGTTATGATCGGTCCATTATTTCACCTAGCCCCCATACAAATGTCTTCCCGGAAAAGGGTATAACGATCATAAATCCGTTAAATAAAGCAATATTTTAATGAAATTTGGCACATATAAGTTTCATATAAATTTGAATATGTGTGCCGATTTTTAAAAAGATCGGTCCATAATTAACCATAGCTCCCATATAAACCACTTTTCAGAAAATCACTTTAACGGGCATAAATCTCAATAAAATGTCAAGTTAATATTCGACACAAATAAGTTTTATATGAACATAAATAATAGTGCCAAATTTTGCAAAGATCGGTCCATAGTTTACCATAGCTCCTATATAAGGCCCTCTTTCGGGAATCACCCAAAAGTGAATAAATTCATATAAATGTTAGCATCGCATAAATATTCTGTATTCGTATATTTTATTTTACACTTAATATGAGTATCGGTCCACATTTTAGTCCAAGTCTAATAAAAGACCCCTTCCCGAATTATAATGTACACATTGGTGTAGGGTATCATATGGTCGGGCTTGACCGACTATATCTTTTTCTCTCGTTTAAAACTATTTTTGTTTAAAAAAAAAAATATCTAAAAAATTTATACTTTTTCACAACTTTTTTATTTACAACAAAATATTAACTGCTTTTTCCGCACAAAATTTTTAAATTAAAAAAAAAAAAAAATATTTTTTCAAAATTATTATTTTTGGAAAAATAAAAGAAAATTTTTTAAAGAACTACAAAGAAAGTATTACCATTCAAAATGAAAAGTTTATTATCTATAACTAGTTCCAGAACGCATGAAATTAGCCTGTATTCATTCTAGACTTTGACGTGTAAGACCAATGATTTTTGCTTGAATTTGTCACCTCCAAAACTAGATCTATAGAAGAGTTACCTAGCCAGTACTGATTCTATGGAATGGTTCTAGAACTAGTTCTTTAAACAGTGGTTTCTGTTTCAAATTGTCACATACAGTACTTATTCTATAGAAGTGTTAGGGAACGGTTTCAGAACATATTTTATTTTTTTATTTTACATTTCAATGAACCATTTCCTAAAGGCCACTTTTTACATCAATTTAATTTAGTTTAACTCTTTTGGCTTTTTCTGATTTTTTTCTTGCAATTGAATAAATGTTTTAAAAAGAGGAAAAAATTCCAATTTTCATATTTTTATATTATTTAACTAACAATTATAGAAAAAAGATTGAAAAAAAGGATGTGGCATTTTTGAAAAATTTTACTTAAAAAAAAAAAATGTTTAAAAAGTACCAATTTCATAAAAAAAACAAAAATTAAAAAATGGGGATTATTCACAAAAAACGCCATTTAAAAATACCGAATATTCCGAAATTAAAAAAAAAAAAATTATGAAATTTTAAAAAGTACTAACTTTTATAAAGGTACTTATTAAAAAAAATAATGATTTTCTTAAAAGCAACAATAACACTGGTCGACAAAAAAATCCTCCCCATAGACGAATAGTTGGACTTGATTTTTTATTTTGATGTGCTAAACACGAATCTGCTTTCAATTTTTTTCCATCAGGTCTGGATTTTTTTTATGGGCGTGTCTAATATTTCGCACATAGTAAGGCCATCACTCTAGTAAATTACCTCATAACTTAAGAACGATTGATCAAAGTGATACACCAAAAGATGCGGATTAAAAATATCTTCATATTTCCTAAACTTAAGTTTTTTATATGCTCAATAGTTTCGGAGTTATTTTGAAATAAGTGTCCAAAAAAAAAAAAAATCATTTTCATGCAAAATTTTAGATTTTTTTGATACTAAAATTTCTTTTAATAAATGAAAACATCTAAAATGTTATAGTTTATCATCTTTATCTTAAAGCTGGTAATGCTGCGAATAAAATAAGGCATGTATCTTCAAAATTGATGCACAAATCTTGATTTTATTCACAGTCAAGTAAAAATACCCATGTTACATACAATTGAGTACAAAAAATTTTTTTTTATTTTTTCTTGAAACAAAAATAGATGGATTAGGTGGATTTTGACGAGTTAAACAAGAATCTGCATTCACTTTTTTCTATCACGTACTGATTTTTTTTTTATGGGCATGACTAATATCTTCACCTTATTCAGTGGTCACACTATAAAATTCGATAATGGTTTGTTAAATTTAGACTATAACTCAAGACACGTTTACTCGATTTTGATAAATGATACACCAAAAGATGCATACGAAAATTGTTTTTAAGGTATATTAACAATATTTTTCATTCGCTCAAGAATTTCAGAGTTATGGATCAAAATTTTCACCACTTTTCAAAAAAATAAATTTTAAAATTTTCACTACTAATTACCGAATAACTACGGAAATATTAACTGGACAAAAAATTATATAAATTCAGCTCAAAGACAATTTAGGACGCTATATATTAAAGTTCAATTTACCTTAATTGGACAAACTGTTCTCGATTTATACAAGTGTGACTTCCTAAATGCAGGGTCATAGTAGTCATGCCCATAAACAAAAAATCAATGCGTGATAGAAAAAAAGTAAAATCTGATTCTTATTTAGCACGTTAAATTCCATCTAATCCATCTATTTTTGTTATTTAAGACGAAAAAAAAAAAAATTTTTTTTGCCCACTAGTGTATTTCCACTTAGCTATAGGTATGCATGGGTATCCAAACTTAACTGTGAATCCAATCAAGATCTGTGGATCAACTTTTATGACACGTAACTTTATTTACTCGTAGTTTTGCCAGCTTTGAGATAAAGGTGATAAACTTAAATATTTTTGATGTTTTCACTTAAAAAAAAAAGTTTTAGTAAAAAAAAGATATCTTGAATTTGGCATGAATAAATTTTTTTCCGACACTTTTTTTGAAATATCTCCTTAACTGTTGTGCGGATAACAATTTAATAGTAGAGCGATTTAAAGCTAATTTTATTCCGCATATCGTAGTATATCATTTATATAAATCGTGCATACCGTTTTCAAGTAATAGCGAAATATACTAGAGTAATCGGTATATTTAGAGCACAATATTAGACACGCCCTTAAAAAAAATCCCGACCTGATGAAAAAAAAAACTGAAAGCAGATTCGAGTTTAGCATGCGGGATTCCATCTAGTCTACATATTTTTTTTTTTGAAGGAGCTCGAAAAAAAAAAAATTTTGTCGACCAGTGTAATCAGTTATGTTAGTATATGAGTTATACGTTTTCATATTTCAATTAGTGTAGTTTTAATACTAAAGATGTTGATATATGTTTTCGCTATAACTAAACCATTTAAAGAGATGTTATGCCTATGATGAGAGCACTTGGAAAAAAGTGGTTTAGGGTCCTCCTTCTACCCTTCTTTTTTCAGAAAAATTTCTTCAGAAAATGTTTAAATAAAAAAAAAAAAAATAATAATAATACAGTCATTTTCAAAAACGTATTATTAAAAAAAATAAAAAAACTTTTTTATAAGTATATGGGAAATTCTTCAAACTCGTTTACTTTTGGTGTTCAAAAAAATGTCGAACATTTCGGTTTCATAAATGTAAACGTAAAGGGAGAATTGCCCATATATAGATTTCAGAGTGGAATAAAAATAATTTTTGCTATGTAACGTGTAGTTACAAATATTAAACCACCAACATAATAACATATTGGAACTACTGTAGTAGTTACAATACAATAGGAGAATTTATAATTCTCATTTAGTTTATGTTAATTTAAACATAAATAGTCAAGATTACGACAACACATTTGAGCAAGAACCGAAGTACCGATCTTGTTATACTTTGATCTTAGTATCACCAGACACGACCGAAGTTCTTTCTTTCGAACCGTAGCCGACCGAGAGCTGAAGAATTTATGTCGTCGGATTGTAGTAGTACCGTAGTTAACCGATTGAGAGCTGATGAATTTATCTCGTCGGATCGTAGTTAGTTCATAAAATAGCCCATACGATCTCAGTTAGCCGACAGAGAGCCGAAGCATTTATCTCGTCGGATTGTATTTAGTAGCGCATATGATCTTAGTTAGCCGACAGAGAGCCGAAAATTTTATCTCGTCGGATCGTATTTATTTTATAAAATAGCTCATATGATCTTGGTTAGCCGACAGAGAGCCGAAGCATTTATCTCGTCGGATTGTATTTAGTTCGTAAAATAGCTCATACGATCTTAGCTAGCCAACAGAGAGCCGAAGTATTTATCTCGTCGGATTGTATTCAGAAGTTAGCGTAGTTTTATTTTGATTCTATTTGAGGACGAAACTTGTAGTTAGCCGATTAAGAGCCGAAGAATTTATCTTGTCGGATTGTAGCGAAGCTAATACGATCTTAGCTAGCCGATTGAGAGCAGAAGCATTTATCTCGTTGGATTAGCTGAAGAATTTGTCCCGTCGGATTTAATCTTGTTAACTGACCTGAGAACTAAATTTGCCAACCCTATTCTTTCCCCTCATAGCTAGAGATCGTTATTCTTGTCACAAGGAAGATCTGTGGTAACAGTCAAAGGAAGCAGACCTTTGAAGAAACCGGACAGACTGAGTATACCCCAGCTGGAAACAAAACTGCATTACAGCTATTAAATATCAGAACTCTCGTTGACTCGAATTTAGGGTATTAGGCTGTCGCGTTTAACTCTCCCTTTAATAACAAACTTCACAATTTTATACATTTAAAAATAATTTTTCCCTATTTTTGATGATGATTCTCTTTCTTTCCTCCTCCTCCAAAAAAGTAGTTAAAAAATAAAAGGGTCATAGTTGAAGAGTTTTAAGGAAGCATCTTTTTTGTTTTTTTTTTTTTTAATGTTTTAAAAGATTTTTTGTTGTTGTTTTTCTTTTATAAAACACAAAACAAAGATGAGTTTTAAATTGCATGTTGTAATCCATGTTTCTATTACCTTTTTTTATATATTTTAACACAATAAAACCAGTCAAAATTTTTTTTAAAACAAGATGAAAAGGTTGTCATGTTTGATGGTTTATTTTGTTACTTTACACAGGAATTTTTTTTATTAAAGTTTTCTTTAACATTAATAAAGGTTTTGTATTTTTTTTTGTTAACACACAATCATTTGTTTAAAATCATAATGATTTCCTTTATTTTTTTAATTTTTTTTGGAGATTTTCTTTTGTACTAATAAATATGTTGTAGAGTTTATTTGTCCAACAAAAAAATGTGGGAAATTAGAGTATTTATAGACAATTTTTTTTTTTTAATATTTATTTCTTTTTATTTAAAAAGTAAAAGAAGTTGTTTACATTGCATGTTGATTTAAGATAAATTAGAATTTTCTTTTTGCTGTTTTTTAAATATAAGGTTATATAAAAGAGTTTTTCATCACTTTACAAATTTAAAAAATTTTGTTAAGAAATAAGAAAAAAGGGAAAAATTTCCTGGGAAATAAAAATATTTGATATGTTGAGCATGAAATTTTTATTTTTTTATATAAGAAATGAGCTTCGTCTTAAAACTTTATTGGCTTGAAAATAGGGTTTAATCTTAATAAAGTTTTATTAAAGATTTATTAAAGTCTATTAATTAAATTAATGTTTAAGAATTGACCTATTTTAATATAATAAATCTATTTCTATTAAAGTTAATTTATTAGCTTTAAATACAATTCTAATACTTTTTTTCTTTTCTTTTTAGGTACATCTTGGTTTTATATAAAATTCCTTAATTTATCTTACGGTTTGTATATAATTTTTTCATTTGGATTCTTAAGTGGAAAAGTTATAATTAATTTAAATTACCTTCTTAAATTTTCATTAGTCTTGACAATATGGAAAATGTCAACGTTAATAAAAAAATTATAAATAAATTTATATCTTCATTTGATATGTAGTCATAATTACAAGAATGATTTAATTACTTGTTTTAGCACACTCTCAAAAACTGACTCAAAACTGCATAAAACGAAAGACTTAAGACACAAACATTTGATACCTGTTAACGGCTGTTACAAAATTATATGTTGATTTTAGTTATTATGTAGTTATTTTAAGAACATGTTAAACTATAAAATTTAATTATTATTACTACTTGGTTTCATTTAAATTCCTTTGACATTTTATATACCTTCCAATAATACAAATTCATACACTCGAACATAATAAGTTTAACAAATTTTGAAAAATTTATTTGTTTTTTTTCGCAGACATAATCTTGTTTATTTTTTCAAACTGGCAAATGACCGCTTAAAAAAAACTGAAAATATATTATTAAAAAATATATTTAATTATATACAGTTTTCAAAAAAAAAAAAAAAAAAAAAAAAAAAATGCATCAAATTATTAAGACCAGTCATTAACCTTAAGCAAAATATTCATTAAACTGCTACTTGAATATTTTACTTACCATCATTTTGGATACTTATTCATATTTGTTGTTTAAAACATTTCAAATGTTTTAAGTCTTGAGGCCACATTTTAACACTTCAACACATTAATTTTTTTTTTTTTTTACCAGGTGAATGAGAATGTGTGTCTGGAGTGTTGTTTAAACAAGAGAGTTACAAAATTGTATGAAAAAAAAAGAAAATTTACATACATATTTTTAAAAGTGTTAAGCTTTCATTAAAAGATCAATAATATTTAGTATTTTTTTAAATAAATGGATTTCTAATAACTTGATGAGGTTGTACTGTAATTAAGTCTTTTTTTTAATTTGAAATTTTCTGTTATTTTAAACATTTCTCTTAGTAATGAAATTTTAAAATTGGATCGAATGGAAATGTATAGAAAAGTTATAGATGATGACCTAAGCTTTCAAAAAAATTATCTTGTAATCACCCTGCCATAATACGAGATAAACTACAGAGTGTCAAAGTTGACAACCTCTTGTATAAAAAAGCTTCAAAAAATCGTTACTTCTACAAATAATATACAATTTCAAAGACTTTTATTCGAATCGAATTGAAATATATGGGAAAGTTGTAGAGAACAAAATAAGCTTTCAAAAAAATTATCTTGTAATCACCCTGTCATAATACGAGATAAACTACAGAGTGTCAAAGTTGACAACCTCGGGTATAAAAAAATTTAAAAAAAAAACTTCTACAAATCATTTCCGTTTTCAAAGACTTTTGTTCAGATCGAATTGAAATGTATGGAAAAGTTATAGAAAACAAGTTAAGCTTTCAACAAAAACATCCTGTAGTCACCTTTTAATAATACGAGATAAGCTACAGGGTGTTAAATTTAACCACCTCGTGTATAAAAAAGTTTCTAAAAATCGTAACCTCTAAAAAACATGTCTGATTTCAAAGTCTTTTGGACGGATCGAAATAAAGTGTATAAGAAAGTTGAAAGTTTTCAAAAAAATCATCTTGTAATCACCCTGTCATAATATGAAATAAGCTACAGGGTGTCAAAGTTAACCACCTTGTAAATAAAAAAGTAGCCAAAAATCTTAACTTCTACAAATCAAAACCGATTTCAAAGATTTTTATATTTTTGTTAAGAGATAAATATGCTTATTCATCTAAGTTATCTCTTACAGTTAGAAATATAATTTTAACGCTTGAATTTTGTGTTATTGATATTTTGTCTCGTATTTATTTAGTTTTTCAATTATAAGTGCTGAGGTATATGAGGGAAGAATTATTTAAAAATATTCTGTAATTTTCAATATCTTTCGAAATAATATGCTGTAAAAATTGTTTGATTATGTCAATTTTTCTAGCCTTGAAAAATGTTTTAACTAAGCACTCTGAAATTAGTATGAAAAATTAAATTTTTTTTTAAACAAAATTATAGTAAAATTCTTTTTATAACCTACACCACCATAGATAGTTGAGGTATTATGCATTTTGCTGATGTTTATAACACATAGAAAAACCATTAGACCACCACTCTAAAGTATACCATTCTACTCATAATCACTTCCTGAGTTGATTTAACGATGTCCGTCCGTCCGTCCGTCTGACCGTCTGTCTGGTCAAGTAAACCCTGTAATCAAACTACAGGTCGCAATTTTAAAGATAAGTCAATGAAATTTAGCACACGATCTTCTATTTGATCAAGGACGAACCCTATTGAAACTGGTTATAATCGGTCTATTATTTCACCTAGCCCCCATATTGCGATATTTTAATAAAATTCGGTACAAGTAAGTTCTAACGTGCATATATTCCATACATATGTTGGTATAAAGTTAATATCTGGCACAAATAAGTTTTATATATCATAGAAACTACAGTGCCAATTTTTATGATAATTGGTCCATAATTTACCATAGCTGTCATATAAGGCTCACGTCCGGGAATCACCTTAAAGTACAGAATTCCATTTAAATGTTAGTATCAACATAATATAATGCATTTGTATGTTTTATAAAAATATGCATTACATTTATTACATGTATCGGTTCACAATTTTCCACAGTTCCATTAAAATACCTTTTTTTTTTTTTAATAAAAAGTGGTTTTCTTACATATTTCACAAGGCAAGGCTTCATAAATGGTTAATGAAGAAATTTGAAATTGATTTAGATTTTCACCAAAAATGGTGAATTTTAGGAAAAATTTCTTGTTTGTTGATTAATAAAAAAAAAAAATAAATAAATGTCACACAAAGTATTTTTTAATCTATTGACACTGATAAATTATAAAATATTATCAGATCAATTTGGCACTAAACTGCTTCTCGCCCGGTCAAAAACGAATGCAGGAGTGCAAATTTTATGATAAAGTAACATTTTTAAAAGA
This sequence comes from Protophormia terraenovae, assembly GCA_951394005.1. Lineage (NCBI taxonomy): Eukaryota > Metazoa > Arthropoda > Insecta > Diptera > Calliphoridae > Protophormia > Protophormia terraenovae. The sequence goes on along the minus strand of OX596077.1, from coordinate 115,468,413 downwards.
CATTTAAAAAAAGCACATTCTGCAAAAATTATTTTAAAATCTTTACAAATCAATTAAAGCAAATTTTCAAAAACCAACAAGTTTTTTTGAAAGCGTAGGTCCTTCTCTACAACACTTTCATACATTTCAGTTCGATCCGACTAGAAGGGTAGGAGATACTGATTTATTACCAAAAAATTTCACCGAAAGCACTTATTATACACTACGTCATCATAGGTAGTAGGAGCATTATGCATTTATTCTGATGTTTGTAACGCACAGAAAAACTCATCGGACCTCCACTTTAAAGTATACCATTTGACCAAGAATCACTTTCTGAATCGATTTAACGATATCCGTTCGCCCGTCTGGCTGTCTGTCCCTATAAAACTTGTGAACAAAGTACGCAATTTTGAAGATATGTTGATGAAATTTGGCACAAATACTTATTTTGACGCAAGGACGACGTCTATTGAAATTAATTATGCTGAAGATAGATAGATATATAGATAGATAGATAGATAGATAGATAGATAGATAGATAGATAGATAGATAGATAGATAGATAGATAGATAGATAGATAAATAGATAGATAGATAGATAGATAGATAGATAGATAGATAGATAGATAGATAGATAGATAGATAGATAGATAGATAGATAGTTAGATAGATAGATAGATATATAAATAGATAGGTAGATAGATAGATAGATAGATAGATAGATAGATAGGTAGATAGATAGATAGATAGATAGATAGACAGATAGATAGATAGATAGATAGATAGATAGATAGATAGATAGATAGATAGATAGATTGATAGATTGATAGATTGATAGATTGATAGATAGATAGATTGATTGATTGATACATAGATATATTGATAGATAGATAGATAGATAGATGGATAGATTGATATATTGATAGATTGATAGATAGATAGATAGATAGATAGATAGATAGATAGATAGATAGATAGATTGATTGATTGATTGATTGATTGATACATAGATATATTGATTGATAAAATTATATATATATATATATATATATATATATATATATATATATATATATATATATATATATATATATATATATATATATATATATATATATATATATATATATATATATATATATATATATACATACATATATATATATATATTATACACCTATAACGGTTATAAATAATAATAAAATATATATTTGTCATGTTATTTTAAACCATTTTGATGGTATAATTATGTCCGTACGTACGTCCGGTGCTAAGACGATGGCTGAACATAAGATATTAATTTTTATAGCGTCGTTAAATTTGTGCCTTTATATATTAGCAAATTGTACACAATACCAAATTTATTCTTCCGATCGTTATGTTGGCAATGCCAAAAATATCATAATATGCCCTGATTTTCAGCACTCTGAGCCTAATATATCGAATTAAGACTAATTAACAAAAAATAATTGAATTCCAAAAGTTTGGATCCTTGGAAACTAATTCCTTGGTGAAGTTGATTATGTAGTCCTTTTGCTTAAATAATTAAAAGTCTTCTTGCGTGAAACTCGACCTTCAAAATAGTGCAGATGCAATGCATGGCAAAAAGTTTTGGCGCAACATTGTTTTCCCAAGTCAACTTGAACACCAGATGTCGGTTTTGGTGCTGAGATCCGTAGATTGGCCTTTGTTTTCCTTAAAATATATCGCAGTCACGATTGTAAAAATGTTTATTCGGTACTTCAGTGCTTTTTATTGTCCAACCGATTTTCATAAAAAAACTCATAATGATTTCTTTTACCATGGAAGCATATATTTTAACCATTTGAGTTACTTTTCGCTGCGAGTGACCGTTTTAAAATGTTTTATAACCAATACTTCTTCCTATAACACTGAGCGTGAACCAATTTCACATTTACATTGTAATTGACGTATTAACTAACAAAATAAAATCAAAAATAGTACGCAGGGCATTTCTAGAAGTAGATACAAAAAAATAAAGTCCACAGGACAATGCTGCATGGAAGTACTTCTCCAAAAAGAAGTGGCTGCTTAAAATAAGCTGTGAGCAAAAAAAATTGAGTATATTTTTATTTTATACTTTTAAGTTATTTAAGTGGAAATTTTTGCATTAAATGAAATAGTTTTGTAAAACTAGAGTTTTTTAATGATACCATATTTTTTTTAAAGTTCCTATCTGGTGCATTGCTATGGAACATTAAACATGAAAATATGTTCTACATAAAATAAGCTGTAAGCCACTGTATATGTTCTTAGGCAAAACAAAAATCATAATTTTTGCTCTTAGAAGACACCATCTGGATTTTTCGAAAATATACTAATCATTTGCCTGTATTTATTGTTAACAAACGTAATTCCTCTAAAGAACTTTTAAAATCCCTTTTCATATTTTCTGATTTCTTCCCTCAAAATGTTAAACCTGTGACGATAAATATCCCAGTTCAATGAATCATTTATGTTATAGCTTAGCAACTTTACTACCCAATTAAAAATTCGTAAAGCATTAACAATTAATTTGACAAGTGAAAGATATAATGATAATTTTAATTTGAATGCTGTGCTTAAATTTCTTGCCATTTTTTTATGTTTATTTGCTTTTTTTACTCATTTAAGCCAAAGTTAATGACCGTCATTGTAACTGAAAAAAAAAAAAACATAAAACTTAAACAATTGATATTTCCCAAACAGGGGAATGGGGGATTTCCTATGTGCAAAATAATTATGTGTTAATAGCTGTCAGTAGCTTGTTATATATAATTTGTTTCATGTTTGTCTTTTTCATTTTTTTTGGCCAAAATTTTTGAACATTTGTAAGGAAAGCAATGACAGAAATGTGTGTTAAGTAGTATGTAGTGTTATGTGTTTAATAATTTCATTGTGTGTAAATGAAATGTTTTTATTTTAATTTTTATTTAGGTAATAAGAAAGTCGCTTGAAGACTGCACAAAAAAAAAAAAAAAAAAAAAAAAGACAGAAAAAAATACCATAAAAAGAAATTGCCGTTAGTGCCGTTTGTTAAATATTGTATTATGCAATATTTAATAGTAATCAAATGGTTTTTTATATGGACAAAAAAATATTTATTGTAGTTTTATTTTATAGATTTAGTCATATGTGCTTTTAGATATTTATGTTTATTTAAAATTTTTACCAAAATTGGTAGGAAATTTGTTGTTTATTAAAATTGTTTTTAATTTTTTGGATTATTTTTTATGCGGAAGTTTGCTTTAAAATTTAATTGCACTACGATTACAACTTTTGCTTTTTTTTTTTTTATTAAAAAAATAATAAATTGTCTTAAGGTTATTGAGATTTTAAGGTTTTATTAAAAAACTTGTTAATTGTAAAAAGTTGTTTAAGTAGAATATCATTTTAGTTTCACTTTTTTTACATTTAACATGAATTTTTTTACCATATTTTTGAGCTTAATATAGGAAAAATTTAGTCCTTGATTTTGATATTAGTTTTCAAGTGAGAAACACTTATGTTTAACTTACAAAACATAAGAAGGAAAGATAGTTATTTTGAAGAATGTAATTAGTGGCTTTGAATATAATCTAGGGGTATAAACTATTCAGGCTGTTTAATAGTTACGAATTTATATGATTTGTAGTTGATAACAATTTGAAATTTTGTCCTTACCTGTCCTTACCTACTATGTACTTTATAATCACACTACAGGTATTTTTTAATATAATTTCGTCACCGAAAATGCAAAACAACGTAACATCACTTTTCATAACTTTACAGGAGGCATTAAAAACTTTCTAAAATCTAAAAAAATTGTCCTACAAACAAGATTTTTGGGTTATTACATCCTTAAATATTGCCTAATATATTAATGATGAATAATTTAATTTTTATTAAATAATTTTTAAGTTATGTGGTTTACGTTTTTCAAGATTTCAATTTTATGAAGCTAAAAAAACGTAACATCAATAAACATTTTAGAAAAATTATAATTCAAATGATTTTTGATAACTTTTATTAAAAAATTTTAATAGCTATTATATTTTTAATAATTTACAATCTAAATTCGTAAAAAAAATATAAAAAATTATTATTTTTTTTTTTTGATACCAAATGTGATGTTAGGTTATTTTGACTTAAAAAAAATCATTGTTTTCTTTAATATAATCGTCATTTTTTGAACTACAAGTCTGAAAATTTGTGATCACACGTATTTTAGAAAGATAAACTTTATTCCATCAAAAACACAAATTTGAAAATTTTGATGTTACGTTGTTTTGCATTTTCGGTGACGATTTGTATTTTTATAATTTTTTAGCTCCCGAAAGAATTTTAAGGATTTTTTTTCAACTGTATGTATCACTACAATTTATTACTATTCAAAAATGTCTAAAATATTAACAATTTTTTATAAGTGACAGTTTAGCAACGTCAGTCCGTCTGTCCTTCTGTCCGCTTTTCTTATAATGAACTACAGGTAACTTTTTCTTAAGATAATATAATTATATTTTGATCTTCTTTTGGCCTCATTATTAAATTTTAATAAATATTTTTAGCACAAATCTATCACAAAAGTTTATTTCTATTCAAAAAGGTATAAAATATTTAAATTTCTTTTCAGGTGACTATTAAACAATTTCGGTCCTTCTGTCCTTACATACTACTTTATAATCACATTACAGGTGTTTTTTAATATAATGTTTTTTTTTTTTTTGGCTTCAGAAGCAAATTTAATGATTTTACGAATTCATTACTATTCAAAAAAGTCTGAAATATTAAAAATTTTTATAAGTGACAGTTTAGCGATGTCGGTCCGTCTGTCCGTCTGTCCTTCTTTCTGCTTTTCTTTTAATTAACTACAGGTCACATTTTTAAAGCAATTAAATGAATCTTAATAACATTTTTTAACATGAATATATTACAACAATTTATTTCTATTCAAAAAAGTTTAAAATATTGCAATTTAGCGATATCGGTTCGCTTGTTCGCCTTTTTTTTAATTAACTACAGATAACCCTTTAAAGATAATTTAATGATATTTTCATCTGCTTTTGAGTCCCAGAATGAATATTAATAAAAAAAATCTTGACATTGATCTTCTAATACAATTTATTACAATTAATATATATATATATATTGAAAAATTTGTATGTGATACTTCGGCGATGTCGATGCGCATGTCCTTCTGTCCGCTTTTCTTTTAATTAACTACAGGTCACTTTTTTAATATAATTTTACGATGTTTTGATCCGTTTTTGGGAAACTATCTATTACCACGACTTGCTTCTATTCAAAAAGTTTAGAATATTGAAATTTCTTTTAAAACAACAATTTGGCGATGTCTGTCAATCTGTCTGTCTTCTTTTTTTAAAGATAATTTAATGATATTTTGATTTGCTTTTGGACTACAGAATGAATCTTAATACAATTTTTTAACATCGATCTAATAGCACAATTTTTTTCTATTTGCAAAAATATGGAAAATTAAAATTTCTTTTATTGCGATAACTTAGCAATGTCTGTCCATCTGTCTGTCTCTTTTTAAACTTTGTAATTGAACTATAGATCACGTTTTCTTTTTTAAGAGAATTTAATGATATTTTGATCTTCTTTTGGACTCCAAAATGAATCTTAATAACATTTTTTAACATCAATCTCTTACAATTTGTTTCTATTTAAAAAAGTATGGATAATTGCTATTTCTTTAAAAGTGATAATTTAGTAATGTCTGTCCATCTGTCCGCATTTCTATCTAAATTTGTATTTAAACGGCATGTAGCTTTTTTAAAGAAAATTTAAAGAAATTGTGATCTGTTTTTGAGTACCATAATAAATTTTTACAAAATTGTTTAATATCAATCTATTACCAATATTTTTTTATATTCAAAATAGTATGAAGCATTTAATTTTCTTTAAAAGTGATAATTTAGCAATGTCTGTCCATCTGTCTGTCTTCTTGTTAAATTTGAATTAGAACTATAGGTCACATCTTTTTGGAAATAAATTTAATTATATTTTGATGTTTTTTTTTTTGGCACCAGAATGAATACCGATGAAACATTTTGATATGGATCTATTTCTAAATTTTTAGAAAATTTTGTTCTATCAAAAATATGAAATATCTTTATAAGTAATAATTCCACGATGTCAGTCTGTCTGTCCGCCCTTCTTTTAATTTATATACAGGTCTCTTTTTTCCTTAAGATGACTTAATAATGTTTAAGTCTGATTTCGGCTCCAAAATAAATTCTGGTAAATTTTTTTAACGTGGATCTATTGAAAATATTTATTTCTATTTAAAAAGGTATAGATGATTGAAATTTCTTTAAAAGCGGCAATTTTGCAGTGTCTGTCCATCTGTCTGTATTTCTATTAAACTTTGTAATAAAATGGCGTATGGCTTTTTGTAAAGATAATTTAATGATATTGTGATCTTTTTATGGGCTGCAGAATGAATTTTTATGGAATTTTTTTTATCATAAATTACCATATTTATTAATACAATATATTTTTATTCCAAAAAACTATGGAATATTGAAATGTCTTCTAAAGCGTGTGTCCATACCTCCATCTAACTTAGCAAACCAACGATAATTCGCTCTTGTTTTTTTTTAATAATTCTCTAATATTTTGATCTTCTTTTGGGCTCAAAATTGACCTTAGTTCAATTGTTGTATATTATTTTACAATTATAATTTATCTCTATTAAAAAAATTCAAGTTTATTGGGATTTGTAAAAAAAAACAATAGTTCTAAAATGTCTGCTTTTCCATCTAACTTAAGCAAACAATTTACAGGTCGGTTTTACGTTTTTTGACTTTTTAATTTAATAATATTTTGACCTCATTTCGCCTTCAGAATTAATTGCTACAACTTGCCTCTTTTTATACAAATACAGCACTTTGAAGTTTTTTAAAAATAATATGTTATGAATGTCTGTCCGCCTGTCCATTCGTTTAGGTAAAAAAGTTAAAAAGTTAATTTTAATTAAAATCTTAAAGAATTTGGTTCTTCTTTCTATTGAATGACATAATCTATGAAAACTAATTAAATTTAATCAATGATAGAAATTTTTGTACATGTTAACAAACATTTATGAAATGGAAGTGTTTTTTTTTTAAACTGAGCAATTTAGCGGCGTCCGTCCGCCAGTCTAACCGCCTATATAAAATATCGTTTGAAATTTTTAAAAAATTATTTCTAGGCTCTGCAATAAATTGTATGGATTTATGGTTTTTATTATTTTATATGACATTAATTATGTTTAATAATTTAAATATTTTAATTTAAAATTTTTAATAATTTAGCGATGTCCGTCTGTCTGTCCGTGTACTAGAATTTTCTCAGTTATGAAAATAATTTTTAGGAAATTAATAATATATTGTTTTTTTAAATAACTATGATTTTTATTAAAATTAAATGAAATAGTTTTATTATATTAATGTATGCCTTTGCAACAAAATATATTATATATACATATGTATATACTTTTTTCTTAAAGAAAAGAGTTAAATGATGTCCTTCCTTCTGTCTGTTCATGCAAATGTAATAAAACTTCAGATCATTTAAATTTATTTTTAATTTTAAATATAATTTAATGAAACTTTGACTATTTTGTGATTGAACCATTAATTCCAATGAAACTATTTTGAATTCGAACACCACTAAAATTAATCTCCCTTTAAATAAAAATAGAGTTAGGGAGTTTTTTTTTTTAACTAAGCAACTAAGCGTGCATCCGTCTGTGCAATTGCTTATACAAAATTATAAAAATATGTAATTTTGAAAATAATTCAAAGGAATTTCCACCATGAATCCTTTTAAAAATTTATTCAATGTATTCATTGGGACAAATATTTTCTACGAAAATTACTATAAAACATGTGATTATTTATAGAAGAAGCCATTCAATGATGTCCGTCCTTCTGTCCATTTATTAAAATTGTCTTAAGAATTTTTAAGAAATTATTTATTTATTTTCTTAATAACAACGATTTTTATTTAAAATAAATAAAATTGTTCCATTATATTAATTCATATTCTTTCAGCAAAATAGAATAAACTTACATATATACTTTTTCTTAAAAGAACATAGTTTGGTGATGTCTGTCCTTCTGTCTTTTAATGAAAACATTTAATTAAATTATGGTTTACAATTTTGAAGATAACTTAATGAAACTTTGACCTTTTTGTGGTTTAAGCGCAAATGTTAATGATCTAATTTAAATCATACTATCAGTACAATTAATCTGGATACAAAAAATAATAATAATAACAATGCTTGATATAATTATTTTTAAACTGATCCATTTTGAAATGTCTGTCCGTCTGTCTGTCCATCCGTTTATGTAAAATTAAAGCCACAAATTATTTTTTATTTTTATTTTAAAAAATGTTTTATTGATTATATCAATTTGTCTTAATTTTTAAATAATTTGAAATATTTTTACTGTTAAATTAAACTCAATTAAATTTTATTTTGTTATAAAAATTTCCAGAAAATGCTTTTACAAAAAAAATAATTATTTACAACAATTTTGTTCATTTTTATTATTTACAATCATAAAATAAATTGTAATGTAAAAATTTTAATTGTTAGAAGTTTAATTAAATTGCTCATAATAATGTTTTAATTTTTAAACTTTTAAAAATTATATTCTCATGAATCATTGAGAATAAATCAGGCATAAATTAAATGCTTGAAATATTTTAAAAGTAAAAAAAAATATGACACATTGTTAAAACAAATACATAAAACTTCAAAGGGTATTAAAAAAATTGTAAAATTCAGTTTAAAAATAAAAAAAAATTAAACAATTGTGTTTAATTTAATTTTATTGAAATATTAATTTCAGTTTCCTATTTTTAATAAATTGTTTTATTTTTAAAATTTTGTATTTTATTTATTTGAAATATAAAATATTTTTAAAAGTAATTTTATTATAGTTTTGTTACTACTACACTTCTTTGAATTATTTTAACATGATTTGTTTTACTTTTAATGAAATTATGACTCATTGTCGTTTATTTATAATTCTTCTATAAAAAAGTTAATGTAATGTAAACTATTATACATGTGTATATAATGTGAAAATAACTATAAAACTTGTAATATAATAATTATTATAAAACATCAAATATGTTTAGTTTTCAAAACATTTAAATGTCTATTCTATTATTCATCTTATTATTTTTCAAGAGAAATAAACACCTATGAAAAGTTTATTGCTTAAGTCTTTTGTTATATTTAGCTTGATGTGCGTGTTTGAAATAATACATTTCCTGTAATAATTAAAAATGGATTACAATTGTAAAATAAAATAAACTAAACTAAAAAAATAATAATAATATTAAAACAATTACAACAAAAGTAACAAAAAACTAAAGGTTAAAAAAAACAAAACAAATAAGTAAAAAGTGAAAAAAAATCGTATTTTAAAAGATAAATTAGAAAAATAGAAGCTAAGGAAAATGATGCTTTCAAAGACCCTATATGTGTTGTTATTATTTAAGAAAAAAAAGTTAATTGACTTTATGAAATAATAAAAGACTTAAAATCATCCTACAATGTCTGTCCATCTGTCCGTGTATTCAAATTGTCTCAGTTATGAATATAATTATAAGAAATTAATTAATTTTTTTTTAATAGAAATAATTTTTATCTCAATTAATAAAATTATTCTATCGTATTAATTTATGCTCTTGCAACAAAATATAATTTACTTATATATATACTTTTACTTAAAAGACAATAGTTTAGTGATGTTCGTCCTTCTGTCTGTTCATGCAAACTTTTAATTAAACTATGGTTTACAAGTTTAAAAATACTTTAAGAAAACTTTGACCTTCTTGTGGTTTAAACACAAAATTTTATGATCTAATTCAAATCATAGGATTAGTACAATTAATCCGCATGCAAAAAAATAAAAATGTATATAAAACTAATGAGGTTTTTTAAAAACGATAATTTAAAAATGTCTGTCCATCTGTCCGTCTTTTATTACTTTGTAATTGAACTATAGGTCACTCTTTTTTTAGAAGATAATTTAATGATATTTCGATCTTGTTTTGGAACTCTAATATGCATAATGTTACATTTGTTTACATTATTATATTAAAACAGTTAGCCTCTATTTAAGAAATTATAGCCTATTTTTTTAAATTGACAATTTAAAAATGTATGTCCATCTGTCCGTTTTCTATTTAAGTTTGTAATTGAACTATAGATTACATTTTTTTTAAAAGATAATTTAATGATATTTCGATCTTGTTTTGGAGTTCAAGAATGTATTCTAGTAACATTTGCTTGCTTTTCCTTAAAAAATTAAAGCTGATTGAAATTTCTCTAAAGACGACAATTTAAAAATGTCTGTCCGTCCATCTGTCCGTCTTCCATATAACTTAGTAATGAAACTTTTTTTTTGAGATATTATCTAATAATATTTTGATCTTATTTTGGTTTAAGAACAAATTCTGATGAATATTTTTTAACAAAGATCTATTACTTTAATTAGCTTCTATTTAAAAATGTCTATCCATCTGTACGTCTTCTATTTAACTTTGTAATAGATCTATAGTTCTTTTTTGGAAGATAATTAAATAATATTGCGATCTTGCTTTGATGCTCGAGAATAATTTTTTCTTTTCATTTATATTACATTATAGTTAGATTTTCTTTAAAAAATTAAAGCTGATGAAATTTTCTGTAAAGGCGATAATTAAAATGTCTGTCCATCTGTCCGTCTTTCTTCTAACTAAATAATCAAGCTATATATCGACTTTTTGGGATATTTATCTAATAATATTTTGATTTTATTTTGTTTGAAAAACAAATTCTGATAATTATTTCTTGACTTAAATTTATTACTACAATTTGCTTCTTTTCAAAATAATATAGAATATTGAAATTTCTTTAAAAATAATAAATTAGAAATGTCTGTCCGCTCGTCCATCTGTCCATTTTAAAATGTATTTAAAATATAAAAAAGCTAAGTAATTTTAATGAAAACTAAAAAGAATTTAAATCTTATATTAAATTAAAGATTTATATAAACTAGTTGTTCTATTACTACAATTTACTTCCTTTAAGAAGAAAATTTATTATTATTTTTAAAGAATAATGTCTGTCCTTCTGTCCATCCAAAAAATAAAAAATAAAAATTATTCTTATGAAAACCTAAAAGGATTTGTATTTTCTTTGTTCTGAATGACGTAATTTATGAAAACTAATTTAAATTAATGAATCATTGAAATTATTCAACATTCTGATAAATATTTATAAAATAAAATTGAATTATATTTAAACTGAGCAATTAAAAGTTATCCGTCCGTCTGTCTAACTAGCTATATATAATTATCAAAATATTGTTTGTAATTTTTAAAATAATTTAACGAACATTTTTATTACATTTTGGGCTCTACAAAGAGTTTGATTAATAATATTTGTAACTGGTATTATTGTTGTTATTATTCTGTATGAATATTAGTATACAACTTACGATATTTTTTAAAGTGAAAAATTTAGAGCTAATTAAATGTCTTATAAATTAATAAGGAATTTAAAATTATCCTTCTAGATTTTATCTGGAATTATTTTTATTTTATTTTGTGTCAACTTTTTTTAAAGAATCCCTTTTATGATTTAGAAATTCTATATTTTATAACTGTTCTTTTTCTAATTCAGTTCTACTACTAATGTTCTTTATATGGTAGTATCGAGTACTTCGGAAGAGTTTATGTTTAATTTATGCTGTTTGTTTTTTAAAATAATCTAAATTAAAAAAAAAAAAAATATTAATAAAACTAATGGATTTTTTTTAAACTACTTTTTTATAATATAAAGTTAGTGTTAATGTACAACTAAAACGCAAAATAAAAATCAGTTAAGAATATTGTTTTTTCAAATGACTTTTTAATTTGTTAACATATAACACCCTTATACGTATAAGAATAAAAAACATTATAAACAAAAAAAAAAAAAAAGTTATTATTCTACTATATTGAACCCTACATCACTATTTGTGGATGTACAAACTATGCTCAATAGTGGGCTCTAATAAGAATTATTATTTATTAAAAATCCATAATTCTGAAATATATTGTAATTAATATATAAAAGATTTATTATTAAAATATTTAAAAATATGGAATTTATGCCACGATATAATTCTTTTTACTAAACTTTAAAAATTTAAGGCACCTATTATCAAAGCACAACTAAATCTCATATCTACAAAAGGTACCTAAATTAACACATCAACATTTAGTTAACAGCCCATATGATTAAAGATTTTACCCTAAAAAACTGTTACGTTTAAAACTATATTAATTATTTCTTTTTGTTGCTGTTTAACACCCAGCAATGGAAGAACGGAAAACCTTAAGTTAACTACAAAATTTCAATAAACAAATTTATCTATTGTTACTATGTTGAAAAAAAATCATAATTGCGGCATTAATGTAGCTTTTATATACACTTCTTTTATGCCTGCTTAACCTTCTCTTAACACAATCAAATTTATATATTAATTTTTAGCTTTTTTATTTCATTACTACTTTTCTGTGCCTCGTTTTGTTTATTAAAACTAATGTTTACCAAGGCGTGTAAAAATGACAACATTTAATAATAACGAAGAAAAATCTCTTTTAAGTTAAAATTTTATAGCATACAATTCACTTCACTTAATGTAGTTTTCAGCATTTAATAAATGAAGTGCTGCATCATGTTTCCGCATCAAAATTTAACGCCACTATATAATATATGATGTTTTTGCTCTAAGTGTTTTATATAGGGAAAGAGAGAGAGAGAGAGAAAAACCATGAAACTTTAGTATAAAAAAAATTAAATGTTTTATTTAGTTTATATGGGTTTTATAAATAACAATAGCAAAACAATTAACTATATTAGTCTATATTTTACAATATTTTATCATGCATTAACACATACTTACAAGTAAGAAAATAATGTGGGACAACAACGACTAGATTATAGTCTTACTGATTAGACTGAGTAGAGTATAACTAGACTATAGTCTGACTGGACTATAGAATGACTAAACTATAGTCTGACAAAACTTTAGTCTGATTAGACTATAGTCTGACTAATTTGAATATAGTTTGACTATACTATAGACTGGCTATACTATAGTCTGACTAGACTAGGGTCTGACTACTATAGACTGACTGGACTATAGTCTGAATAGACTATACTCTGACTAGACTAAAGCCCAACTGGACTATAGAATGACTAGACTATAGTCTGTATAGACTCTGACAAGATTATACTCTGACTAGACTATATTCTGTTTAGATTATAGTCTGACTAGACTATAGTTTTACTAATTTCTAGTCTAACTAGACTATAGTCTGACTAGACTAGGGTCTGACTAGACTAGGGTCTGACTTTACTATAGACTGAATAGACTGTAGTCTGACTAGACTTTAGCCTGATTATAGTCTGACTAGACTATAGTCCGACTAAACTATAGTCTGACTAGACTATAGTCTGACTAGACTATAGTCTGACTAGACTTTAGTCTGACTAGACATAGTGTGACTTGACTATAGTCTGACTAGACTATAGTCTGATTAGACTTTAGCCTGACTATAGTGTGACTTGACTATAGTCTGACTAGACTATAGTCCGACTAAACTATAGTCTGACTAGACTATAGTCCAACTAAACTATAGTCTGACTAGACTATAGTCTGACTAGGCAATAGTCTGACTAGGCAATAGTCTGACTAGACTATGGTCTGACTAGACTATAGTCTGACTATACTGGTGTCTGACGAGATTATAGTCTGACTATATTGATGTCCGATTATACTGACTAGACTATAATCTGACCAGACTATAGTCTGACTAGACTATGGTCAGACTAGACTATAATCTGACCAGACTATTGTCTGACTAGACTACAGTATGACTAGACTATAGTCTGACTAGACTACAGTATGACTAGACTATAGCCTGACTAGACTATAGTCTGACTAGTCTGACTAGACTATAGTCTGATTAGACTATAATCTGACTAGACCATAGTATGACTACGCTATAGTCTGATTAGACTATAGTCTGACTGGACTATAGTCTTACTATACTATAGTCCGACTGACTAGACTGTAGTTTGACATGACTATAGTGTGACTAGACTATAATCTGACTAGACTATAATCTGACTAGACTATAGTCTGACTAGACTATAGTCTGACTAGATTATAGCCTAACCAGATTAAAGACTTACTATACTATGGTCTGACAAGACTATAATCTGACTAGACCATAGTATGACTACGCTATAATCTGATTAGACTATAGTCTGACTGGACTATTTTGTACGGTATAACAACACTAAAAATAACGCAAAATTAACGTTTTTTATTATTATTATTATTATTTTTTTTTATTTTTTTGTTGCATTGTTTCTTTATTATAAACACTTGTGTTTGTAAAACTTGTGTTATTTAATTTATATGTATGTATGAGTTATTTGTATATATTTTATGGCTTAAATACATTTATTTATAAACATACATTTAACACACATAATGTGCATGTTAGACAAATTGTTTTTTAAAGTGGCAACAGAGAAATAATGTCGCTAGACATTTAAGCAGCTTAACAAAGGGAAGGATAACTAATAGTTGAGACCTAAATATAAAATAAATTTGTTTAGTTTTATATTTTTCCTTAGAAGCTAAATATTAAAAAAAAATAGACTTAAACATAATTCCCAAATGAAAGGAATTGTTTTGTGTTTAATTATATTTCTATTGTGAAAGTATTTTCCTTTGGAAAGCGTTTGTGCTCTATTGAGAAATTAGTATATTGTTTAAATTTTTTATAAATCCTTAAACTGTTTTTATAGGTTATCCTTCCCTTTCGTATTTGTTTTCTTTTGTATTTTTTTATTATATAATGTTTGCTTAAATGAAACGACCTTGCCTGTTGTTTTTTTTTGCCATTTTAAATTCTACATTAATTTTCTATTTTTTTTTACATTGGGATTTTGTAAGTTGTGGTTGTTGTAATTTTTATTGTTGCTATTTTCTAAGCAAGTGTAAATTTATATCAGATCCTTGTTTGGGCGTTTGTTTCAATTATAAACGTCTCAAGATTTTTGTCTATAAATTGTATAAATGGAATTTTAATTAATACAATTTAATTTTTTTCTTTATATACATGAAAACAACGTGATATGTGTTTTATATATTTAACTATTGCCTGATTTATATATAATTTTTGGCTTATAACTTACATAAGATTAGTGGCAATAAGCTATATTTGTGATGAAATAACTAAGGGGTTTATTAAATAGATTTTTCTATGGGGGTTTAGTGTAATTAGTTGTGATATCGAGATAATTTTGTAAAAAAATATAAATTTTTTAATATTAATAAAAATTTGTCTAAGTATATTTTTGAATATGTCAATTGGACTTGTACTTCAGGAAATATATATCAAGTTATATCTGATTTTTTCACATAAAAGCGTTATAAAATTTTATAGGAATATACTTAAATAATTTTATATAAAATAAGTCTTTCATGTTTTGTGGTAATACCATTTTAGCCAAAAACAAAATTTCTAATACATTTAAAATGTGTTAATTGCAAACAAGCATACAAACATGCAATATTTATGCAACAGCTTCTTGTATTTTGTTAACACTTCAGTGATTTTGAAAACGAAAAAAGTTTAAAAAAATACTTATGTACTTGTAATAACAAGTACATTTAACAACATATGTTAAAATGTTTAATTTTGTGGATACGAATTGTTAAACAACATGTATTAAAAATTTTATGTAGAAAATTTTATATTTCTTTAGAAATACTTTTAAACATACAGTCTTCCGTCCATCCGTCCGTCTGTCCGTCTTTCTGGCTGTCCAGGCACTGGTATAAATATTTTTATTTTTATATTTTATATTTTACATTTTATGTTTTTTTTTTTTTTGGGGGGAGTTTGCAACTTTTTAACTTAATGATGCAACATATGTTTTCACATGTTGTTGCTGCTGTTGCATAGTATTTTTTTTTGAATTCTTGTGCTTTTTGTAGCCGACAAATTACAATTGCCATTGCGTTATGTTGTAGCTTGTTATAGATCTTCGATTTTATTTATTGTTGTTTTTATTTTTGCAGCACCTTTAGCAAAAAGAGAGGCTTAAACAAATTAAGTCAATAATTGGCCTTAAGCCCTATTAACCATTCATATTCATATGAGTGTAAAATTGTGCATTGAAAATATCATTGGCATTTTTAAGATCGCGTTTTGAGTTTTGTAATGCAGCTGTAATGAATACAATGAAACAGGTTTATTTTTTGTTGTTATGATTATTAAAGTTGTTGTTGTTGGTGTTCTTTGCTGCAATACTGTAGCTGAGATTAATAACAAATGGCAATGGCAACACCTACAGCTAGACAAAAATGTACGAGGGTTGTGTCATATGTTATGAAATGCGTTGTACTTTTGTCATATACATATTTTAAATATGAGATATCATTTCAGAAATTTAGACATATCCGTGTCTAAATATAAATATAATAATTAAAAAAAAAAAAAAAATTAAGCAGAGATAAGAAAAGATAAATGATTATGATAAAAGTTTAATTAAAAAGTTATATTTTTTTTTTCGTTTGAAAAATATTACTTAAAAAAAAATACAACAAAAAATAATAGAAACAAATTTCTTTGAAAAGCAAATTTTTTAAAATGGTATATTTTTGAAAAATTGTTCTTTGTTGCAAAAAAAAAAAAAAAAAAAAATTCTAATCTGAATAATAGACTAAATTCTAGGCTAAACTGTAACCTGAACTATAGTCTAAATTATAGTCTAAATTGTAGTCTAAATTATAGTCTAAACTATATTCTAAATTATAGTCTAAACTACAGTCTAGATTATAGTCTACACTATAGTCTGAATTATAATTTAAACTATAGCCTAAGCTATAGTCTTAAGTATAGTCTGAACTATAGTCTAAGTTATTGTCTAAACTATAGCCTAACTATAAAATATAATCTAAACTATAGTCTACATTATAAACTATAGTCTACATTTAGCTATAGTCTAAATTATAGTCAAAACTATAGTCTAAAGTATAGTCTAAACTATAGTCTAAATTATAGTATAATTTGTAGTCTAAGCTACAGTCTAAATTATAGCCTTAAGTATAGTCTGAACTATAGTCTAAGTTATTGTCTAAACTATAGCCTAAACTATAGTCTAGTCTATATTCTAAACTATTGTCTAAAATATAGTCTAAATTATAGTACAAACTATAGTCTAAACTAAAAACTAAATCATAGTCTCAACTATATTAGAGGTGGGCGGATCCTTTTTCTCATTTTTGGTTTATAGCGCTCTTTATACTATTTGTACAAAATTATGTTACCGTAAATGCTTTTGCTTAAGAGATATCGCTGAAAAATACAAAACGGAAACGGAAAAAATCTTAAAATTAATAATTTAATTTAAAAAAAATTTGCTTAAACTGCAAAAAAGAAAAATAAAAATAATAATAAATAAACTCTTAATTACAAAATAGTGATTAAAAATAAAGGATTTACTAAAATAAAGATAAAGATCCAAACTTCAAAAATGTAACAAGAAAAATAAACAAAAATAAAAAAAATCTCCAAATTAAAAAAAAAATATCCTAAAAAAAAACGACAAAATGTTAATATTTAAAATTTTTTATTTATTTTTTTTTTTTCTTTAAGAAAGGGTGAAGGCTTTGGCAGCCATTTCCTTTATATTATAATATTGATATATAAATTTATTACTACTAATAAATAAAATATGAAATAAAAAATCAGCAAATAAAAAAAAAAAAATTAAGGAAAAAAAATTCAAAACTACCAAAAAAATCGCCAAAATAACAGATATTGATAAAAAAAAAAAAAAACGCTAACATACCAAGAAAGGTCCAAACTACAAAAAGGTATAAAAAAAATCATTAAATTAGAAAAAAAAATTGCAGGAAAAAAATCGCCAAATTACCAAAAAGTGATTAAAAATTAAAGTATTGCTAAAATAAAAAATATTCAAACTACAAAAAGGTATCAAAGAAAAACAAATAAAAATACAAAAAAATCACTTAAAAAAAAAAAAAAATCACCAAAATGTACATATTTAAAATTAAATTATTATTTTTTTTTAAACCATTTCGTATTTTAAAATATTAATACGTTAGTTTATTTACTATTAATAAATAAATAAAAAAAATTTCGTAACATAAAAAAGATTCCAAATTAAAAAAAAAAACTTCAAATAATAAAACGCTAAAATACAAAAGGGTACAAAAAAAAAAATATATATATATATATATATATATATATATGGTATTTTTATTTTTTAATTCTTTTTTTATTACAATAAATATATATATATATATATATATATATATATATATATATATATATATATATATATATATATATATATATATTTATTGTAATAAAAAAAGAATTAAAAAATAAAAATACCATCAAATTAAAAAAAAAAAATTGCCAAATTACAAAATAGTGATAAAAAAAAATCACTAAAATAAACAAAATCTCGAAAATGTAAACATTTTAAATTTAATTTAAAAACAATTTGAAAACAAAAAATAAAAAATATTGAAGAAAGAAAAGCGCCAAACTACAAAAAGGTACAAAAAAAAAAAAAATCGCTGAATGAAAAAATAAACATATCCTTAGTAAAAAATTAAAAATTACAAAAAGGTCAAAAATGGTTAAATTAAAAAAAAAAAAAATAAAAATATCATCAAATTAATTAGAAAATATCGCTAAAATAAAAAATCGCCAAATTACAAAAAAAAAAAAAAAAAAAAAAATCACAAATTATCAGAAATCGCGAATTTAAATAAATATCGATTTACAAAAAATCGCTGAATTACTTAAGAATCGCTAAAATAAGAAAAATATTAATAGCAAAATTGCTTAAAATCTTTGAAATACAAAAATTTATGAAATAAAAAAAAAGCTTAAAATTAAAAAAATATTTAACAAAAATCTCAAATTATAAAAGAAATGTCTAATAAAAAAATATCATTAGTAAATACAAATTAGTTCCCAGATCACTTAATATCGCTTAAATACAAAAAAAAAAAAAAAATCATTGCGAATGATTCACATGATACAAAAAATTTGCTATTGTGTTCTTCCGATATAACGTACGGATGTTGGTAGAAAAATGGCAGCATCAATTTCATGAAGACAATTTTAGTTATAAACTCTTGACTACCCATAAAAATTTTAGTTAGCAAAAACTTTGCAGGAATCTAGCAAAAAAAAAAAAAAAAAAAAAACTAAAGAAGAGGTGAAAAAGTCATGAATTTAACATTGTGTTGTCATTGAAAGGAAGTACTTAGTGCTGAAAATAACTGCAGAAGTTTTATGTTCTTTATGTTTCTTTTTCAATATTTTTGAGTTACTTCGCTTAAGAATATATTTATAAATATTTTTTTCAAAAAATTGTATTTTAATACTATTAAAAAATAATAAAAATACTTTTAAATTTGTGAAATTTAAATCTATTTAGAAATTATTAAGCCTTTTTCTTACTAAAAATACAGTTGTTTTCACTTTTTTAAAGTACTTATTAATAATTTAAAAAAAAGTAAAAAATATGTACTTAGTTTTACTTTGGAAGTGGTGAAAATGTTATTTTTTGGAAACACTTGATAGCTTTTTTTGCTGGGAAGTAGTTAGTAGTGCCCTGAGATGACCAAGATATCACAGAACAAAATTCCAATTTATTTTCTTTAAATAGCTAATACAATTTCGCTAATGTTCAATAGCAAAATTCATAAGATAATGACAAATATTTTTGTAAAATTTCTTGTATATCAGGGTAAGCAGCCAGCTCGATAGAAAGACAGACGTTCATAGATAGATTTGGAAGATTGGGAAGAATATATAAATCCATCTATCTACTCTATATATACAAAAGAGTAACGTTACTGAGTGATTGACTGACTGACTTACTTGGTGATTCGTCATCGCACAGCCCAAACGGTTAAAGCTAGAAAGATGAATTATCCATTTAAAAAAATAATCGGAAAAAATTCGGCTCATTTAGGAAAAAAACGGATTAAAAATGTAATTTGGTACTTTTTTGGCAACCTATCTATCTTTTAATCCAGTAAGCGTAGAAATAAAATGTTCATAAATTAGTACCTTTTCGAAAATTGGGCGAATACAAGTTTGGTACTTTTTGGAAATTCTAACGTTTAAGGGTAAAAATCGTACCTGTTTTTTGGTACTTTTTTCACAAAATATTTTTTACTGACACATACATATGAATATTTTAACATTCAATTAGTAAAACTTAGAAATTCATTGGAATACAATTTTGTCACATCCAAGGGGAATACAAAGTACCATGAAGGGGATAAAAGCGGGAAATTAAATTTTATTCAAATTAAATAATGCATTTTTTATTATTTTAAACCTATTAACATGAACTTAAGTACATGTAGTCCTAAGTGAGTGAGAATTTACAAGAGGGGATTTTGGGGTACTTTTTCGTTTTTCCAATGGTACTTTTTGAATTTTCTATAATATTGAACCTACAAATATGAAATGTAAAATATATTATCCTAAGTGAATGAGAATCCAGAAAAGAGAATTTGTGGTACTTTTTCGTTTTTCAAATGGTGCTTTGAAAATTTCGAAAATATTGAACCTAGAAACATGAAATTAAATATAGGACCATATGTGGGTAAAAATTCAAGAGGGGGAACTTTTTTATTCTTCTATTGGCACTTTTTGAATTTTCTATAATATTTAAGCTAAAATCTTGAAACTAAAGATATATGGTCCTAAGTGAATGAGAATCCATAAGAGAGTACTTTTCGTTATTATAATATTATACTTTGAATTTTTTGTAATAATAATCAACTTTCAAACATAAAATTAAAGATATATGGTTCTGTGTTGAACATCCACAAGCGCTATTAGCACATTCCTCTTCACTAAAATATAATAATAGAAATAATTTGGTAGTTTTAGAACCTTCGAATGTTAAAGATGTAAGAAATTGGTAACAAAAATATTTTAAAAGTTTATTGTTCTTAATGCCGACAAAACTCCAATATTATAACTGTTCTCGGGAGTTAGAAATCATAGTTTAATTTTACGGATTTTTTCACTTTTGGTATTTCATTTAGTTTTTTCTAAATTAAAAGGCTAACGTATTTATCTGGGGTATGTAGGAGTACTGAATGAACGGGTTAAATGCTATCTATATAAAAGTGAATCTGTGTTTGTTAGTCTGTCTGTCTGTTTTTTTAATTTTATTCGTTGCTTTTATTTGAATTTATAATATAGTGTGGTTTCTTATTCAAAAAAATATACACTAACGACTAGCGGGTGTACTGCTCATAAAAGATAAATAGTATTAAATTAATATAAGTGGGAGTTTTTATGAGCGCTAAAGAAGTTTTTTTAAAAAGCAGCACTTTTAAACTTTAAATTATCTAGGTTTGAAAGCATTTTTGCTAAAATTTCCTTTTACTGAAATCCTTTTTCTTTTTGCTATTTTTATGTTCTCAACTGTTTTTGTTTAAAAAAATCTTATGTTTTACAAGGGCTATTGTAAATTTCCTTTTATTTTTTATAGTTTAAAAACTTCTTTTTTTATCACTGTTTTTTTATACCCTTCACCACAGGTGTAAAGGGTATATATAAGTTTGTCATTCCATTTGTAATTCCCACAATTTTCATCGGAGAGCAAAAAAGTTGACATTTCCGGGGTCCTTGTAAGAAATGATGACGATAGGACCATGTCCGTCCGTCCGTGTGTCGGTTGAAATGGCGTTTATGAAGCCCACCGATAACTGGTATATATGATATATATATCAAACGATCAGAAATCCTTTCGAAAATTTTGCTATTGAAATTCAGAAAAATCGGTTCATACATTATGGATATATGCTTCAAAAACCGGTTTTTAGAACCGGTTTTCCAGTTTCTGAAGCCTCTGTATATACAAGGACTTCGTTTTTGCAAAGAAGGCTCGGACATTTTTTAAAGAAAGCTATTTTTTTCTGAATTTGTTTGCTGAAAAAAAAATTAAATAAATCAGTTCAGTAATAACTGAGATATCGGGCAAAACGCATTTTTTATTTTCTAAGCCCTTGTTCAAGCTACAGATTTTTATTTTTATACAGACCGGTCATAAATGTTTTTACAAAATTTCGTTTTTTTTTTAATAAACCAAATTCGTTCATAATCAACAGAGTTATGGGCCAAAAACAAATCTGTTAATAATATAAATACACATACAAACATGTATATTAAGCATTGTAATGACTATTAGCAAATAATATTATTGTATATTATTTGCTATTAGTGACGTTTTTGTTTTTGTATATGCAAGTAGTTTAGTTAGCAACAGCAGTAATATAATGAATAACAGTGTTGTTGTTGTTCTTTGTATATGCAGTCAGTTTGTATATACACACATACAAAAATAAATAAATATGGAATTGTTGTTGTTTATTTTTTAAAAGCAAAGCCTGGTATGATTGTTTATTTTTTGGTATTCAAATTTTCGTAGTTTCAAAAAAAAAAAAAAAAGATTTATAAATGTGAAATAATGAAAGCATACGTTTAGGCGAAAATTTAATTATTTGTCGGTAAGATGGTGAAGGTAATCAAAGATTCGGCACAACCGAATCTTTTTTTAATTTCATTGGTTATTGGTGTCGCTGTTGGGTGTTTTGCGAATATAACAACAAAATTATTATCAGTTTTATAATCAATAAAGGAAGATAAACTTTATTTTACAAGGACGGCATATATGACAAGATTTAGTTGTAACGAGCGATATAAATACATATGTCATAAATAAATTTTTAATGTCGGCACCATTAAATAAAATTAATTGAAAATGTTCCTTTAGAATTATTAAAAAAAATTTAAGAGAGAATGTAATAAAAATTAAGTTATAAGATAAAATAAAATAAAAATTTTATATTAAAATGATTATAAACAAAACAATTTTAAATGAAAATATTGATAAAAAAAAAAAAATTTAAATTTAACAAACAATAAAGAAGAAGGTAATTCAATTTGTTAAGTAACTATGTATATTTGTAATTTAAGTTAAACTTTTAAAATTACAAACTCCTTTAATATTAAACAATGTGTCCTTTATAAAACTAAATTTAATAAAAAAAATCATCAACTGCTTATATATTTTCCAATTAAATTTTATGTTTTATTAAGATTTTTTTTTTTTATTTTTTATTTTTTAAAAATAGAATCATTAAAATTTCAAAATAGTTCTCATCGTTTTAATGCTTATTTTTTTTTGTTGTTTCTACGTGCAACCAAACAAAAGACTTAAGACAAAAACTTTTCTTGTTTTATTATTTTCTGAACTGATTGTACTTTTATGAATACTAGGCGATGACGCAGACCATAATGTTAATAATGATTATGATTATTATGATTATAGCCTTTCAACACAATCATTTTTTTTTTTTTAGGTTTTTTCTATAAAATAAAAACTTGCACTCAAAAATTCACTTTCAATATGAAATTAAAGAAAATTACCCATAATTTGGCTGGTAAAATAAACAATTTACTCATTTTTTAAGTGTTAAATTGTTTACAATAAAACCTTTTAACTTCTTGTAAAATACATAAAAATAAATCAAAATAACACAAAGAGCAAACGAACTAAAAAAAAATTAACAGCAAAACTATAAAAATGGTAACAATACAGTGGTCTAAACATAAACAGCAGTCAAATTGTTTTTTAAAATCATAAATACATGAACTTGAACTTGGATTTTGGTTTTTGATTTATATATATAAAGAGTCCTGCTTAAATGCAGGGATGGCAAACTAATAAACTACAAAAGTCTTAAAATCAAAATCAAATTCTAAGCAGATAATTGATTCTAAAAAACATATATAGAACTAGAATTTTCATTTAGTCTTTCCCACGGAAATTTATTACAATTTCTACTCAGTTTTAACAACTGCATAATAAAAATCTTTATTTATAATTCCTAAACGACACTTAACTGGGAGTGTTTTTTCCACAAACGCATTTAGAATCAGTATTTGTATAGCTGACATAAATTTATCTTAACATTTTATATATACACATAAATTGTTTCAATATTTTTTAACGACCGGAAAGTGAAACCAATCAAATTGATGACGATGACCAACTAAACAAAAACCATCATGAATGATTATTGACTTTGAATAAAAAATATGAAAAAAATATGCTGGTAATAATGATGATGTTGATGAATCTTTTAAACACTTGTTGTAAATGTACTCGGTTTAACATTAGAAAACTAAATATTAAAGAAAACCAAAAATCAAAAGCATTGAAACGGAAAGCGTTACTAAAATGTTTAGTTTTTGTTGTAAAACCGTAAAAAGCTTTTTGAAATTGTAATAAATAATATTCATTGTAACTAATAATTTGAAGGTAGCACGTGAGAGCTTTAAAAGCAGCAATTAATTGACTAAAGGTACTCAAACTTTTACTAAAAGGTTTCAATGTTATTTTCAATACCTGGCAGATCCTTTTTTAATAATACAAATGCGTTGATAGACGTCTCTTTTTGCGAAAAGTTAGGGGTTAGATCTATACCTTTGGTACTTCTTTCTTCTGGTTCTCAAACAATCCTTTTTCAATGCTTCTATTTTACTGTTCCACCAATAGTATTCTTTTTTTCTATTACTCAATCGCCAATTTTAGCTGTGGCAAAGCGATTTTCTGGATGTTTCATTCATTCTTATAGTCTATGTTAAATTTATATATATAAAATCATCTTCCTACATCGAAATATACACTCTAGTGTATATATATTTATTTATATTTTTTTAATCGCCAAAAACTCATTTATGATATAACAGAAAAGAAATTATATATATATATATATATATATATATATACATATATATATATATATATATATATATATATATATATATATATATATTTATTCAAATATTATTTCAGTTAAAATAACTCCTTTTTCTTATACTTATTAAAACACAAATTAAAAATATACAAAACAGTTCGTATAACTACTGAACAAAATTCACCGTCAGGTAAAGTTAATTAAAAACTTTTATTATTTTAATATGAGGTATGTTTGCCATTATTTTTAATAATTTCTTGTAAACGTTTCTGCATAGAATGTACTAACTTGTTCGTCACTTTCGGATCAATTTTCTCCCATTCCTCCATTAATTTCTCTTTAAGCATATTTTTAGAAGTAATGTGATGTTCTCGAATCCGTCTATCCAGTAGTCCTATAAATGCTCTATTGGGTTGATGTCGGGTGACTGAGGAGGAGTTTTAAGAGTGTGAGGGGTCTTATATAAGATCCATAATCGACCAATTTCCGCCGTGTGCTTAGGGTCATTGTCCTGCTGGAAGAAATAGTCGAATTCAATTCCAAGTTTTTGAGCACTTTTATGCAAGTTATCCTTATGGATATTCAAATAAATATATTTATCCATTACTTCATCAATAAATACTAGTTCCCCAACCCCAGCCGCCGACATACAACCCCATACCATGACACCAGCACCATCATGCTTAACAGTCAACTGAATGTGTTTTTTTTGCAAAGCCTCCCCCTTCTTTCTCCATGTCAAAACACGTCCTTCTGATTTATATATGGAAAATTTGCTTTCATCAGAGAATATTACCTTATCCCAAAAGTCTATTCCCTTATTTATGTGCTCTTTGGTTCACCTTGCTAATCTGCGGTTTTTTCGTGCAAACTCTGGCATTGTACCCGGCAGAATTTAGCACTCGACGTACAGTACGGGGTGAACAGCTGTACCAGTGTTTTCCTTTAACATTGCAGCAATTTCGGACGATGAAGTTTAGGCTCCTTTTTAATTATTTTTACTATTTTCCTGTTTTCCCGAACAGATAATGCTGGCGGTCGTCCACTTCTTGTCTGATACTCACATGTTGGGTCGTCTTTAAAACGTTTTATAATTCCAGTAATGGTGGTACGTGGACGGTTAACCGATGTGCATATTTCCCGGATCGTTTTATTTTGTTTGTACGCACTTAAAATAATTTTTCTTTCTTCAATTGTAGTTTCTTTTCTTTTTTCACTCATTTTTAATAGAAGTGGCATTAGCAAATTTTTTAAATTAAGTATCGTTATTAAATTTTGACAGATCAGTCTTAAAGTTACCATATTACACGAATTTAGACAGAAGTGTTGGTAAGAGCGAAATTTCTTAAAGTTTCTTTAATATTTAGATGCAGTGACGGTGACTTTTGTCCACAAGAAATATGAACTTCAAATAATAAATACTTATTTTTGTTGATAAGGTTAATGAAAGAAAAATTATTTTAACTAAAAAACATTTTAAATAAACCATATTTTATGCAGAATTAAACTATTTTTATATATCAGTTGTTTTATGGGCGCAGAGGCCCTTCAAACTTACATAAAGGCAAATGACGGTGACTTTTGTCCATCTGCACAGAAAAAAGTAAAAATGGACTTCAATTACGAAATTTGTAACATTAATTAATTTTTAATTGATTTTGCTCCAATAATCAGAATAATAATATTAATAACTAGAATAATTGATATTGTTATTACTTCTTTTCCTTAAATAGAAGCAATTAGCTGGAAATTTTTGAAAATTTACTTAAATTTATTTCATTTCTGTATTTTTATAGACAAAAATTAAAATTTTATTTTTATTTTATTAACAGCTGTCAGTTTATTAAAAAATAAAACTGAAAACCAATTAGAAAATTAATTATATTAATAAATCATATAATTAAATTTCAATATAAAGTTAATTAATAATTTTATTAAAAAATTATTTGAAATATTTTTTTCTGTGTGTGTATATATATATATATATATATATATATATATATATATATATATATATATATATATATATATATATATATTCAAACGAAGCTTAATACAAAAAAATTATTCAAACAATTTTTAAAATTGGTCTTCAGTTCCCTACTAGCGCACGTTGGGGTAAAAGGGGTCGAAAGTGGCGTTTAATAGAATTTTGAAAATTAACTTTTTGTAATAAAATTGGAAACCGAATAAAGACAGACAAAATTATGTATCAATAACAATAAAAATCATTAGCCTAGGTTGCGCTGTTTTTGTGTACTGAGCTGTCAAAGTTCAACATTTTTTCATATTTTGGAAAAACAACAAAAAATTCAATTTTCATTAACTTTCGGTGAATTTTTTTTAATAAAAGGTGCTTTGAAGGAAAAATTTAAAATGGAACCATTAACTTCAGGTATTTGAGTTTACTTTTATTTAAGAATTTGTAAATTATTTTTTGTCCAGGTATTTTTGTTATTTTTTTGAAAATTGTCCGAAAATTCACAAATTTTCAACTTTCATGGAATGCAACTTAAAATGTTACAGGATGTTTGCTCTGAAAATTTTCTGAAAAACATTCTATATTGTCCACTTTAATATTATGAAAAAAAATCGTGCGATTTGAGAAAATAATTTTTTTTTTTCAAAAAAACTCCAGTAGATTTCATACAAAAAACAGCTTAAGTGCCAGACATTTTCTTTGCTTTATCAAACATTAAACAGTGGGGAAGAATCGAAATAAATCTGTAACTTCTAATCGGCTGGATGGATTTGCATGAAGTTTTATGTAGGCGTAGCAAAGGACGGTATAATTTTTTTTAAAAGAGGATCCAATACACGCATCAGGAGCGGAACTATGGGGGTTCAAAATAGGGAACTAGTGTCATTGAAAAGGTTTAACCACTACCGAATTTTTGTTCCTTACCCGATTTCCAGATTTTTATATCCCATTAAAGTCCTTCTTAAATCCTTTAGAAAACATGCTTGCATATACTACTTATTTTATATATTTTTCGAGTTATATACATTTGAATTTTCAATAACCTCAATTTTACTAGATCTTGGCTAAGATTTTTCCATATGTAGCCAAATATTTTCAACCGATTTTATTATATTTTATGTAGTTAGTTAAAAGTAAAATTATCTATCGAACAAAGAAAATGTTTAGTCATTGTCTTTATTGAGTCAAAAGTTAAACGATTTTGAACTGGAAAGTTTGCAAAAATTAACAAACAGACGGACATTAGAATTCTTAAAAAATCTTCAAATTCGAAGGATATCTTTTTCCTCTTCTCCATTAATATGAAAAACAAATGAAAGTATTAATCTTTTGATATCACCTTTCCCCGAATTAAGTGACATTTTCGACATATTTAACCCAAATGTATAGACGGACGGACATTGCCATGCTGCCAAAAAATATTTTAGAATTCTAAAAATGCATTTTTTTACTAACTAATAAATAGAAAAAATAGAAAGTGATCATCAAAATTTGTATATCATATTTTCCTGAATGAAGCGTCATTTTCGTCACATTTAACCCAAATATATAGACGGACGGACATTACCATTCAGCCAAAAAACATCTTTTAATTTTAAAAACTCAATTTTTTACTTACTAATAAATAGAAAAATTAAACGTGATTATTAAAGTGTTGATATCACCTCTTCCTGAATTATGCATAATTTTCGACCTATTTAACTCTAATGTATAGACGGACGGACAGACATTACCGTTCTACAAAAAAAAAAAAAAAAAATCGTAAAATTCTAAAATTGATTTTTTTTTTACTTAATAATCAATAAAGAAATAAAACGTGGTCATTAAAATATTGATATAACCTTTCCCTGAATTAAGCGCGATTTTCGAACCCTTTTACCCCAATGTGCGATGTAGGAAGACCCCTCAAACGAAGCTAAATACGAAAAAATTATTTAAAAAATTTTTAAAATTGGTCTTCAGTTCCCTACCAGTGATTGAAAAATCATGGGTCCCATAAATTTTGGTCCAAAAAAAAAAAGTTTAAATTTTTTAATCGAAATTCGTAATTTTATGCTGTTCATGAAAAAAAAATATTTTAAAAATTTTTTCAATGGGATTTTGTTTCGCTAGAAGACTTTTTAAGGCATTTGGATTAAAATTTTTTTGGAAACTTTTGAAAAATTATATATTATCAACAGTTCTTACTACAATGAAAATTTTTAATATTTTAGCCTTAAAGATTATAAAATTCGTATCCATTTTTTGAATAAAAATATCAAAAATTTTTTTTTGATGACGGTTTATGGACCAAATTTTTGGCAAAAATTTTTTTAAATATATTTTTTATAATTGGCTAAAAATTACGAATTTTCTGATACCAAATTCAAGACAAAACTCAATAGTATTTTTTGGACGAAATGTTCTAGATCCGTAACTTTCAATCGCTGGTAGGGAACTGAAGATCAATTTAAATTTTTTTTTTAAATTTGTTTCCCATATTAAGCTAATTTTTACGCATTGTTTGAGGGGTCTTCCTACAAAATTTTTGTCTACGGTACACTCTAATATACACCCGAGATGACCAACTTTAAGGGGCCATTTACTTCCCGCCTGACACCGTAGGAATATTTACTCCTTTAAATCAATTTAGAAACACCTCACCACTAGCCATGTGAAATTTTATTGAGATATTTTTAACGGTTCACAAGTTACAGAATTATTTCCAAAAAAGTTTTTTGGAATCACTGTGCTTCGGGAAATTAAACAAAAGACTTAAGAGACATTCACAGTTTTTGAAAATTATCGCTAACTTCAAATTTGTTTATTTATAATTAAATATAGAATATAATATCAGAGACATAACTGTTATAATAAATACCTACATTATTATTATTATTTTTTTCAGATTTATTTTTTTACTGGTTAAATTTGCTTTACTAAAAGAAAGGTAAGTTTTATTTTCATTAACATTTTATTATTTTAAAATATTTTATATAATATAATCATTCATCAAACTAATAGAAAATTTTAAATCATTATTTGTTTTATCCTAAATAAAATTAAACAATTTTTAAAACACATTCTTAGTAGGTAGCATTTCATTTGCTAATATATAATAATTAATTAATAAATTAATATTTTAAAATGGAAATAATCATAATTGTACATTAATATATCACCGAATAGGGCAGAATTGTTAATAAGTAATTAGAAAACTAATTTAAATATTATTAGCAATATTTATTAGCAACTTTATTTCGTTGGTATAACAAATGGAATCTAGGAAATCATATTTCCTTACATTAACTTTTTTGCTCTTAATAATTAAGATATTCTCCAATTTTTATTAAATATAGTATGTGGGTAGTTGAAGAATCCCGAACTTCTACTATTTATATGTATTTTTTTTTAAATAATTTTGCCCCTTTGCATGCAAACGATGAGGTCTTTATAATATCACACGAATAGAGTTGGAATATGATGGGAAACATGTTGCCATCAACGCCACCAACGGCTTTGTTTAATACAGTTTGTCAGTTAGTCAGTCAATCGTTCACTTGAAACACGTGCATATACTTTTAGTTTAAACTTCTATACGTTTTTTTTTTTTTCTTTTATTATTTTTTTAGTTTATTTTATAATTCTTCTCAACATTGTTGAGATTTTCAGAACGTCATTTATTCACGCGCGCGCGATGCCATGCGTATGATTGTTTTAAACTTTGATTACAGACATGTGTCTAGGATTTTAAAAAGAAAAAAAGGGCTAGTATTTTTTTCTCGAATTTCTGGAAACTAGGTAAAGTTAAAAAGACCATGTAAGCGCCAAGATATCTTCTACTTCTCGTTCATATCTTTATGAACGTGGTTTGTTTATAAATATACGTTATTAAAATTGTAATAAACATAAAATTTGTAGCTCATATCTTAGTTTTGCTCTAGACAACATTTGTTTTCTCATCATCATCATCATCATCATCATCTTCATTTTTATTATCATTATTTTTTTTTAGTGGTTGTTGTGAGTATAAGTGTTGGTGTTTTGAAAACAGATTGAACTTTAAGATTTCACTCTAGTTTCTTTATGCTTGTGATTCCTTTTTTGAAAGGCAACACACATTTTTTAATTCTCACACAAAAAGCGATAATTTTCACATCTGATTGGTTGCGGTCCTTTTATCAGTGAAATAAAATCATAAAAACTTATAAACAATGACTAGATTTAAAGGACTTTATGTTTTTATTTGTAATCCAAAGAAGGAAAAAATATAAAATTTTCTATAAAAAGAACTAAAATAACAATAACAATT
The DNA here is from genome assembly GCA_951394005.1 of Protophormia terraenovae. NCBI lineage: Eukaryota > Metazoa > Arthropoda > Insecta > Diptera > Calliphoridae > Protophormia > Protophormia terraenovae. The sequence goes on along the minus strand of OX596077.1, from coordinate 115,437,260 downwards.
TAATATTTTGAAATTTATTTAAAATGACAACTTATTGATTTTATAGATTTTTTATAGCAGGACAATTAAATAAATTTAAAAGTAATTTTTTTTCTTGTTATTCATTTGCAAAATTTTTATTTCCAATTCAATAGAAAAAAATTTTTCTAACAAAATTTCAATTAATTTATTAATCAGAATTGAAGAATTATTTCATATATTTTTGCAATTAACTTAAATACTCAAAGTCAAAAAATTCTAACAAATTAAATTCAAATTTTATATAGAAAAATCTAAACTCCAATTTCAATTCAATATTCAATTATTTTATTAATTGAAATTCAATCTATGAAAAGAATTATATATTCAGTTAAACAAATTAATCATTTGCTTTTGTTTATGTTGATATATTGATGGAATAAAAATTAATTTTAAGCCGATAAATTGTTTTATTTAAAAAAAAAACAAGCGCGAATATATTCGGCCCGGCCGAATCTATATACCCACCATCAAAGTAGGCAGTAAAGTGGGCGGACCACGCCCATTTTTTGTTTCCGACTTTACATTGGTCCTTGAACTATGTGAACACAATTTTTCGAGTTTATGTCGATCCACCAAGTATACGTTCAAAATTTCGTTGGCGCACGTGCTTTTATTGAAGAAATATCAGCAGAAAAGTATTCCACGGATGCCCTGTGTTTCTAGTTTTTAGCCCATAACTTTTATGTTTATTAATCGATTTTGCCCATTTTCAATACCAAACAAACCTTATATAAGATAAATATTTTCGTTTCCCTCCGTTGCCCCGTTCGAGCTCTATCCTGCTTTCAACAGACGGAAAGACAGACGGACAGACGGACGGACATAGCTAGATCGCCTCAGAATTCAACCAGGACCCAGAAAATGTATACTTTGTGGGGTCTTAAATGATTCCTTTGACATGTTATATACGGAATGACAAAATCAATATACCCCCCATCTTTTTGATGGTGGGTATAAAAAATATTAGAAATTTTGAATTTTGATCAATTGAATAATTGATATAATTAAAAAAGTAATTGAAATATAAATTTTGAACAATCCACAACGATTATGGTCACATGGACAATTTACGTTGTCTCTTTTTTGACACTGTTCCTTTACAGCTTTTAAACACACAGGATCGTATAAATAATGTTATTAAATAATTCAACACTGATGTGGTGCCATGTTTATACCAATGCGGTATCAATTCCTCGTTGTTGATTTCAATACGCAAGTATTTATTTAAATAGTTACGCAATTGATACACCATTGACGCTTTAAGGAATGTAATTTGATTGCAGAATTTCTTGAAGGACTTAAAATTCAGCATTTTTGGGTTTTTTAAAACATAAATTTAATATTTAAACTTTAAAAAAATTTAAACGAATAGAGATATTTTATTAAAATTTTAGTATAATATGTATAAACTTGTCCTAAAATCAGAGAAATAAAAAAATTTTCACTTTTTTGCATGAAAATACCCAAAATCCCAATCTATATAAAACGTGTTAAAAATGATTAAAAAAAATGATAAAGCCCAGAATAAAAAACAAATTTTATCAGTGAATAAATATTGCCACCTTTTTGGAAAAAAATCAAAAAATTTAAAATTTGTTAAAAGTTCCAACTTTAGATTAATATAACTTTTTAACGGATTTATATATTTATATGATTCTTGCAGCAATATTATTTAGAATTTAGAATAAGGACTCTGGCAAATATCTTAGAAAAATTCTAGGGCCAAGTTAAAAAAAAAAAACTAAAAAAGGGCTAAAAATGAAGTAAAAATTTATTTCAACCCGAATATCTCTTAAAATAAAAGAGATAACCCACACATGTAATCGTATTTTAGAGACTTACAAGGACTATCTATATATTAAATTTCTTTTCTGCCATATCATAAATGAATTTTTGGCGATTTTTCCAAAAAATTACATACCCTAGATAGCCAACTTTAGAGGGCCATACATTTCCTCCCTGGCCCGCTAGGGACCTGTACTCCTCCACATCAACTCGAAAATATCTCAGCTCTGACCATGTGAAACTTTATTGAGATACCTCTAACGGTTCTTTAGTTACTGAATTATTTCAAAAAAAAAAATTTTGGAATCACTGTGCACTGAATATTGTCATTTTGTATGCATGTAGTTGATACATATTTCTCTGAGTGTAAAAATAGTGAAATTTAAGAGACTCAATAATAAGAAACTATAATTTCTTTCTTTTCTCATGGTCATTTTATTTAGCTTTTTATTTAAATTCATAATTAATATTTTTATATATATTTTATTATTTACTAAAATTTCAGATTTTGCCTTAGGTCTTCTAAATAAATGTTTATTTGTGTCTTTCTCTTAATAAATTAAATTATATGTTTCTTAAATATTTTTAGTATTTCCAATAATTTTCTATACATCTTTAACATACTTATTTTTGGTATTTTTAGTTTATTTTAATTTCAAAATTATATTGCATTATGAGTATTTTTGGTTTAACATACATATTCTTTTTTTTTTATAAGCAAATATCATGCATTGCAAATCAGAGGCGTTTCCTTTTTTTTTTTTTTTTTTTTGTTTAAAGGCCGTTTTAACTGTTGGCGGCATTTATCTATCAAGAAAAATCACATTTTATGTTTCAGCGCTTAATATGTATGAATATGGAATTATTGGTGAATAAATGTTGTAATTTTGTTAGAGGGAGACAATTTTATTGTAATATTTATTTTTTCACAAATATTTGGGAAAATGTTGATAAAAGAGATTATTAAAAATATATACAGAGTCTGAAAAAAGTATTGGTACAGTAAATAAATTTATATTAATTCGGTCACTACACTTAAACTTCTTTAGTTTGAATGCACAGTGGTGCAGAATCGAAATTTTTTGGAAATAAATCTGTAACTTCTTATCGGCTAGTTGGATTTGCATGAAATTTGGTATATGTATAGCAGAGGAGTGTAAAATGTTATGTTTGGAAGGGGGACGTAACAGACCCTTCAGGGGCGGAGCTAAAGGGGCTCAAAGTTGGGTATTTCTGACATAGAAATTTTTTTCTCGTCAGATTAAAATATTAAAAGAATTACGTGAGCTATGTAATGTAATTTAGATGGGAAAAATCGAGTTTATACTTTTTCTGATTTTTGAAATTAAAGTAAAATTTTTTGTGAAAAAGTTTTTTTTTTGAGAAACTCTAAATATTTTATCAGTAATAAAATCCCAATAATGGGTTTTTTCACATTTTCGGCTATAAAATCCACATTTTTCCGAAGTCCCGTAGATTTTGATTGAAAACTTTTAACAATATATTACAGACTCTTAAACTGCATTCCGTTTGCCGATTCGTGCTTTGGGATTTGAGAAAATATAGTCTAAAGTCAAAATTTTCATAAAAAATGGGTCGAATTCGGGAGGGTGTGTACCTTGAGCTTGTGAGTTATTTGGCTTGTTTTTTATCTTAAAGTCTTCTCTGTGAAGATAACTTTCAGAAAATAATAAAATTATTATATGTTGTTAAAGAAAATTTTATTGTAGAGAAAAAAGAGTGTAGATACTTTTTCGGCCAAAGAAATACAAAAGGTCGTAATTTTTGAAATTTTCAAATTCAAAATCGTTTATCTTTGGACTCGGTGAAGATATTGACTTAAATTTTTTTTATTCGATAGATAATTTTATAATAAAATCAGTCGAAAACACTAGGATATATATGAATAAAACTGGACCAAGAACATGCAAAATTGAGGTACTTAAAAATTCAAATGGAAATAACTCAAAAACTATAAGATATAAATAGGACATGCATGTTTTTTGTAGTTCTTATCAGTGCCTATAATAATGTATAAGAATATTTGAAATTGGACGAGAAACAAAAATTTGGCAAGCGATTAAAAAATTTCTATGTCAGAGATACCCAACTTTGAGCCTCTTTAGCTCCGCCCCTGAGGGGTCTGTTCCGTCCCCCTTCCAAACTTAAAATTTTTCACTCCTCTGCTATACATATACCAAATTTCATGCAAATCAGAAGTTACAGATTTATATCCAAAAAATTTTTATTCTGCCCCACTGTGGAATGGAGAGTTTTATGTATTTGATACAATCATATGTTAATTAATAAATGATCATTAAACTTGGGCGGTATAAAAATTGCAAAATTTAAATATTTTCTTAGAATTTTAAGGAAAAAAGTATTGGCACAGGAGAGTAAAAATGCATTTACATTTTGAGATTAGTTCGGGTCAATATTGAAGTCATATACTGCGGCTATAATATATTCTTCGATTTAGACCCTAGATACAAAGGGTCTAAATCGAATTTCATTAAATTTATGCCAAAAATATCACGAAGGATGTCAAAAATTAATAACTCTCAATATAGTATGATTTTAAATGTCTTTTAATATTAAAATCGGTCAAAAATTAATACAGTTGATTAAGGAAGTTACTACGGTCTTATAAGAATTTTAAAATTTCCAAAATGTGAAAGATTTTGTAGAAAAACAAGGAACTCACCCAATTTTATTCCCTTTTAGGTACTTTTTATTCCCCCCTGAATGTAATAAAGGTTGAATTTCAATGAATTTCTAAATTGTACTGGGATCTAACGTTAAAAATTCATATGTGTCAGTAAAGAAAAAAAAAAAAAAAATTTTGTGAAAAAAGTACCAAATCTGGTACGATTTTTACCCCTTAAATGTTCGAATTTGCAAAAAGTACCAAACTTGTATTCGTAAATTTTCAATAAGGTACTAATTTGATGCACATTTTATTTATATGCTTACTGAATTAAAAGATAGACGGGGTTCCAAAAAAGTACCAAATTACGGTTTTACCCGTTTTCTTCCTAAAAAAAAGACGAATTTCAAAAAAGTACCAGAGACTTGTCCGATTATTTTTTTAAGTGAACAACAATAACTAAATAACTTTTTTTGTATCTCTATTAATTTAAAAGATATAAGGTTACCAATTTTCCAAAAATCCAATTTTAGTGGGTCTATTCAGTAGGAGACCTATCTACAGTCCATATTTCAAGTTTCTAGCTTTAACCGTTTGGGCTATGCGATGATGAATCTCTCTCAGACAGTCAATCACTTAGTATGTTACTCTTGTATACGATATATAAGAAGATAAATAGAAATATTTAAAATCATTTTAAAATTCTAATTAATTATTTAATTGAATTTTTTTCGAAAATATTTTTTTCTGTGTAAAATAATTATAATGAAAAGGAGTAAAATGTGCACACAGAAAAAAATATTTTAAATAATTCTTTAATAAAATTATTAATTAACTTTATATTGGGATTTAATTATATGATTTATTAATGTAATTAATTTTTTAATTGGTTTACAGTTTTATTTTTTAATAAATTGACAGCTGTTAATAAAATATAAAGAAAAAATAAATGTTTGTCTATAAAAGTACAGAAATAAAATAAATTTAAGTAAATTTTCTAAAATTTTCAGCTCATTGCATCTATTTAAGGAAAATTCTACTTATTAATATTACCATTTTAATGATTGGAGAAAAATCAATTAAAAATTAATTAATATTACAAATTTCGTAATTTAAGTACATTTTTACTTTTTTCTGTGTGCGGTCCTAATAGGGAATCACACATATTTTTAAAATACATTTTTGTTGTAAACATAATAAGATTTAACAATTTCAAATTGAGGGGATTCTGTGGTACTGTATTGAGTATTAAGTATCGAGTACCAAGTATTTGCCTCTTTTCTTCGGTACTCAATACTGGAAAATAGTCACTTAATATTTTCAGAGTTTAATTTTTTAATGGTAATGTATTGAAAGTATAACTACTAAAATCTACTCTGTATAAAGATACAAATCAATCTTTAAATATATAAAAATAATTTTATTGATTTTGGTTAACGTTGGATTTAAAGTTAAATTTTTTATTTTTTTTTTTATGTTTTATGTAAAAGAAATTATTAATTGCATGCTAATAAGTAGGATAAATCTGATACCTTTATTTTTAAATAAAAGAACCTTATTTAGAAATCACATTTCAAATTAAAAAATGCGTTAAGTATCGAGTACCCAAATGAAAAGTATTGAGTTGTATGAGTACTCATAAGTAGTAGAATTTGCCAGCACTAAACTATAGCAATTTTTCTATTTTATTTATATTTGCTCCGAAAAGTAGGCACCAAATAAAAAATATAAAATAAAATAAACCACAAAAGACTAAAAAGTATTTAAAATTTTAAAATTAAACTTAAAGAGAGATCTCGTTTTATTTTAAACACAATTGCATTAAAATTTTATATACAAATTTGTTAAATTTTAATGAAAAAATTTACATTGAAATTTTTAAAAAAGAAAAGGAAAATATATAAAATCAATTTTGACATTTTGGAAAATTTTGTTATATAATGTCCTCAAGAAATTATTTTTAATTTAAAATAATTCTTAATATTTCCCCATTTTAACTAAACAACAACATAAATCTTACACTTTATTAGTATTAAAATATAAAATTTATGGCAAATTATCAAATTATATTTAAAGAATTTGCTGATTTTTAGTTATTGTTAAAACGCAAAATGGGGCCACACACATTGGGCCACAAGTGCCAACATAATTTATCATTTTATAGCCCCAAATAATTGTTTATTACCACCACCCTTCACAATGAAATAAATATAAACAACAAAACAAACAAACATATAAAAATGCACCAAACTTTGTGTGTGGTTTGGACTGAATTAAGATTTTTTTCTCTCTTCTCCAAACTGAATGGTCAAAATGCATTTACACACACATTAACATACACACATAAATGAATAAAGAAAAAGGCGTGTGGCTACTTAATGATGACCTTAAAGGTCATAGACAAATAAATAAATAAACAAACAAACCAAATTCAAAATTCCCAATAAAAAAAATAAAACAAAAGAATTATAAAGGTGGGCGCTTAATGCTCATGAAAAAGCCGCCATAAGGCCTTCTTTTTTTGTGTGTGTGTTGTTAGTTTTGTTGTTGCTGTTTTAATGTTGAAATGAAAATGAAAACAACATTAAATAATAGCAACAACAACAACAACACAACAACGAGAACCAACACTTAAACATAAAACAAGAAGGTGTATTAAACGTGTAATACAATGAAGCTCAATTTGTTAAAATCGACACAAAATGAAAGCAAAAAAAATAATAAAAAAAAAAAAATATATAAACAAAAACGAAAAGAAAAAGAACTAAACGGATTGACCACCATGACAACCATTAAATTGTGTATAAAAAAAAAACTTTAAGAAAAATTACAATTTGTTTTAAATGGCATTTGTTGTTACAAGTTTTTCTTTATACAAATAAAGCAGCAGTTCAAAAGAATGCAAACATTTTCAAATACTTACACATATCCTTAATTAAATATTTTGAAATCAAAAGAGAAAGTTTGAAATCGTAAATGGCTTTTGCTGCACAGTGGGTTTGAAAGCAAATTTTTTTGATATATATCTGTATCTCCTAATTTACTGGACGCACGTTGAGGTAAAATGTGTCAATAAATTTAAATTTTTATAATAAAGTTGGGTACCGAATAAAAATAGACAAAATTATGTATCAATATCCATTAAAATCTTCAAGCTAGGTTATGTTGTTTTCATATAAGGAGCTATCGAAGTTATTTTTTTTTTTTTACATTTTTGAAAAAGAGTTTAAAATTAAATTTTAATCAACTTGCAGTGTATTTATTTTTATTAAAAAATTTTTGAAAGTAAAAAATTTAAAATGGAACCATCAACTTCAGGTATTTAAGTGTACTTTTCTTTAAGTATTTGTAAATTATATTTTGTCCTTATATTTTTGTTATTTTTTTTTTTTTAAATTTTCATAAAATATACTACTTTTCAACTTTCATGGAATGCTACTTAAAATGTTACAGGATGCTATTATCATATTTTTTGCAGTTTATTAAAGAATAGAATTATCTATCGAATAAAGAATATTTAAAGTCGATATATTTATTGAGTAAAAAAATAAACTATTTTGAGTTAGCAAGTTTGCAAAAATTAACAAAGAGACGGACAGAAGGACGGACATTAGAGTTTTATAAAAAAATATTAAAATTCTAAAAATATATATATATATATATTTTTTTTCAATTTTTGACCAATATAAAAACTAAATCTAAATATTAAAGTATTGATATCACCTTTCCCTGAATTAAGTGCCATTTTCGACCCATTTAACCCAAATGTATAGACGGATGGACGGACATTGCTATTCTACCAAAAAGAGTTTTGATTCTTACTAATAAATATTAAAAAATAGAACGTGATCATCAAAATTTGGATATAACTGTTTCCTGAATTAAGCTTCATTTTCGACCCATTTAACTCTAATGTGTAGACGGACGGACGAACGAACATTACCATTGTGCCAAAAATTAGTCTTTCATTGTGCCAAAAATTAGTTTAGACTTCTAATGAATAGACGGGTGGACGGACACTAACATTCTGCCAAAAAATAGTTTAGAATTTTAAAAACTAATTTTTTACTAACCAATAAATGTAAAAAATAGAACGTGATCATCAAAATTCGGATATATTCTTTTCCTGAATTAAGCGCCATTTTCAACCCATTTAAGCCAAATGTATAGACGGATGGACGGATGGACGGACATTACCATTCTGGCAAAAAATTGTTTAGAATTCAAAAGATGCATTTTTTTACTAACTAATAAATAGAAAAATAGAACGTGATCATCAAAATTTGGAAATAACCTTTTCCATAATTAAGCGGCATTTTCTACTCATTTAACTCTAATGTGTAGACGGACAAACCTTACCATTATGCCAAAAAATAGTTTAGACTTCTAAAGATGCACTTTTTTTTACTAATCAATAAATATAAAAAATAGAACGTAATCATCAAAATTCGGATACAACCATTTCCTGAATTAAGCTCCATTTTCAACCCATTTAACTCTAATGTATAGACGGATGGACAGACATTACCATTGTACCAAAAAAAATCTTGAAATTGTAAAAATGCATTAATTTTACTTAATAATAAACTAAAAAATAAAACGTGATTATTAAAATATTGATATCACCGCCACTTTGGACCCCTTTTACCCCAATCTAGTTGATATGTATAGTTGTGTCAAATTTATCTTAACCTATTTTATGAAATTTGTTTTATTAATCGATTAAAAATTAAAAGTAAAAGAAATTGTAAAAAATAACTGTTTTTCACCTCAAATTCAAAGAGCTGACGAATTGAGATAGTTAAAACATTTTTTCAGCATATTATTTTGGAATATATAAAAAATTACTGAATATTTTTTAAAAAAAATTGTCTCTAATAGACACAGGACTTATTCCCGAAAAACGAAATAAAATCGAGGCAAATAAACAAAAATTCAAAATTCAGGCATAAATATCTTTTTCACTGTGAGAAATACCTTCAGTGAGTAAATTAATTTTTTTCTTCTTTAATTTAACAGAAATTTAAAAATTTTTGAAATCGGATTTGGTTTGTAAAAGTTATGATTTTTTTAATTTTTACATCAACTTTGACACCCTGTAGCTTATTTTGTGTTATAACAGGGTGACTACAACATAATTTTTCTAAAAATTTTAGCCTTCGTCTACTACTCTTTCATACATTTTAATTCGATCCGACCATTAGTTTTGGATTTACAGATTTATTTTATTTATGACCCCACTGTGCACTGGTTCGATATTCGATATAAAAAAAAAAAAAATTTCAATATATTTTAAAAGAGATCTTCTTTCAATATCAAATGAACAACTTTGGCCTTGAACTATTATACGAAATAAATTTATTAAAACAATAAATTTATTTAATATAATTCATCATATTCCTACTCTCTCATATTCTAGGGAAAGGTTATGAAACTGCTTAAGATTAAATATGCAGTCAAAATTATTTTCAGCTGTTCAAATAAATGTTCATATAGTCTAATGTCAACTTAAACCCATAAACCTTAAAGAATCTTGAATTACATTTTGAAAAAAATCCTTTTATATCTCTGTCTTTTAAAACTTACCAACGTTTAAGTAAAGTACAAAAACGACAAGCCCTTCTTTATTCTACCAAAAGTTACTCTGCAATTGAAAGGAAAAACTAAAATAAGAAAAATTCAAAACGCTACAAAAAAAAAAAAAAAAATAACGATGAAAAAGAAGCAGTTGGTTCTTACTTACTTAATCTTACTTTTTTTTGTGGTAAATAGTTGTTGTTGTTTATGTTGCTGTTATGAGAGAGTATCTTTAGCGCCGTCTACATACCTTCAAAGCTTTCGTTTTCAAATAGAATTTTTGTTTTTTCGTAACTGAAAGTTAGTTGTATCTGTTTGTTTGTCTGCTTGTCTATTTGTGTTTTTGTGAGTGTAAGTGTGTGTTAGTATTTTATTTTTGTACTTTTTGAGCAATGAGAATAAAAAGTACGTGAACAAAAAAATGTTTTAGCAAAGTCATTGAAAAAAATTTTTAAAATATTTGGGTTTAAGCTTAGACTATATACAACCCAGTAAACATTTTGGCTGAAGGAAAATGTAGAATACATGAATACTCTTATGAAATTTAAAACAATTTTAAGCAAACATTTTTATGGGCAATTTTAATAAGACTAGCAAAAATTTTTAGGTAATAAATCTATATCTCCTAAACTGCTAGTCGGATCTTATTGAAATGTATGAAAGATTTATGGAGGAGGACCTAATCTTTTATAAAACTTATCTTGTAGTTATATTAAGAACTTCAAAAAATAGTTTAAAATATGCACTTTGTTTCACTTTTAATGTTGTGAAAATGTTATGTTTTTTGGAAGAACTTCATCGTTTTTTGCTAGGATCCAACAGTTCACAAGTAATAGAATTATTTAAAAAAAGGGGTTTGGAACCACAGTGCGACATGAAATAAAAATTATATCAATACAGTATAAACTCGTTAATAAGGATAATTGATTGCAGACCCCAATCCGAATTATCGAATTATCTGGATTATTGATACTTTATTCTGACACGTTTTTTGTTAAACATTTTATAGATACATATGTATAATGTTACTTAATATTTTCTGCAGTAAAATTACTACAATTTTTCACCCCAAATACAATTAATATTTAAAAATTTAAAAAAATTTTAACTTCGCCTACAAATAAGGTTTTATATACTGAAAAATATGTTGGAACAAAATTTAACTAAAAATGTAGGTATTGAACAACAAAAAGCTCAGTACGCATAATGTTTAGTATAATATTTTTTAAATAGAAATTACTATTTTCTTACTAAATCCGTATTAAAATATACAATCAATCCGGATTATAGAGTATGTAATGAGTTGGGAAATGCTGTCCGGATTACCGAATAATCCGAATTACAGACATTCGGATTATAGAGTTTATACTGTATTTATACCCCACACCACCATCGGTGGATAGGGTATTATGCGTTTGTGCTGATGTTTATAACGCACAGAAAAGCTCATCGGAACGTATACCGTTCGACTCAACATCACTTTCTGAGTCGATTTAACAATGTCCGTCCGTCTGGCTGGCGGTCTTTCCATATAAACATTGTGAACAAATTACAGGTCTCAATTTTGAAGATATTTTGATGAAATTTTGCACGAATATTTATTTTGGAATATGGACGAGAGCTATTGAAATTGGTTACGATCGGTTCATTATTTCACCTAGCCACCATACAAATTTCCTCCCACACAGTGGGGCCAAAAGCAAAATAAATGGCAATAAGTCTGGATCTTTGAAACCACTTAACCGATTTAACTGAAACTTGGAACATCGATAGAGGAGGAGTTAGGCTTTCAGAAAATTGTTCGCTGGAGTGTGTAAGCATAGATGCCGCACAGTGTGCGATTCAAAAAATTAAATGGAAATAATTATGGAACTTTGGAATGGCTGCTCCGATTTCCATGAAATTTCACATGGTGATAGTAGAGGTATAGGGGAGTTTAAGTTTTGAGCTTGGACCTATAGACCTACAGGGAACGAGTCCACAGGGTCCCAAAGTTGGACACCTCGGGTATAAAATTTATTAAAAACGATCCTGATTCCTTATATCTGAACCGATTTTAAAGACTTTTATATGGGAGTATTCTGCTAGACAATATCTACAAAAGACATTGTCGTTCAAAAATTAAAATGTTTACTTTTTAGCCTGTCTTGGTGAAGTTTTATCGCTACAGAGGATCGAATTTGAACCCCATTTTCTTTAAATTTTTCTTATTTCATTAAAAACAAATAAAAAAATTGTGCTAAGCAAGAATTTTGAAAAAATATTTACGGAGTCAAAAGTTATAAGCATTTAAATTTAAACTTTTAAAAAAAGTTGATTTTTTCGCGTTTTTTTTGCCAAAAAAGTGTTAACATTCTTTTTCTGTTATATAAAAATTTTCTTAAGTAACATATATAATATTTATATTGCTCTGTAAGAGAACTAAACACAAAATACTTTAAAGGAAAAAACGCTTTCAAAAATCGTTTTTTGCGAGAACCAGGGTTTCCCAAATTTGACCTATTTTTCCAACTAATTTCGAATTTTCGCCTTAATTTCTGAAATCGCAAAGTTGGAATCAAAAAAAGGTTATACTTTTTATTAAGTCTAAAGTACTTTAATTTTTTTCGCAATAGCAAATTTTGCTCCCCGTTGTCAGTTGGAAAAGTATAGCAAAAAAAGTAAAAAATCCCATTTTTGTATTTTTTTTTTAAGTTTTTTGGGAATTACGGGATTTTTGTAGACAAATTTAAAAAAGTGAATGGCGCTTGAATTAAACATTAAAAAATCTACTTGTGTGTGAAATCTCATTCAAAAATATTAACAAACAAGAATTTTATTGCATAATTAAAAATGAAAAATATGCAAGAAATCACAAATCAAGTCTTCAACAAATTTTCGTATTGCAAAATCGTTTATACATATTTGAAAAGAAGACAAAATTTCCTAACTTCACCAAGACAGGCTAAAAAGGAAACATTTTAATTTTTGAAGCTTAATATCTCTTAAACTAAAAGAGATAATATATGCATACGACTATGTTTTTTGTAGATATCGACTAGCAGAATCCTCCCATATCTTTGAAATCGTTTCAGATATAAGGAATCAGGTTCGTTTTTAATAAATTTTATGCCCGAGGTGTCCAGCTTTGAGACCCTGTGGACTCGTCCCCTGTAGGTCTATATGGTCCAAGCTCAAAACTTAAACCTCTACTATCATCATGTGAAATTTCATGGAAATCGGAGCAGCCGTTCCAAAGTTCCACAATTATTTCCATTTCATTTTTTGAATCGCACACTGTGCGCAGCTACAGTGGGCCAAATTTTACATCTTCGAGAGTGAAGAACATATCGGGGCTTATAAATTTTACAAATATGAACCGATTTTAAATATTTTTTTCATTTCGTATTCTCCTAAGCAAGACAATAAAAAAACATGCCTCTGTGTCCCAAAATAGGGATATAGTGGTCTTAAATTCCTTACATATATTAGTATTTTAATAAAATTCGGTGCAAAGAAGTTCTATATAAATGTTAGTCTTTATGCTATAGATATATAGCTCCTAGATATACTCCTGTTCCGGAAATTACATTAACGTGTGTAAATCCCATACGAATGTTAGTATTATGTTAATATTCTACACAAATAAGTTTTATGTAAGTAGAAACAACATTGAAAAAATTTTATGGCGATGTTGTTCTGGGGATTGCCCTAAAGTGCATAAAATCATATCGATGTTAGAATCAACGCACTGTTCGATATCTGCATATTTTATTTTAATTGGCCACAGGTCAAATAAAAGTCCTCTTTCCGAATTTTTATGCTCATACACAATGATGTAGGGTATCATATGGTCGGTCTTGGCCGAATATATCTTTCTTTTTCTTTTCTATTAAAAACTATTAGAGAAAACACGTAGAAAAAAAAATATAGTTTCTTAGGTTCAAGCAAACATAACAACATGTTAATTTTTTTATAATAATATGTTGACTGCCATAATTTATATAATTGCAGCAATCATATTATGGTTAAAATTAATCAATCACGCTATTCAAACATAAAATATTTTTATTACAAAAATTTATATGAAAAAAAAGCTCCAATCCTCAAAATGATAATATTATTAACTAGAATAATTGATTTTATTTTTACTGCTTTTTTTTTTTGACATAATGAGCTGAAAATTGTTATATTATTTTTATATTTTTATAGACAAATTTTAAATTTTTCTTTATATTTTTTTATTACTGTCAATTTATTTTAAAAAAAAATTAATTGTAAACCAATTAGAAAATTAATTATAATAATATATGTTATAATTAAATTCCAAAATAAAGTTAGTTAATAATTTTATTAAAAAATGATTTGAAATATAGAATTTTTTTTAAGTAAATCGAGGACAACTTACTGACCTACTATTAAAACATTTATCAGCATTTACCCCAAATGGGTATGTTTAAATAAATACCTGAAAATTTTGATAATAAACGATTCGTTCAAATTTTAATTAAAAGCTGAACCCTGTCATACATAATATTAAGTTTAAAATTAAATATAAGAATTGTTTTAAATTAAATAAATACACAAAAAATAAAATATTCCTAATAATCTTATTTGTACATGAATATCTTTAAAATTCACCTGATGTTTAAATCAAATTTTTGTAACGAATAATACTTAAGCCTTAGGAAAAAAGTCGTTACCAACATAATGCAACAAAGTACTCGTATTTGAAAAAAAAAAAAAAAATAAAAACACTTCTTAATTTGTTTTGAGTATAAGTTTGGCCGCTGGGTAATTGTGGTATGAAAACCTTTTGAGAGGACATACACATATCAATAGTATATATTACTCTATATGTTTGTGGCTGACGAAGATGATGATGTTGTTATTGTTACTATTTGTAGTTGTTGTTGTTGTTATTGTTATTCTTTTGGTGGTTTAAAATGTGCTTAATTGCATTTCGATATCTATGCTTAGGCATCACACATCACATAAGTCCGCCACATTTCTTCTTAAAGTCAATTCGTACTTGACCATTAATCTGTCTGTCTGTTTGTCCGTCCGTCCGTCTATCTGCTCAATTGGTTTATGTTTTGGTTTCAGTTTAGTTCATTTATTTGTTTTTGTAATACCAATTGCTACAATGTAAAACTGTAACATGTAACTATTTGAAAAAAATAAATAAAAAATCACATGTATACATACTTGCCCCACTTGCTATGCCTCAACGACAGCAGCAGCATTTTTGTATGGATACCACAGAAAACTAAGGAGTGAGATCGAAAAAATCTTAACACATATTTTGCCTCATAACTTTTTTTGGAATCAATATTAAAAATTTTTTTTGATCTAGTTATCATGGAAAAATACTTCAGTTATTATTTTTAATAACAATCATGTTAATTTGTCCTTATTTTCATCAAAATAAGTGACGAAAAAGATTTACGTCCTACAAGTTATTAAAAAATTTCAAAAAATCCAAATAGGTCTTACAAATAATTGGCCACAGAATTAAATGTCGTCCGTAAAACCGTTTCTAATGTTATTAAACAGTATCAGGAGAATTTGACTATTGATGTGAAACCTAGTTCGGTAAGAAAAAAGTACCACATGATATTGGGAAGGCCAGAAAATTGAAGGCATATTGAAAGGAACTCCAAACACATCTGGTAGAAAATCAGCTCAGTTTTCTCAGTGCTTCGACTATTTGGTGCGAAAATTTAAAGCTAATGGGAAAGTTGATAACATATAAAGTTCAAAACATTCCAAACTGGAATTCTGCAAAAAAAATTACAAGCCAAAAATAGGACTCAGAATTTAAAACAAAATTTCATACAAAAATACTCAAGCTGTATAATTGACAAAGAAACGTAGGTGCTGGCGTAATCTTCGCAGCTTGTGTCTCAAAAATGTTTATTGCTAATGCTCGAAGCAATGTTGGAGATAAGTTTAAGACCCAAAAGCAGCAAAAATTTTATACAAAATTCATGGTATGACAAGCTTTTTGCAGTTGCGGCAAAACAGGAAAGTCATTTGATACATTAGGATCTATAAATACCAAAATATGCATAAAGGAATATTTGCAAAAAAGACTTTTTCTTTTCTTAAGAAAGCACAACGTGTCCACATATTTTTGGACCCATTTGGTATCATGTTACTATGGTAAGAAAGCTCTGGAGTGGTACGAAATCAATAACATAGTTTTAGTACCAAGAGAGGTCAATTTTGAAAATTGTCCATAGCTTAGACCAGTGGAGAGATATTGAGCTCTTGTGAAAAGTGAATTCAAGAGCACAAAAAAGGTGTCCCAAAATACCCAAGATTTTAACAGAAGATGTGCACACTGTTCCAAAAAAGTGACTGAAGCAACTATCAAATCTCCAAAGAAAGGGTTTTCAAAAATAGTCCACAATTTTTTAATTAATGAGTAGAACCATAAAAATTACATACTTCTGTGATCTGTGTTAAATTATCAAATGATTAAAAAAGTAATGAAAACTCTAAGATCAACCGTTTCCAAGTTATTGAATATTATGTATGTTAAGAATTTTTCGATCTCACTCCTTACTAAAACTATAACTTAAATTGAACAAATATTTGC
Organism: Protophormia terraenovae; assembly: GCA_951394005.1. Lineage (NCBI taxonomy): Eukaryota > Metazoa > Arthropoda > Insecta > Diptera > Calliphoridae > Protophormia > Protophormia terraenovae. The sequence continues at coordinate 115,420,647 of OX596077.1, read as the reverse complement.
AGTAGGCGGCATTGTTAGAGAAAGAGAGACCTAAACTAAAAATCGATTTCTTTTCCCTAGCAAATAGCAAATAAAAATTATTGTTGTTGTTGTTTTCATAGAAAAAGACTAATTGTTGCCACAAAACAAAAGCTCTAGGTGGGAATTTGTATAAAAATATTTTTTTATTTTTTTGGTTTTTTAAAATGTTCTACAAGTATTTATGGTACAAGTTGTTGCTATAAGTTGTTGCTATTAAACATTAAAATGTGGTTAATATTACTTATATTGTTGTTGCTTTTCACGATGACGATGAAGATGGTGGGTAATAATGATGTCGAACAATTTTTGTCTTTTTGTTTTAAAATACAATTTACAATTATATTTAATGTAAACTTGAAGGTTTTCAATTGTAGACGGAACAAAAAAAAAAAAAAAAAAAAAAAATATCAATAAGAATTGTTAACAAATAAATACATTTAAAAAGAATGTTTTTCTAGGAAACCCTTAAACGTTTTAATTTTTATATTTGGAATTGAATAAAAAAAAATTGCTATTCAATTTAAAATTCACTTTGTTCACTTATAAATATTATATTAGCCATTTAAAGTCTTTTGTTTAAGAGTTAAAAACCAGGCAAATAAAATATTCTAATTATTTTATTTTTGATCAAAATTCAAGTTTGTTTTTGGAGTTAGAAATACTTGAATTTTGTTGAAAAATAGAATAATTGGGATTGATTTATTAATCTTTTTAAATGGCTTCTATGTGTTTACGTAAATACTTTTTTAAACGATTTGTCAGTCTACATTTAATATTTAGGTTCCTATTTCCTTTAAACCATATTTTTAATGATAAATTCTGGTTTTGCCGTAATAGCACTTCTAGAAGACGTAAATTTTCTATTTTTAATCAATTAGAATATTTATGAATATGTGTTTTATACTCCTCTCTTTCTCTCTCTCTATCTGTATCAAATAAACAATATTTGTCGTGTGTTTTTAAATAAATGTAAATTTTTACTACTAATTTTTGCTTTTTTGCACACTACACCGGAGATGGCAAGAATATTTGTTTTGTCATTCCATTTGTAATTTTTACAATATTTATATGGAATCTAAAAAATTAGATACATATCCTAGGTCTCTATAAAAAGGCAGAGACGAATATATATTTTATCGTTGATTGATTAATAAAAAAATCGGAGCGAGGTCTTATATTACACCTGTGGCCAATTGTTTCACCAATGCTTGTCCCAGCAAAAAACGATGAAGTTCTTCCAAAAAAAAAAGAGCTTTTTTACTACATCAAAAGTGGAACAAAGTGCATATTTTGAACTTTTTTGGAAGTTCTTAATAATTACTTCCAAAAAAGTGAAAATAAATGAATTTTTAGCGGGAAAAAAGGTTAATAATTTCTAAGAAAATTAACATTTTACAAATTTTAAAGCATTTTTATTATCTTTTGATAAGGCTAAAGCGTAATTTTTGGTCAAAAAATATATAAACATAGTTTTAAAGGAAGTTCTTCAAAAGAAATGAACTAAAAGTATAAAAGAAGAACATTCTATCAATGACAACCATGGGTTAAAAAAAGAACTTCTGCAGTACTTTTTTACCACTAAGTACTTCCTTCCAAAGACAACACAATGTTTTTTTTTGCTTGGGTATTAAGTGTAAAATAAACGAGAGAAAAAGATATAGTCGGTCAGGCCCGACTATATGATACCCTACACCATACAGTATATTTCGGGGAGGGGTCTTTTATTAGACATGGACCCAAATGTGGACCGATACTTATAAGTGTAAAATAAGACATACAAATACAGAATTTGATGCTGACATTTATATGAATTTATTCACTTTTGGGTGATTCCCGAAAGGGGGCCTTATATGGGAGCTATGGTAAATTATGGACCGATCTTTATAAAATTTGGTACTATCATTCATGTTTATATAAAACTTATTTGTGTCGAATATTAACTTGATACTAACATTTGAGTAGAATTTATGGCCGTTAAATTGATTTTTTGGAAAGGGGTTTATATGGGAGCTATGAGTAATTATGGACCGATCTTTTTAAAACTCGGCACACTTATTTAAACTTATATGAAACTTATATTTGCCAAATAATATTAAAATATGGCTATATTTAAGGGATTTATGATCGTTAAACCATTTTCCGGGAGGACATTTGTATGGGGGCTAGGTGAAATAAAGGACCGATCATAACCAATTTTAATAGGCTTCGTCCCTAGACCAAAAAAATGCTGTGTTCCAAATTTCATAAATTTTGGTTCAAAATTGCGACCTGTAGTTTGATTACAAGGTTTACATGGACGGACGGACGGACATCGTTAAATCGACTCAGAAAGTGATTCTAAGCCGATTGGTATAAATTAAGGTGGGTCTTAGACCAATATTTTTGGGTGTTACAAACATCAGCACAAACGCATAATACCCTCCCCACCTATGGTGGTGTAGGGTATAAACATTTGAATACAGAATATTAGGTCAATACTAAAATTTATTTGATTTTATGCATTTTAGGATAATTCTGATAACTTATAAATCGATCCTCATACAATTTGGTACTGTGATTTCTACTTATACGTATATAACATAGCTAGTTAGCGACTGTAGGAAAGCTCTTAGGAGATTGATGAGCCATCATCATATGGGCACCGGATCATTGCGAGATAGCTGGCAATGAAATAGCTGATGAATTAGCTAGGAACGGTTCGGCTTTGGATGAAGCTGAAAGTGAAAGTGGTGTCAGACCACCCCTAGGCTTATACTTCAGGTTAATTAGAGGGTGGATTCAGAAGAGAACCAATCATGCTAGAAATAGCAGGGTCCTATGGCCGAAACTTGATGTGGCAAATACAAATCTACTATTAGGCATGAAAAGGGGAAACCTGAAAACCATGATAGGTATTTTGACAGGTCATTGCCTAATAGGGAAAATGACATGCAATTGGGAAATAGGTTCCTCCGGTCTTTGCAGAATGTGCGAAGATAATGAGGAAATAGAGACAGTGGAGCATATTATATGTCACTGTCCATGTCTACAACTGAGTAGGCAGAAATGGCGATTCGTCGACGAATTGTATAATGTATCAAAGATCGATCTAGGTAACTTGACAGGATTCGTCATGGGAATAGGCTGGCTAAGGGAATGCCGTTGGCTTAGAGCGAACGCAATAGGGCTGTAGATTTTTCCTTTCTATCCAAAATTTTTCATATTTCTCTGTTCTTTTCTTGGTCTCATCTTTTCATTTTTCCTCTTCGCTCCCAATACTTCTGCTACTACTTCTACTCTATCACTTCAACGAAAGGACTTACAATGGACCTCTAGGTCTCCGAGTGAATATACAGGCACTCATCTGAGTACTTATGTTACCCTTCTGTACCTACCTACCTACCTACCTATATAACATATGTATTTATAATCGAATACATATTAACTTGATACTAACATTTGTATGAAATTTATGCACTTTAAAGTAATTTTCAGAAGAGGTACTTATATAGGAGCTGTGGTCAATTATGGACCGATTTTTATTAACTTTTTTGCACCAAATTTCATAAAAATATTTCTATATTTAAGGCATTTATGATCGTTAAACCTCTACTACGAAAGGATATTTGTATGTATAGGCTTCGTCCTTGCCAATATTTCATGGAGATATCTTTAAAATTATTACCTGTTCTTTGTTCACAATTTTCATATGACCAGATAGACAGACGGACATCGTTAAATAGTATACTTTATAGTAGGGGTCAGAAGAGTTTTTCTATGCGTTACAAATATCAACACAATATATATCTTTAATTTCACGTTTAAAAGTTCAAAGTTGAAAGAGTAATAAAATAACGAAAAGTACCACAAAATACCCTTTTATGAATACTCATTCACTTGGGATCATATATCTTTAATTTAATTTTTCTAAGTTCAATATTATAGAAAATTTAAAAAGTACCATTGGAATAACAAAAAAGTGCCACTCACTTAGAACCACATGGACTTAAGGTAATATTTCTAGTTTTAATTTAATAAAAAATTCATTATTTAATTTCAATAAAATTTAATTTCCGGACTTTTTATTACCCTTGAATAAAACAAAGATTGTATTTCAATGAATTTATTTTTTTTTTACTGGGATCTAATGTTAAAATATTCATATGTATGTGTCAGTAAAAATAAAAAAATATCTTGTGAAAAAGTACCAAAAACAGATACGATTTTTACCCCTTAAACGTTCGAATTTCCAAAAGGTACCAAACTTGTATTCGCCAATTTTCGATAAGGTACTAATTTGATGCACATTTTATTTCTATGCTTACTGGATTAAAATATAGATAGGTTGCCAAAAAAGTACTAAATTACTATTTTTACCCGTTTTCTCCTTAAAAGAGCCATATTTCAAAAAAGTACCGGACACCTATCCTATTATTTTTAAATGAATAACGATAACTATTCAACTTTTTTTGTATCTCTATTAATTTAGGAGATATAAGGTTACCGATTTTAACCGTTTTAACCCTTTTTTACCCCCTAAATATTCGAATTTCCAAAAATTCTGTTTTAGTGGATCTATTCGGTAAGAGACCAATCTACAGTCCATATTTAATTTTTCTAGCTTTAACCGTTTGGGCTGTGCGATGATGAATCAGCAAATAAGTCAGTCAGTCAGTCAATCGCTCAGTAACGTTACTATTTTAAATATATAGATATAAAGGCGATTCTTTCAAAAAAGTGATTTTGTTACTCCCCTCAAAATTAACCTTGGTATGTTTTATGATGTTCCCCAAAATATTTTGATTATACTGCTGACGTTCGTGAGCTCGAACGTTTAAAAAAATATATATATTTTTTATATTTTTTTTTTAATTTTATTGTATTTTCTCGCAAAGAAACATATAGAAAATATTTTATCATTTAAAAGGTATTTGGTATATAAAACACATCCCAAAGTTACCTCAATAGGCTAAAAAAATTTAATTGAGTTCTTTAAAGACCCAGCAGTTTATTTATTAGTAATAAACCCGCTTTTAGACAGTAAGATTCATTGGTGTATAGTCACCTGCCGCTCTCCATCGGTCACCAATGAGCGTATTGCGCTTACAACCATTTTACTGGTTACAATTAGTCAGTTAAACATTTTTGATATCTTCTTTTCGTCTTCTTCCCGCTTACCATAGAGTCAGTAAAGTGGCAATTTACTGACTCTATGGTAAGCGGGAAGAAGACGAAGAGAAGTTATCAAAAATTTTTAACTGACTAATTGTAACCAGTAAAATGGTTGTGTGCGCACAAAAGTGACTCTTTGTAGACATTGATGTGATTGTGTATGTAAAAAAGGGCCACTTCTTAGTTATGAAAGTGTCTATTGTCATTTTATTAACCTTTCAATAGTCATGGAAGTGATTGTGTATGCGAAAAAGTGACATTATTTAGTCGTTGAGGTGGCAATAGACTTCCTTCTAGGACAAGGCCATGTTAAAGTGAATAGTCACGTAGCTAATAATGTGACTAGTAGTACCTTAATGTAGTCGGTTAGGTAAATTGTTCGCTACTGCCAACATAGGCTGGGTAATTCATATTACTTGATGTATTTGGAAAGACAGACGGACGGACATCATTAAATCTCCTTACATATGTGTACTCGCATTTGTTGCAGATAATTCGAGGATAAAGGTTATTAAAGTTTCATCAAAACTGATTATAAGCAACTTCTTTTGTTTATTTGCATTTTTTTCATATTATTAATACAAGTTTCAATTTCATTAAAATTTCAAAAGCTTAAGCCGCTTAATTTGGTTCTTTTTGTCGAAGTTATAAACATGACTTTTAAAAAAAGCCAAAAAAATTTTTTATCAAAAGACCTAATAAATAAAATAAAATAAAAAAATAAACATGACTACTGTCGTGATTTGAATAATTCTGTTTGTTATTTTTTTCTTTTCAGTTTTAAGTTTTATTAATTATTTTGCCAAGACACCTACAATTGTTTCTGCCTGCCTCTTAACTAGAGACCTTATATGGTGTGTTGTAATAATGACGGCAGTTTTTATTTTAATTTTTATTTAAAGATAAAATTAAATAAAAAATTTTATAGCGAAAATGGAGACTTATGAGACGGCAAGAATTATAACAAAGAGTTCTTAAATTATTATCAAATTTAAAAGTTTAAAGATTAGCAAATCATTTTGGAGTTTAAGTGATTTAGAAAGAACAGAATTTGGTATTTCCAAGAAACAAGTGGTTAAGATTACGAAATTAATTTAAATTTATAATAAAAGATTTAAAAATAATTTTTAATTTTGAGATAAATATATATTTGATCTTAATAACAAAAAAAAAAAAAAAAAGGAAAAAATCTTAAAAAATGTTTATTTTAAATATCAATAGAGGAAAAATTAAACTACCAGATTATTGTTTGTACAAATGTTAAATAAAACACTACTCCATGGGTTATAATCTACATAATATTCTTAATTTATTTTTCACCTTTTTAATTTTGAAATCAAACATTTTTCTTTTAAATTTCAATCAGATAAACTAAAATCATTTATTTTGCCAAATAGATTGATATCTATAAATAAAAATCTTTATTAATTTGTGCTTAATACCATAAAGAATTATAACACATTTATCAAGGTCATTTGCAAAGTTTTCTGCTAACAGAAAAATTTTATAATATCAGTTAATAGCAATCACATGAAATAAATGCCATACAGGCAAAAAGTATAAATTAATTTAATTTATTATTTGCTAATGAAAGTAAATTAAATAGAATTTGATTTTAATAAATAATATAAACTGATAGAATTGTTAGTTTGATATTTCAAGAAAAATAAATAAAAGTACACGGAAAAAAATATGTTCCAAAAAATGTCAATTAAATTATTAATGGGAATTTTAAAATGATTTCAAATATTTATTGAAAATATATAAAATTCAATTTCAATATAATACACATACAATTATTTTATTAATTGTAATTCAATCTATTAAAAAGAATAGTATCCCAGCAAAAACTTGGTAATGACATGTAGTTACGGATGTAGTTTTTTAAATTTAAATTTAAAAAATCTTTTTACAACAACAAAAAAATATTTTATATCCTGACATTTTATTACTTATTTATAATCTAAATTGTAACTAGTTCCTATTTTTAATACTAATCATGACTTCAGTAATGCTTTAAAATCAATGCGCCATTTAACAGTTTCAAAATAATTAGTTATTGTAATGACATCTAAGTAATATATAGAGTAAGTAGTTGCCCCTAATGTCATCACCGTGTTAAAATAATGAGTTATTCAGCTAATGTGTATGTAGTAAAGAGTCATTTTTGAGAAATAATGTTAATATTTGAAGCTAAATAAAATTTAAACCAGTAAATGTATTCCAATGAAATTTTAGCACAATATAGATAAACTTATTTTAAAATCAGGAAAGTAAAAAAACTCCCACTTTTTTATACTAAAATAGCCGAAATTTTAATCCGGGGAAAACTTGTTTCAAAAATTTACTTTCTATATTAAAATGATCATCCAGCCGTTGCACATTGGGGTAAAAGGGGTCGAAAATAGCGCTTACTTCAGGCAAAGGTGATATTAATATTTTAATGATCACATTTTATTTTTTTTTTATTGATTATTAGTTAAAAAAAATTTAGTTTTAGAATTTTAAGATTTTGTTTTAGCAGAACGATAATGTCTATCCGTCCGTCTATACATTAGAGTTAAATGGGTCGAAAATTATGCATTATTCAAAGAAGGATGGTATCAACACTTTAATGATCACGTTTAACTTTTTTTATTTATTAGTAAGTAAAAAATGTATTTTTAAAATTATAAGATGTTTTTTAGCTGAATGGTAATGTCCGTCCTTCCGTCTATACATTTGGGTAAAATGGGACGAAAATGACGCTTAATTCAAGAAAAGGTGATATCCAAATTTTGATGATCATTTTCTATTTTTTCTATTTATTAGTTAGTAATAAATGCATTTTTAGAATTCTAAAATATTTGTTGGCAGCATGGCAATGTCCGTCCGTCTGTCTATACATTTAAGTTAAATGTGTCGAAAATTCTACTTAATTCAGGGAAAGGTTATATCAAAATGTTTGATACCTTCATTTTGTTAATTTTAAGATTTTTTTTGAAAGAATTCTAATGTCCGTCCATCTGTCCGTCTGTTTGTTAATTTTTGAAAACTTTCCAATTCAAAATCGTTTAACTTTTGACTCAATAATAGGTAATTTTGCTTTTTAACCAACTACGTAAAATATAATAAAATCGGTTGAAAATATTTGGCTATATATGGAAAAATGTTAAAAAAGATTTTAAAAAATGTTGTAAAATTAAGATTTTTTAAATTTCAAATGTGTATAACTCGGAAAGATAAGTAGTATATGCAAGCATGTTTTCTAAAGGATTTTTCAAGCACTTTAAGCTGATAATCGGGTAAGGAACAAAAATTCGCTAGTGTTTAAACATTTTCCATGACACTAATAATATATTTTGAACCCCCTTAGTTCCGCTCCTGATGCGAATATTGGATCTTGCTTCGAAATTCAAAATGCTACTGTCCTCTGCTATGCCTATGTGATTATTAGAAGTTACAGATTTATTTCAATTCTTCCCCACTGTTTAATGTTTGATAAAGCAAAGAAAATGTCTGGCACTTAAGCTGTTATTTGTATGAAATCTACTGGAGTTATTTTGAAAAAAAATATTTTCTCAAATCGGGCTATATATGCGCACGATTTTTTTTCATAATATTAAAGTGGACAATATGTACTATTTTTCAGCAAATTTGCAGAACAAATATCCTGTAAAAGTTGAAAATTGGAGTATTTTAGGGTAATTTTCAAAAAAATAACAAAAATGTTAGGACAAAATATAATTTGCAAATACTTGAAGAAAAGTATACTTAAACATCTGAAGTTGATGGTTTCATTTTAAATTTTTACCTTAAAAGACTTTTTATTTAAAATAAATACACTGAAATCTGATGAAAATTTAATTTTTTACTATTTTTCAAAAATGTAGAAAAAATCTTAACTTTGACAGCTCCTTATAAAAAAACAACACAACCTAGCTTAAAGATTTTAATTGATGTTGATACATAATTTTATCTATTTTTATTCGGTACCCAACATTATTACAAAACTTTAAATTTTAAAATTCTATTAAGCGCCACTTTTGACACATTTTACTCCAACGTGCGTGACTTAGTTAATATTTTTTGTGTTTTTAACTATCATATGGGGATATATATATATATAGTATATATATATATATATATATATATATATATATATATATATATATATATATATATATATATATATATATATATATATATATATATATATATATATATATATATATATATATATATATATATATATATATATATATATATATATATATATATATATATATATATTGGTTAAAGTTTGGGGGGAACTATTGCACAAAAGCGCCAGCGATTTTGCTTTACATGCATTTATGTTAAGTTTTCTTTTGAAAACATTACAAAAAATCTATAGTCTGGAACAAAAAGCTAAATATATTTTAGAATTGAAGGAATATTACCACGTTTTTGGAAAATAAACCCAAAAATATTATTATTTTTTATTTTTTTTATTTCAAAGTTTCAACTTCGGATGAATATAACTTTTTATCGGATAGATTTATTTATATGATTCTTCCAGCAATATTATTTAACATTTTATAAGAAATCTAGTGATTATCTTAAAAAAATTTTAGGGCCTGAATTAAGGCTCCCAAGTTTAAAAATCTTAAAAAAACGAATCCAAAAATGATTGAAAAATTGGCTTTGATCCAAATATCTCTTAAAATAAAACAGATTATCTACACATGTAGGCATTTTTTAGTAGAGATTTACTATCTATACGTATATTTTTTTTTATTTTCATAAATAAATAAATAAATTTTGGGCGAATTTAAAAAAAAAAACATAAATAAGGTGACCAAATTTGGAGGTCTACAGGTCCTCATTGACCTGCTAAGGACCTGTAATCCTTCAAATCAACTTGAAAACACCTCAGCTCTAACCATGTGAAATTTTATTTGGATATTTCTAACAGTTCACAATTTATTGAATTATTAAAAAAAAAAAAAAAAATCGATTTGGAATCACTGTTCAATTGAGTTTCCCGAAGAAGGACTTTTTTTGTGTTTTCGTGGTAGGAAGACCCCTCAAACGATGCGAATTGATCAGTTGAACACGGAAAAAATATTAAAAATAGTTTTAAAATTCATCTTCAGATCCCTTTCAGCGATTGAAAATCTCAACAAAATTTCTAGTTTTTTTCACGAAATATGTTTCAAAAAATTCGTCATTTTAAGTTTGTTATAGGAAAATTATTTATAAATTTTTACCCATGGGATTTTGATTCCACTAGAAGATTTTCAGTGCATTTTGGTGAACAAATTTTTTGAAAATTATTTACAACGCCATAAAAGGAAAAAAAATTATAAAATTTATATCTATTTTGCAAGAAAAAATATCAAACTTTTTTTTTTTTGCATGACTGCGGAAAATTTGTGGCAATTGCAGTACTGGACCGGTCCCTCAGTACCACTTAAGTACGAATTGACACCTTACTCGTCACCAAAGTTCCAGTTGAGAGCCAATTGACACCACCACACTCACTAAATATCAGTTTAGAGTAAACTTCTAACATGCTTGTTAACAGCAGCTGAGAGGTTAGAGTTGAAGACTATAAAATGTAAGATACATTAGAAGAACATGGGTTCAACATCAAAATTAACAAAAAATTATAAAATAAAAATATAATTTAATTTAAAAAATATTAAAAAATGTTTGAAAAGTATAAAATTTCCGAGTTTTTATCAAATTTGTATTATATTGATCGAACCAGAACCAGTTCTGTAACCTGTCCCAAGGAGCTAATTAGCCACATCCAATGACAATTTGAGAAATTTTGAAGAAATTATTTCGGACGGACAGACAGACGGATAATTTGTTTATTAGTATTATGTCACTCAGTTCTACACACATTTTTTTTATTAATGACTGCAGCAGTTTCTAATAAAATTATAAAAAATAAATCCTTTAAATTATAAATTTTAATTTAAAATATTTTTAAAATAATTTTCTCAAATAGAAAGCATTTTATATGGAAAATTTTTATATAACAGAATAGTTTAATTTATAACTCAGAAACCAGCTAAGCAATCACATCAAAATTTTTTAAAAATTTAACCAACATAATAGTGAATTTATTATATTTTTCTTATAACATTAAATAACTTAATTTTAATATAAAACTGTCCGTCCGTATGTCCAGTGCAACGAAGTTATAATCCTTTAGTGTAAGTATTTGAGAAATTTTGAAAAAATTCATTCGGACGGACAGACAGACGGATAATTTGTTTATAGCCATTGTGTTATCCAGTCCCTCATATTTTTTTCTATCATGATTACAATACTTTCTAATATAATCGATAACAAAATTTCCTTTCAATAATAAATTTTAATTTAATTAAAATTATGTTTTAAATAATATTCTAAAATATAAATACAAAATATTTTGTAAGACAAATTTTTATATAACAGAATATTTTTATTTATAACTCAGAAACCACTAATGCAATCACTTTAAAAGTGAATATATCATATTTTTCTTATGTCATTAGAAAACTTCATAGTGATATAAAACTGTCCGTCCGTATGTCCAGTGCAACGAAATTATAATCCTTTACTGTAAGTATTTAAGAAATTTTGAAGAAATTCATTCGAACGGACAGACAGACGGACGGATAACTTATTTATTGCTATAGCGTCACTCAGTGCCTCAGTTCTTATTAATGACTGCAGCAGTTTCTAATACAATCATAAAAAATAAATCCTTTAAATTATAAATTGTAATTTATTTAAAATATTTTTGAAATAATTTTCTCAAATACAAAATATTTTGTATGAACAATTTTTATATACCAGAATATTTTTATTTATAACTCAGAAACCATTAAAGCAATCACTTTAATTTTTTTTTTTAAATATAACAAACATAATATATCACATTTTTTTATGTTATTAAAAAACATCCTAATGATATATTTAAGTCCGTCTATATGTCCAGTGTCATAAATAATTTATATTAGTTAATGTAGTTACAGTTTGTAGAATATAAAATTTTTAGAAATAAATCTGTTACTTCTAATCGGCTGATTGCATTTACATAAAATTCCTTATAGACTGAACAAATGAGAATATAATTAAAGTTTGGAATACATGCTCCACAGACCTCTTAGGAGCGCAGCTATACAGGCTAAAAATAGGGTACCTCTGACATATTCAAATGATTGCAAAATTTTTTTTTTCTCAGCCGATTTTAAATATTTTTTATATCTTCTTAAAGCCTTTAGAGTTACGAAAATTTTCAAAAATATTGTAAAAATGTTTTCTGAATGTTACGTTTTGACTATAAAACCTATAATGCTACTTATAGGGTAACAAAAAGTGTAATAAATAGCTACATATTATTAACAAAACATGAATTAATAGCACAAGTTAAAAAAAGAGTTACATATACATTTGCATATACAAATAAATATGTATTAAGTAAATGTGGGTGGGGTAAATTATAATAGAAATTAAAAAAAAAAAAAAAAAAAAAAAGATGAAAAAAATTCATCACGAACAACAACAACAATATAAGTATATCAAGAGCAAATTAATGAATGATTTCAAAATATCTATAAATTATAAAATAAATAAATTTTAAAGTAATTGCTATGCCAAATGTGTAATATAATTGTAACAAGTTCGTAATATTGCTTGTAACAAGTTTTTAGCTTAAGTTTTTTGTTTAAGGAACATATTTGCAAATAATAAAAAAAATAAATAAATAAAAGTGATTATTTATAAAAACACATGTATGACTAAAAAATTATAAATTACTTTCAATTAATTTTATTTAGATTTTTTTTATTTCAAAACAAGGGATTTTTATATATTTTTTTTATATTTTTGCTCTAAATGGTAAAAGGTTAACCATAGTTTTAATTATGAAACACGATATTTAAATGACTTTAATAAAAAAAAAAAAAAAAAAACAGAAATTTACTTTAATTTTTTTGTCATAAATTTATAATTCTATTTCAATTTTATATAACATTTTGTTACAAAACAACACGACTTAAAACGTGTCTGTGCTATTAAGAATTTTTTTGAAATAAAAGAAAAATCACGCTTGACCATTAAATATACAAATATTTATTACTTAAATATGAGCGAAATGAAAGATATATAACGTAATATATGAAAACAAAATTTTAAATAAACAAAAAAAAAAAAAAAAAGGTTAAATTTTAAGCAAAAAAAGTAAAAAAAAGTTACGTTCAATATTCTTAAACCGCACCCAAAGAATGTCATTTGATTATTAAACATTTTTTTTGTTTTACTGCTCAAGGTGTATTTTAAGTTAGAGGTAAATGTTGAGACAGGTTTATGGACAGTTCATCAAAAATAATAAAATGTCATAAAACCCCTTCTTGAAGCCTGAGCAGCAAACAATTTTGGGGCGTTTTTATTTTTTTAAAGAATTTTTTCAAATGAAAAAAAGTTTGATCAATTTATCACTTGATTTCAAAAAAGGGTATTCTGGTCTTTCACAGATTTGATGTGTTGATTGTATAACAAAATTTTAAACAATTTATCTTAAATTATCTTAACTGGGAAAAAGGAATTTAACAAGTTTAGGCGATTAAAAAGGAAAGCCCTAAATTGAATAGAATAGAATAGAATAGAATAGAATAGAATAGAATAGAATAGAATAGAATAGAATAGAATAGAATAGAATAGAATAGAATAGAATAGAATAGAATAGAATAGAATAGAATAGAATAGAATAGAATAGAATAGAATAGAATAGAATAGAATAGAATAGAATAGAATAGAATAGAATAGAATAGAATAGAATAGAATAGAATAGAATAGAATAGAATAGAATAGAATAGAATAGAATAGAATAGAATAGAATAGAATAGAATAGAATAGAATATAATATAATATAATATAATAGAATATAATAGAATAGAATATAATAGAATAGAATATAATAGAATATAATAGAATATAATAGAATATAATAGAATAGAATAGAATATAATAGAATATAATAGAATAGAATAAAATAGAATAGACTATGAACTAGACTATGAATTAGACTATGAACTAGACTATGAATTAGACTATGAACTAGACTATGAACTAGACTATGAACTAGACTATGAACTAGACTATGAACTAGACTATGAACTAGACTATGAACTGGACTATGAACTAGACTATGAACTAGACTATGAACTAGACTATGAACTAGACTATGAACTAGACTATGAACTAGACTATTAACTAGACTATGAACTAGACTATTAACTAGACTATGAACTAGACTATGAACTAGACTATGAACTAGACTATGAACTAGACTATGAACTAGACTATGAACTAGACTATGAATTAGACTATTAACTAGACTACGAACTAGACTATTAACTAGACTATGAACTAGACTATGAACTAGACTATGAATTAGACTATGAACTAGACTATGAACTAGACTATGAACTAGACTATGAACTAGACTATGAACTAGACTATGAACTAGACTATGAACTAGACTATGAACTAGACTATGAACTAGACTATGAACTAGACTATGAACTGGACTATGAACTAGACTATGAACTAGACTATGAACTAGACTATGAACTAGACTATGAACTAGACTATGAACTAGACTATGAACTAGACTATGAACTAGACTATTAACTAGACTATGAACTAGACTATGAACTGGACTATGAACTGGACTATGAACTAGACTATGAAATAGACTATGAACTAGACTATGAACTAGACTATTAACTAGACTATGAACTAGACTATTAACTAGACTATGAACTAGACTATGAACTAGACTATGAACTAGACTATGAACTAGACTATGAACTAGACTATGAACTAGACTATGAATTAGACTATGAACTAGACTATAAACTAGACTATAAACTAGACTATGAACTAGACTATGAACTAGACTATGAACTAGACTACGAACTAGGCTATGAACTAGACTATGAACTAGACTATAAACTAGACTATGAACTAGACTACGAACTAGACTATGAACTAGACTATGAACTAGACTATTAACTAGACTATGAACTAGACTATGAACTAGACTATGAACAAGACTATGAACTAGACTATGAACTAGACTATGAACAAGTCTATGAATTAGGGTTCCTATGAACTAGACTATGAACTAGACTAGGAACTAGACTATGAACTAGACTACGAACTAGACTATGAACTAGACTAGGAACTAGACTATGAACTAGACTACGAACTAGACTATGAACTAGACTATGAACTAGACTATGAACTAGGCTATGAACTAGACTATGAACTAGACTATGACCTAGACTATGAACTAGACTATGAACTAGACTATTAACTAGACTATGAACTAGACTATGAACTAGACTATGAACTAGACTATGAACTAGACTATGAACTAGACTATTAACTAGACTATGAACTAGACTATTAACTAGACTATGAACTAGACTATTAACTAGACTATGAACTAGACTATGAACTAGACTATGAACTAGACTATGAACTAGACTATGAACTAGACTATGAATTAGACTATTAACTAGACTATGAACTAGACTATAAACTAGACTATAAACTAGACTATGAACTAGACTATGAACTAGGCTATGAACTAGACTATGAACTAGACTATGACCTAGACTATGAACTAGACTATGAACTAGACTATTAACTAGACTATGAACTAGACTATGAACTAGACTATGAACTAGACTATGAACTAGACTATTAACTAGACTATGAACTAGACTATTAACTAGACTATGAACTAGACTATGAACTAGACTATGAACTAGACTATGAACTAGACTATGAACTAGACTATGAATTAGACTATTAACTAGACTATGAACTAGACTATTAACTAGACTATGAACTAGACTATGAACTAGACTATGAACTAGACTATGAATTAGACTATGAACTAGACTATGAACTAGACTATGAACTAGACTATGAACTAGACTATGAACTAGACTATGAACTAGACTATGAACTAGACTATGAACTAGACTATGAGCTAGACTATGAACTAGACTATGAACTGGACTATGAACTAGACTATGAACTAGACTATGAACTAGACTATGAACTAGACTATGAACTAGACTATGAACTAGACTATTAACTAGACTATGAACTAGACTATTAACTAGACTATGAACTAGACTATGAACTGGACTATGAACTGGACTATGAACTAGACTATGAACTAGACTATGAACTAGACTATGAACTAGACTATTAACTAGACTATGAACTAGACTATTAACTAGACTATGAACTAGACTATGAACTAGACTATGAACTAGACTATGAACTAGACTATGAGCTAGACTATGAACTAGACTATGAATTAGACTATGAACTAGACTATAAACTAGACTATAAACTAGACTATGAACTAGACTATGAACTAGACTATGAACTAGACTACGAACTAGACTATGAACTAGACTATGAACTAGACTATAAACTAGACTATGAACTAGACTACGAACTAGACTATGAACTAGACTATGAACTAGACTATGAACTAGTCTATGAATTAGACTATGAAGAAGACTATGAACTAGACTATGAACTAGACTATGAACTAGTCTATGAATTAGACTATGAACAAGACTATGAACTAGACTATGAACTAGACTATGAACAAGTCTATGAATTAGGGTTCCTATGAACTAGACTATGAACTAGACTAGGAACTAGACTATGAACTAGACTACGAACTAGACTATGAACTAGACTATGAACTAGACTATGAACTAGTCTATGAATTAGACTATGAACAAGACTATGAACTAGACTATGAACTAGACTATGAACAAGTCTATGAATTAGGGTTCCTATGAACTAGACTATGAACTAGACTATAAACTAGACTATGAACTAGACTACGAACTAGACTATGAACTAGACTATGAATTAGACTATGAACTAGTCTATGAATTAGACTATGAACAAGACTATGAACTAGACTATGAACTAGACTATGAACTAGTCTATGAATTAGACTATGAACAAGACTATGAACTAGACTATGAACTAGACTATGAACTAGTCTATGAATTAGACTATGAACAAGACTATGAACTAGACTATGAACTAGACTATGAACTAGACTATGAACAAGTCTATGAATTAGGGTTCCTATGAACTAGACTATGAACTAGACTAGGAACTAGACTATGAACTAGACTACGAACTAGACTATGAACTAGACTATGAACTAGACTATGAATTAGACTATGAACTAGACTATAAACTAGACTATAAACTAGACTATGAACTAGACTATGAACTAGGCTATGAACTAGACTATGAACTAGACTATGACCTAGACTATGAACTAAAAATTCATTTATTTAAGTTTAAAATATGCACTTTGTTTCACTTTTGAAGTTGTGAAAAAGTTTTTTTTTTTTTTTTTTTTTTTTTGGAAGAACTTCGTCGTTTTTAGCTGGGAATAGACTATACACTAGACTACAGACTAGACTATATATTAGACTAAGGTATAATATAAACTAGACTATAGAATAGACTATAGAATAGACTATAGACTAGACTAAAGACTAGACTATGGACTTGACTATAAACTGGACTGTTCACTAGACTATGGATTGGACTATAAATTATACTAAAAACTATAGCATAAAACTTATGTTATTTTTTTTTCCAATCAAAGCAGCTGTTATGATAACAATCTCGTACCCTCTGACGCCTTAGTATTAAACTTTTTAAAATTTATTACCTTTTCTAATTGCTTATATTTTTTCATTATAATAATCACAAAATGAATCTACTATTTATGGTAATTTTTCTTTAGTCTCTAACTTCAGGGAACTAATAAAAACTCTAGCTTTATGATGACCTTCCACATGCTGCACATCAACCATAAATTTTCTTTGCTTAACAAAAGAAATCAAGAATTTAAAACATTATTGCTATTTTCACACAATAGAGACATTAATCATGGAATTCATCTTTCACACAACAAATTCCATCATTTCATTAAGTCTTTGTTTGTATAAATGAAAATGATAATTCAAGTCACTAATAATTCAGACACTTTTTATTTATTTTGTTATTTGAGTTATCATATTTTTTTTATGCATATCAATTGTTTAGATGTCATTATGAAGGAATAACTAGTTCTGTTTTGAAATAAATTTATTAAAGATTTTTGAAATCAGAAAAGTTTGTATGAAACAGTGAAACTGATAAAAATTAATTGGAAATTTGTGTTTTATTCACATTCACAAAATATATTTTTATTTATTAACTTTATTTTTTATTAATACCACTGTGTATTTATGTACCACCACTTTAGAACCTCTTGTCTAAGGTTGTTTTGTGAATGGTTTATTAAAGAAATCAAATAAAATTAATAAGTATCATTGCCGCTACTATTTATGTCTTAATAATATATTCGAGTTCATTTTTGTTTTTTTAAATATTTATAATAAAATATTTTTATGTTTTTATTATTATTTTTATTTTTTTTATTATAACTTTAACGTTATTTTGTTGTTTTATATAATAAATCACTTCAACAATAAGGAAACATTAAATGTAAACAGGAAACTTAAAAGTCATCTTAATTTAAAATGGAGATGAAAAACTTTTATGGAGTAATAAAAAGATTTTTATAACAACGACTTTATTTATCTTAATAGATATTCTATACCTTGCTGCTTTAATGAGGTTCTAATTATTAATTCAAGTGATTATGAAAAGTTGTTATAATTTTAAAATGTTTTTTTGTGGATTGGAATAATTGCATTGAAGCAGCAGAGAACATTGCTTTAAAATATAGCAAAGAATTTACTTAAATCAGATACTTTTGGACAAAAAACAAATGAGAGGAAGAGGAATTTCGTATGTCTTTTTATTATTTAAATAGAACAGATTATAGAAAGGAGTATATAGCTAACGAAAGAGTAGAAAATATACTGCAGTATGCAGCAGAATAGAGACTGTATAATTTACTATATTAGCATATATACACTATACTATAGACTAACTGATAGACAATAGACTAGACTATAAACTCAACTATAAACTAGATTTTAGAATAGACTATAGACCAGACTATAAACTGGATTATAAACTAGACTATAAACCAGACTATAGACTAGCCTATAAAATATAATAAAATATAAACTGGACTATATACTTGACTATAAACTATAAACTGAACTATAAACTGAACTATATACTACACTATAAACTAAACTTGAAATTGGACTATACACTAGACTAGACTACAAACCAGATTGTAGACTATACTATAAACTTGTTTATAGACTGGACTATAGACTAGACTATAAACTAGACTATAGACTAGACTATAAACTGAACTATATGACATACTACAGATTAGACTAGACTGTGAGCTATAAGACATACTATAGATTAGACTAGACTTTAAACTGAACTGTGAGCCATACTATATAGTCTATAGTATGGCAGCAGACTTGACTATATCTAGACTATAGACTAGACTATAGACTAAACTCTAGACTAGACAAAGGCAAAACTGTAGACTAGACTATAAACTGGACAATTTGCTAGACGATAAACTAGAATAGGCTACAAACCAGACTATAGACTAGACTATAAACTGAACTATGAACTACACTATAAACTATAAACTGGACTACACACTAAACTATAAACTAGACTACAAACCAGACTATGGACTAGACTATAGTATAGACTTGACTATAGACTAGACTGTAGGCTCGACTATAAACTGAACTATAAGGCATACTGTAGATTAGACTAGACTTTAAACTGAACTATGATTCAAACTATAGACTAGACTGCTGAATTGATTATAGACTAGACTATATACTAGACTGCAAACTTGACTATAGACTAGAATAAACTAAACTATAGACTACACTAGACAATAACTAGATAAGACTTATAAACCATTTTGTTTGTCAGACGAATTTTAATAGAACATTTTGTCTGTCAGATAAGTTTCAAGAGAACATATTTCCTGTCAGGCAAATTAAAAAAATAAAAAATTCTGTTAGACAAATTTTATTTGTCAGTTAAATTTCAACATAAATTTATGTCAGATAAATTTTAATAAAAAATTTCTATGTCAGGCGAATTTTAATATAAAATTTTGTCTGTCAGACAAATATCAAATGAAATGTTTTCTGGCAGACAAACTTTCTTATTCTATTGTCTGACAGAGAAAATTTATAATAAAAAATTTTGTCCGTCAGTCCAAAATTATTAGACGATTTTGTTCGTCAGTCAAATTTCAAGAGACAATTTTGTCTGTTAGACGAAGTTTATTACAAAATTTTGTGTGTCAAACTAATTTTAATAGAAAACTTTGTCTGCCAGATAAATTATTATAGAAAAATTTTTCCGTCGGTCCAAAGTTATTAGACAGTTTTATTGACAAACCAAATTCAAGAGAAAATTTTGTCTGTTGGACAAATATTAATAGATAATTGTGTTTGACAGACAAATTTTAATAGACAGTTTTAGCTTCTTAAATTTTTGTAATATTAAATTAATTATAACACATTTATTAAATTTTTTTCTAATATAATTCAAATGATTAAAATCTTACTAAATAATTTCTGACATTAACATTGTTTTGATTAATATTTTTTTACAAAAATATTGACTAAGGCTGTTTAACCAAGTAATAGTAAATATAATAAAATCTTAATTCTCACAACAATACTTGCTAACATTTTAATAAAACGGCTTAATACAATTGGCTTTAATTTTAGTTCTTTTAAGCTCTCAACAAAACTCACTTTCAATTTTTCTCCTAATCAAATAATCAAACAACTACCGAAAAAAACTCATTAAACCACTCTCACTTAATTCATTATTTTCTTTCAATTTAATTTCATTTAATGAAAATTAAATATTAATCACTAAATTTAATTTAAATTTCCCAAAATAATAAATTTCTAAAGCGAAATTTTTTTTTCTCATTTTCTAAAATTTTCAGCTTTTTACTGCTATAAAAAAAAGAAATAAGAAATCCCTCCTTCAACTCCCTTCCATTCCAAAAATTATCAAAAAGCCAAAACAAAATGCCATTGTAAAACAAAATGTAAATGAAATGAGTGAGAGTGCTAAAGATCTGCCTGATAAGAAAAAAGCAAAGAAATTATATTTTTTTTCAAAAATTATATAAATATTACTAAGAAAACAACATAATGTCAGTAAATTATTATCTTAAAACGACTTTATATAGAAAAAAGTAACTAAAAGACACAAGAATAACAATAACAACAAAGAGCGTGACAATACGAAGCCATTGAAAAAAAGAACATATTTGGCTAAAAACAAAACGAAAATTGTTTTCAATTTATCTATATGTATATTAAAAGTCATACAAAATTTTAAAATTTTGCAAAACAATGGCTGTACAAAACCAAAGATTACCAAAAGATACTAAAAAAACTGACACAACAGCCGCTCAAGCGCCAGCACAAGCGATCACGTCACCATCAACATCAGCATCAGTAGCTAATCCAGCTAACAATAATACATCAATGCCTACGAAAAATCAACATGCTTCAGCTTCAGCATCATCATCAGCAACACCTGTACATCAGCAATCACAGCAACAGCAGCAACAACAATCACAAGTATCATCAGCACAAACGAATGGAAATGGTGGACCCAGAGTGTCATTTAATCGAGATGTACATGTCAAACGAATTGGTTAGTGATCTTTTCTAAGTGCAAAATAATTATAAATTTAAATTAATTTAGCAAATAAGATGAATAGCTGCCATTAAAATTTAAAAATAGGTTATAAAAATATTTGTGTCAAACAAAGTTTTTCTTTTCTTTTTTCCTTTAGAAATTTTGCGTAATAGACAAACTTTTCTATATAAATTCTTCTAACAGACAAGTTTATCTGACAGATAAAGTTTTTTAAAAAAAATTTGTGTGAGAGACAAAGTTTTCTATAGAAATTTGTCTGAGACAAAGTTTTCTACATAAAATTATCTGACAGACAAAGCTTTCTAAAGAATTTTATCTGACAGTTTATTAAATCTGTCGTACAGACAAACTTTTTTTTTTTTTTGTCTGACAAACTTTTCTATAAAAATTTGACTGTCAGACAAACTTTTATATAGAAATTTGTCTGACAGACAAACTTTTGTATAGAAATTTGTATGACAGACAAACTTTTTTATAGAAATTTGTCTGACAGACAAACTTTTCTATAGAAATTTATTTGACAGAAAAAGTTTTCTATAGAAATTTATCTGACAGACAAAGTTTTCTTTAGAAAATTATCTGATAGACAAGGCTTTCTAAAGAATTTTATCTGACTGTTTATTAAATTTGTCTTACAGACAAACTTTTTATAGAAATTTGTCTAATAGACAAAGTTTTCTATAGAAATTTATCTGGCAGACAAAGTTTTCTAAAGAAAATTATTTGACAGATAAAGCTTTCTAAAGAATTTTATCTGACAGTTTATTAAATTTGTCTTACAAACTTTTTTATAGAAATTTGTCTGACAGACAAACTTTTCTATAGAAATTTATCTGACAGACAAACTTTTCTACAGAGATTTGTCTGACAGACAAACTTTTCTATAGAAATTTGTCTGACAGACAAACTTTTCTATAGAAATTTGTCTGACAGACAAACTTTTCTATAGAAATTAGTGTGACAGACAAACTTTTCTATAGAAATTAGTGTGACAGACAAACTTTTCTATAAAAATTTGTCTGACAGATAAACAAGTTTTCTATAGAAAATTTTCTGTAAAGTAGTTTTCTATAGAAAATTTTCTGTCAAGTAAAGTTTTCTATAGAAAATTTTCTGTCAAGTAAAGTTTTCTATAGAAAATTTTCTGTCAAGTAAAGTTTTCTATAGAAAATTTTCTGTCAAGTAAAGTTTTCTATAGAAAATTTTCTGTCAAGTAAAGTTTTCTATAGAAAATTTTCTGTCAATTAAAGTTTGTTATACAAAATGTTTATGACAAATTTTTATGACAAATGTTTTTACAAAAATTTTTTATAAAAATTTTTCTGACAAAAAAAAAAAAAAAAATAATAATAAAATTTATGAGGAAAATTGTCACACAAGAAGAAACGAAATTTCTAAATAAAATTGTCAGAGAGATGAAATTTTCTCTAGAAATTTTACCTTCCCTGCGGTTGTATACAAATGATTTATGATTTTGTAATGTAATGAAAGAGAAACTAATTTATTAAAATCATGTTTGTAGAATTTACATTTTTCCCTCGCCAATTATCTTTCTTGGGAGAGCATTAGCATTACTCCATAATCCAGCAGCTTGAAAGCAATTTACCTGTCGCTGTGTGGGAGTATGACTTAATTAGTATTGTTTCAATTTTTCAAAGATAACTTTTATTTTTAAATGTTTACTCATGTTTCTTTAAATATTTGAGTCATGTTTTATTTTATTATTAAAAGAAAATATTGCAATATAACAAATAGCAGGAATTAGACAAATAAATAGTACAATGACTAAATTTCTATGTTATTTAACTTGAAAAAGAAGAAATATTTTTTTTTTCTCAACCAATTAAAACCAGAGTAGTAGCATCTTTAAATAAACAAATTTTCCATAGCAGCTACAATTATTTACTATTGTACAAGATACATATTAACGGTTTAAATCTAATGATGTTACTAAAATTAGTTGTATTTTTGTTTAATTTCTCTTGCAAAACAATCCGTTAAATTAATGGTTTTTATACAGAAGAAAAAAGTGCGAAACAAAATAACAACATTATTAAAATATTTATATTTAAAAAAAAAAAAACTAGTTTCTGTTCAACCTAAAAAACTATAAATAAGTAACAAGAACTTACCATAAAAATATTTATGTTTAAATCGTAATGATTTAATAACACTTCTTGAACCCCCAGCCAGAAGATTAATTTTCTTAATATAAATTAAATGTATAATTTTTCTTAATTACTTTAACAAAAATGTTAATTTAACCGTTTTTTTTTTTTTTTCTGTATAAGAAATTAACTCAACAAGACAATCAAAATACAGACAGAGGAGTTAAGCATACTCATACAAACAATTTAGATTGAATGAGACAAATGACAAAGATGTTCACCTTGAATTGCAATTTTTATAAAATACAAATAAATGAACTGAAGCTACTCGTACTGGCTATCATATATATATGAACACAATTATGTTTATGTCTACGTCTATGTATGAAATCATAAAAATAAACTAATAAAATAGTAAAATAAACTATAATATATTAACTAATTAGGCACTTTTTATACCCTACAGTAAATTATTATGAAATAGAAGAAGACTTTTAAAAGAGTTTAAATGAAGTTGAGTATATGTCTAGCATTATATTATAGCATATTAGAGCACAGTACATAGTATAGTCTATACTACAGTCTATACTATAGTCTATACCATAGTCAATAGTATAGTCTATACTATAGTAAATACTATAGTTATTACTGTAGTTTATACCATAGTCAATACTAATAGTATATTTTGTGATTAATGCTAAGTGTATGCAATTGTCAATAATATAGTCTAACTTATAGTCAATACTATAGTCTATTTTATATTCAGTTCTATAGTCTATACTTTTGTCAATAATATAGTCAATAAAAAGTCTATACCATAGTACATAATATAGTGCATAATATAGTCTATACTATAGTCAGTAATATAGTCCATACTATAGTCCACACTATAGTCAAGAATATAGTCCATACCATAGACTATAATATAGTATATACTATAGTCAATACTATGGTCCATACTATAGTAAATAATAGAGTCTATACTATAGTCAATACTATAGTACATACTATAGCCTACATTACAGTTCATACTATAATCTTTACTATAGTACATTATATAGTTTATACTATAGTGTATAATGTAGTCTATACTATAGTCAATAATAAAGTCTATACTATAGTCTATGCTATAGTCCATTATGTAGTCTATACTATAGTCAATATTATAGTCCATACTATAGTCGATGATATACACTATACTATTGTCCATACTCTAGTCAATAATATAGTCTATACGATAGTCAGTAATAAAGTCTATACTATAGTCAGTAATATAGTCCATACTATAGTCCACACTATAGTCAATACTACAGTCTATACTATAGTCTATAATATAGAATATACTATAGTCTATACTATAGTACATACTATAGCCTATTCTTATTACAGTTCATATTATAACCTTTACTATTGTCCATATTATAGTCAATAATATAGACTATACTATAGTCAATAATTAAGTCTATACTATAGTCAGTAATATAGCCCATACTATAGTCCACACTTTAGTCAACAATATAGTCTATACTATATTCAATAATAAAGTCTATACTATAGTCAATACTATAGTCCATACTATAGTAAATAATAGAGTCTATACTATAGACAATACTATAGTCAATGCAATAGTCAATAATATAGTCCATACTATAGTCAATATTATAGATAATACTATAGTACATACTATAGCCTATATTACAGTTCATACTATAATCTTTACTATAGTCCATTATATTGTTTATACTATGGTGTAAAATATAGTCTATACTATATTCAAAACTATGGTTCATACTATAGTATAAATATAGTCTATGCTATAGTCCATTTTGTAGTCTGTACTATAGTCTATAATGCAGTCCATAATATGCTCCATAATATAGTCTATACTATGGCCTAAACTATTGTTGTGGTTCCATATTAGCTCTAATAGTAAATTAATTTTATTTCTAATCATGGTTTTATATTGAATCTGAATTTTATTGATTTTAATTTAAGTTTTATATTGTTTTGAGTCATGACTTTCTGTTGACTCTTAGCCTCATGCCTGTAGTTTCTGTATTTTCTATATTGGCTTAAAATTTACCTTTATGTCTGTATATTGACCCCAATTACTTTTATCTCCATTAATTTAAATAATGGATAATTGAATCTAATTGGGTTTTATATTGAATAAAATTGTAGGTCTATAATTACTCCAAATGAGGCTTTATATTGACTCCTATTTACGTTTCATATTGACTTCATTCATAACTATATAATGACATTAATAATAGCTCTATATTTACTGTAATAGTAGCTTTTTATTAATTTTTTTTTAATTTATATAAAAGTTCTCGAGTCTAAAATATCTCTTGACTTTTAATTCCTTTTTATCAACGCCTTGTTTTTGTAAATAATATTTGCGAAACATTTAAGTTGTATAGAAAATATATATTTAAAAATAAATTAGCTTTAAATAAAATTTATTTACTGAACTGTATTTTATGTTAATAAATGCTATCTTGACATTAATTTGTCTTTCAAGTTGTAGGAAAATGTTTAATCCATTAAATATTATTGAAATAGTTCCAACAAAACCCCTTAATTAATATTAATCATACGCTACAGTGTTCGAAAAATCATTTTTAAGGTTTTTGTATTAATGGCAGGGATTTTTTTTATATTTTTGGTAGAATTGTAAGTATTTATTTCTTGAATATCTTATTTATAGTCAACAATATATAATTTTAATCACCAAAGCCTACCAAGATTTAATCACAGTTCGTTTCAAAAAATTAACTTCCCTTTAACTGATTTGACTAACAAAAAAATTTATATTTAAACTTAGATCAAATCTTATAGGACTTCAAAAACCAAGTATATGACAATATTATTTTCATCATAAATTTTAATCGCTTTTTTAAAATCTAGACATTCTCGGTAAAATAATCTTAGTAAAAAGCAATTCTCAATTTGAACGCAAATATTTATATGCCTTAATCATTCGAAATTCTTAAGTGAAACCTAGAAAACGACCACAAGAACAGAAAAAAAAAATCGCATAAAAATTAAAACGTAATTTTTAAAATTTTTATAACTGCAAAAAATAAGAGAACAAAACCGTCATAAAACTCTAGACGGGCATTAAAAACAATTTAAATAATTTTTATTACTAAACGTTTGTCATTTTACTACAACGTTTATGTTGTAGTTTTTTTTTTTTTCTTTTTGTGTTTTTAATTTCTTTATTTTGTTGCCACAATGTGCAGGCCTGTGTCCATGTTCTTGGACTTACTGAATGACTGCTGTTGCAGTAGACAACAACTATAACAAAAACTATTTCAACGACGGCAATAACAACAGTAGGCTTAAAATTAACAATAAAAACCAAGGTACAATACATTGACATCATGAAAAACACACTCAGGCCAACAAATAGATTTATACTTATGTATGTATATGTATGTATGAGCAAATAAAAGCTATAAATTCAATGCAACAATGAAATAAATCTTTTCACCACAATTAAAAGCGGCTTAAAATACAACAAAAACATACACATAAATACATGCAAACAGTTGCAATCTTATACATCTTTATACAACAGACAAATAGTTATAGCGATACAACTCTCTTGGCTAGTATTTATAAACAATATTTAAAATCTTACAACTTCAGCCTTTAGCATAGACCAGACATAAACAATAGTGAAAATGAGCTAAACAAAAACTAAATACTAGTAAAACAAAATAAAAAAAAATAAATACTTCAAATCAGAAACCAAAAATAAAAAAATAAGAAACCAAAAACGACATAAACAGATCTTAAGAAACAAACATTTAAATTTAAAAAAAAAAAAAAAAATTGTCATAATAAGCATACAACAGATGCGTTTCAGATTATAGAAATTGCAACAACATTCGCTAAAAACCGTGAGCAATAACCACAAAAATAAAAACAAATACAATAACATTAAATAACACAAATTTCAGAGAGCAGTATGAATTGTCATTGCGGTATTCTAAATGCCAAATATTGTAGAACAATTTTCAAAATCAATATTTTTACTTACTAAGCACAGAGCTGGAATCAAATTAAATTAGACTATAGTATTGAACATGGAATAGACTACAGTCTTGTATAGACTAATATGGTCATACATATATACCATAGTTTATACTTTAGTCTATACCATAATCTATACTATAGTCTATATTATAGTCAAAATTATAGTCTAAACTATAGTCAAAATTAAAAAAAAAAAAATACTTAGTCAAGTCAAGACTATATACTGTAGACACGACTATAGTCACGACTATGATAAAGACTGTAATCTATACTATAATCAAAATTTTTGTCTATAATATAGTCAAAATTTTTGTTTTCAAAGCGATTTTTTACTGACACATACTTAGATTTAGGTTTTTTTGACAACCGACTTAGGTTTTTGACAACGGAACTTCAAGGCTATAGTCTATACTATAGTCAAGACTATAGTCTATACTATAGTCAAGACTATAGTCTATACTATAGTCAAGACTATAGTCTATACTATAGTCAATATTATAGTCAAAATTATATTCTATACTACAGTCAAGACTAAAGTCTATTCTATAGTCAATTCTATAGTAAAGATTATAGTCAAAATTATATTCTATACTATAGTCAAGACTATAGTCTATTCCATAGTCAAGATTATAGTCAAAATTATATTCTATTATAGCCTATACTATAGTCAAAATTATATTCTTTACTATAGTCAAGACAATAGTCTATACTATAGTCAAGATAATATTCAAAATTATATTCTATTACTATATTAAAAACTATAGTCTATACAATAGTCAAGACTATAGTCTTTAGTCAATACTATAGTCTATACTATAGTCAAGACTATAGTCTATACTACAGTCAAGAATATAATCTATACTATACTCAAGACTATAGTCTATACTATAATCAAGACTGTAGTATATACTATAGTCAAGATTATAGTCTATACTATAGTCAAGATTATAGTCAAAATTATATTCTATACTATAGTCAAGACTATTCTATATTCAAGATTATATTCAAAATTAAAGTCTATAGTATAATCAAGACAACAGTCTATGCTATAGTCAAGATTATAGTCTATGCTATAGTCAAGGTTATAGTCAAGAATTTACTCTATACTATGGTCAAAACTGTAGTCAACACTATAGTCTATACTATTGTCAAATCTATAGTCTATACTATAGTCAAAACTATAGTCTATGCTATAGTCTATATTATAGACAAGACTATAGCCTATACTATAGTCAAGAATATAGTCTATGCTATAGTCAAGGATATAGTCTGTGCTGTTGTCAAGATTATAGTCAAAAATTCACTCTATACTATGGTCAAAACTGTAGTCAACACTATAGTCTATACTACTGTCAAGACTATAGTCTATACCATAGTCTATACTCTACAGTCTATTCTATAGTCAAGATTATAGTCAAAATTATAAACTATACTATAGTCAAGACTATAGTCTATGATATAGTCAAGATTATAGTCTATGCTATAGTCAAGGTTATAGTCTATGCTATTGTCAATATTAAAGTCAAGAATTTATAGTCCATACTATTGTCAAGAATATAATCTATGCTATAGTCAACACTATAGTCTATACTATAGTCAAGATTATAGTTTATATTATAGTCATGATAATAGTCTATATTATAGTCAAAATTGTAGTCTATGCTATAGTCAAGATTATAATCTATACTATAATCAAGACTATAGTCTATGCTATAGTCAAGATTATAGTCTATACTATAGTCAAAGTTATAGTCTATACTATAGTCAAGATTACAGTAAAGACTTTACTCTATTCTATGGTCAAAACTGTAATCAAGACTATAGTCAACACTATAGTCTAATTTATTGTCAAGACTATAGTCTATACTATAGTCAAAACTATAGTCTATGCTATATAGTCAAGATTATAGTTTATACTATAGTCAAGACGATAGTCTATACCATATGCAAGACTATAGTCAAAACTATAGTCTATGTTATAGTCAAAACTATAGTCTATACTATAGTCAAGACTATGGTAAAGTTTCAGCAGAATTCTTTTCTAGTGCAAAATTTTAATTTATGGTTTAATTTACTACATATGTAGAGAAAATATACTGGTCATATTATACAAAAATATTTAAAGTTTAGTTCGACATAAGATACTTATTCTAAAAAAATCTTAAAAATTACTGAACTTTTGCCAAATATAAATTTTTTTAACATTTGAATATATAACTAAAAATATAAATCTCTAAATCCCACATAAATTTCAAATTATTCTCGATAACTTCTAACTATTTGATTAAATAAGCCAATTAACATTTAGTCAATATTCAAACTTGAACTGGCACTTAAATTGTAACTCTAAAAATGTGTTTAGCAATGGCAGCTTGTATTACAACCTACACAATATTTAAACTTGACAAAATGAATAACGAAAAAAAATATTGGAAATAACATCATCAATGAATGAACTGAAACTATTTAATGAATACGAAATGAAAAAAAAAAAGAAAACAACAGCTAAATGCGATTTATCAATGAAACCAAAAAAATTTTTTAAGTGGCCAAATCGATTTGGTCAATACCAAAAAAATAAATACAAACACCACACGATACCAAAAAAAAAAAAAAATAACCAACGTAATGAATGTATCATCATGATATTCATATGTATAGCTAAATGTAAAAAACGAGTAAACTAAAATATGTGAGCGTTTTTTTCATTAATTTTTTTTTTTTAATTTTTTTATTTTTTTAATTTTGCTTTTCTTGACTAATTTGTAATTATGTTTAAATTAAGTCAAGTCCATCCATATTTGTTAAAATTTAAACTCGGTTAGCGAAATTGTAAAACGTAAATAAAATTAAAATAAAGAATTTCATTTATTATTATTTTTTTAAAACCAAAATGGCTATTCAGGTGTCATTATTAGTTGAAGAATACAATTTGTGTTTCTAATTCTATAACCATTTAAATTTTAAATCATATTATACATTTGTACATATATTTGTTACTTTATTGCTACACCAATTCAAACTGTGTACAACCTTGATAATGCCACAAAAAGTTTTGTTATTTTAGAACAACTTTTCTCTTTTGTGCTCTGTATGATATAATTTGTTTTATTTTTTTCAACGAAACAAAAAAATAGATCTTGAAATGATGTTTCTGTTTTATTATGTAGGTTGTTGAAATTGTTAGAAGCGAAATTATAAAACTAAATCATTTCAAATGATTACCAGCTTCAACAAACGATATAATGTTTATAATTGTTATTTGAAAAAAATAAAAAAAAATTAAAAAAATAATAGAAACACAGCAATGAGTTTTTAATTGAATTTTCTTTGTTTAGCTGAGCAGAATATATTTAAGTAATTTAAATACATTAGGGATATAATATAAAGATGAAACAACTATATAATAAATATAAAGTTTTTTTTCTAAGTCTTTTGTTTTGTTAGATACAAAAAATAAAGTATAACTGAGACGAATTAATAATAATGGAACATATGTAAACACTTTCTTAGAAAATGTATTTTATGAATCATGGGTATAATTCAGGATAGCAACATTTTTAATTTTTTGAAATTTGTAGAACAAACAAAAAATGCAAATTTTATTCAAAGCAACATATTGCTTAAAATTTGAGCTTGAATATTTCCTAAATACTTACAAGTATCCAAAAAACATTTTTATATATTATAAAGTAGTTAATGAAGAATTGATAAATCTAAAAATAAATAAAATACATATAATTTTATTATATATTTTTAAAGGTCTAAATTTTTGTCATTGAAAATATAGGTTTTACAGTAGACGCTCGCAAATTAGAACCGCTTTGTTTTTGAGGCAATTCTAATTTCTGAATTATTCTAATTTCTGGACGTTTATTTTTTTTTATAAAAAATAAAAAAACTAAAATAAAACACTTTTGAATTTTTTTTTAATTCAATTTTATTTGATAAAAACAAGAAAACAAAACGTAACATTTCAGTCCGGTACATTAAATGTATTTTTCCAAAAGAGCTTGAGTTCTCTGAATAGCTTCGTTGCAGTCCTGATCTATTTGCAATAATTGCGCTATTGGCACGTCATCGTCGCTGTCGTATTGGTTAGAGTCCCAATTGGAAAACTTTGACCAAGATTTCTTCATAACACTTTGTGGTACCTCATCCCAAGCTTGTTTCAGTAATAATATTGCATTGCGGATTGAATGGGATTTCAAATGAGTCTTCAGTTCACCACCTTCAGCAATTAATTGAGAAAGAAACATACTTCTGTAATTGAGCCTTAACTTAATAGGGTTTTGATCCATTGGTTGTAAAGCTGCTGTTACATTTGGTGGAAAGGATAATGCAACTATGTTTCCATCGTCACATCGTCACAAAATGGCTTTCAGTGGCAAATTATTTTCCTGAGAAAAGCGTATCACCTGTAAATTTTAAATGTTTTAAAATTACTGAACCTGAAATCAATATTTGTTCTTACCTCTTTAATAAATATTCGGTGGAACCATTCGTGAAAATTCCAAGAAGTCATCCAAGCATTTTTTGGAAAGTTGTAATGCAGAGGATTATTGAAACTTTTAAAACACCTGGAGTTTTTTGCTTTTCCAATTATCAATGGAACTAATTTATGTGATCCATCAGAGTTTGCACCAAGTAGGACTGAAATTCTGTCTTTTTGAATTTTATGTCCAGGGGCGTTTTTTTTTTTTTTTTTTTCAAAAGCAGAGACATATGTTCTGTCTGGTATGCAACGAAAAAATAATCCGGTTTCATCGACATTATATATTTGTGATTTCATTAACCCCATCTCAGCGACCTTTGCACGATATCGATGAATAAAAGGAGTGATTGAAGCAACATCACTGGAAAGAATCTCGCCACAAATTTTTAAAAAACGGATCCCGTGTCGTTTCTTAAATTTGGTAAACCATCCATCACTTGCACGGAATGCATTATCATATTTATCGGGTTATTCCTCTTTAAATATTTGTTTAGCCTTCTGTTTAAATGTGCCCAGTCAGTGTACAATTTTTTTTTTTCGTTGATTTAAAAACCACTCATACAGACGACTTTCCATTTCAGGATATTCAGCGCTGTGCAAAGATTTATTGTTTGGTATGTGTTGGAAGCAGCATTTAATATTGCTGTTCTATGTGATTTGATGTAGCTGATTGAACTCCCTTGAACTCCTTTGTCAAGCTTTTCTAATATTTTGACTTTAGTTTCCAATGATAAAGTGTTTTTTTTACTTTTATTTGACATTTCTAATAATACACTTTCAATTTTTATAGAGACTGCCAAAATATGTACACGCGTATCAAATTTCGCAAATAAACTAAGAGATAATTTAGAACAATAAGCAAAAATATTTAAAATCTATTCATATTTGTAAGTGTCAAGCATCGATATTTTTATTTCATTCTCGAGTCACCTTTGGCCTACTGTGGCGCCGTCTCTGTTCCAGCTATACACTACAGCCAACAATATTCTGAAAGCTTAAATCCTTCTCTATCTATTTCTTTAGTTTCACCAAAATCGGTTTAAAGATACAGACTTATTACTATTTATTTTTTAAATGATACACAGTGCGATGAATTATCGCAAAGAAATTTAATTGACGGAATTGTCATCGGTGAAGCGAAATCATTTTTGAAGCGGATCGTAACAGGCTATAAAAAATGCGTTCATTATGAGAATTTTAAGCGAAAAAATGTTAGCTAAAGGTCGACAACCATCTAAAAACAATTTCAAAACATGGTTTGATGGCACACAAAGTTTTGTTTGGAGAGATTGAAAGGTAATTGTCCATTATAAGCTGCTACAATCTGGCAAAACGATAAATTTTTAATTTTACTGTTTACAACTTGACCGTTTAAATGGAGACCAGAATTTTCCAACGAAAAAAATTTTGATTTTCCACATGACAATGCCAGGCTACACAAATCTTTGAAAACCCTCCAATAGTTGTCTTGGCTGGGAGGTTTTGATGTACCTACCATAGAGTCCGGTTTGGTTTTGGTTTCTTTTTCATCTTTGCAAAACTCTTTTGATGGATTTTTGGAAATTGGCCAACCTAGGAACCGCTGAAAATCACAAGTTCTATATAGCGATGGAATTATAAAGCTTCCCAAAAAAGGGCAGATTGATAAAGATAATAATGACGAATATGTATTTGATTAAAACTGATTTTCAATAAAGAAAATTGTAGGTCAAAAATGTTTATAAAAACCATGGATACATTTGACCAATGACCAATAAATTATGGGGAAT
This sequence comes from Protophormia terraenovae, assembly GCA_951394005.1. Lineage (NCBI taxonomy): Eukaryota > Metazoa > Arthropoda > Insecta > Diptera > Calliphoridae > Protophormia > Protophormia terraenovae. The sequence continues at coordinate 115,386,328 of OX596077.1, read as the reverse complement.
AATTTCTGATCAAAAATTTTTAATTTAAGAAAATAACTTAAAGGAATTTGGCAACAAAAATCTTTCCTTTTTATTATTTTTTATTTTTTTATCTCTTTTTCTCTAGATTTAGACATCTTCACAGTGAAATTCTCGCATGATATAAAAGAACATATAATGATGCATAGCAAACATGTATTATTTCATATTATATCAGACAAGACTACTACAATTTTTTTTTTTTTTTTTTTTAATTAAATCTGAGTTATTAGTAAAAACTATAAACCAAGTGATATACTTATATGAATTTTAATCAAATAATCTATTTAAGTTATTTGCAAAATCCAAATTATAATTTATTTAAATGCCTACGCAATTACATTAATTACTCAACATTCAACTTAATAATCATGATAAAAAATTTACTGTAATATGGTAGCCATAATAGGAAACATTAAATATAAATATTAAACTTCATGATGATCATATTATATCCGTCCATATGTCCAACGCAGGAACAAATTAATGTTATTTATCTGTTCTTTTAAAACAAACGACAGAATGACGATTTTAAAAAAAATAAATATAAATAAATAAATTTTTCAAATCAATTTCTCCTGGATAAGGACTTTTGGGTATTTTTATACAAAAAGTAGATTTTTATAATTCCTTAATTTTAAGACAAGATTATTTATATATATTATGTCAAAATTGGAATAAAATATCCTTATTCGTTTAAATTGTATATCAATTCAAATATTAATATTATTTCTCAAAAAATAATAATAATAATAAAGAAATAAAAATAATAATAATAATAATAATAATTTTGTTGAATCGTGATCTGCAAAATAAGAAGGACCATCCAGATATACAATTTTTTATATTAAAATTTTAAATAAATTTTAAGCGAATTTTGATAAAAACATATTTGAGATGAATAAATTTGGGGGTCTACCCTCTAGCCCCCTGACCCTAAAAGAATCTGTGCTACTCCAAATCAACTTGAAAACATTTCAGCTCTAGCCATATCAAACGTAACAAAAGTTACATAAATATTTGTAAACAAAATTAAAAATTTCCTCCAAAATGCTTGTTTCTTAAATCTTTCGTTTTTCTAAAACCATATTTGATTGTAATTAATATCTAATATGTTTTTTTTTCTTTACAGGTATGTAAATTCCTCATTACTCTAATAAATATTTAAAACAGGTTTTTAAAATCAAAGGAAATCACGTATGTTTTTTTTTTTTCAATTAATTTAAAAGAAAAAATCTTTTATAGAAATAAAAAATAATAAATAAATCTATTTAAATTCAAGTATGTTTATGTAAACAATATTAATCATTATTTTTTTTTTTTTTATAATTTAACAAAATTAAAAGACGTCATTTAAAGTTAATGTTGTTGGCGTTTGTAGTCTTTAACGACAATTAAGTGATTTCGATTAAGTAATTACAATATTGTAAATCATCACAAATCATGTTTAATGATGATGTTGCTAGTGATTACCAGAGTTTTACAAATACAGCTACATAGGTTAAGCCAGGCCAGTCAGTCATTCATTTGTATGTTAATGATTACCAAAATCAAGTACAATAATAAATTTGTTTTAACAACAAAACCTTAACTTCTTGTACAAGAACTATAAATAAAGGTAATGGCAATAACAACAAAAAAATGCTTATAAAACAAATCATCATTAAATTACTTTTTAACACTACTAAATACACACGTTCCTTTAGTAGTGAATTAAAGAAGTTGAAGTAACATAAAAAGAAAAACAATCTGTTGAAGATGAACTTTATTCGTTAAGCGTTATAAAGATCTACAACAATGTTGTAAACAAAATGATGTTGCATGTAAGCAACAGCAACAACAACAACAACATCAACAACAAACTAGGCATCATTAAATAAATCACCTAAGTACTCAACAGCAGCACCTTTATCTTTGAAATAAAAAAAAAATAAATACTATTTACAGGGTGATGGCAGATTTTTGATACATAAAAAATTTGGAAGAAATAATTTGCATATTTAAGCTATCATTTATTATCAACTTGTCACTCTATCACCCTACATAATAAACCTAAATGATTTCAACTTAGACAAAAATGGATGTCATTATCTTTAGAGAGTTGCTATCAGTGTTGCCAGTTTAGCCTTTTTAAGGCTAGATCTAGCCTTTTTATTTTGATTTTAGCCTCAAAATTTTCGTTTTAGCTTCTAGCTTTTTTGTTAGCCTTTTTTATTTTAAACATAGCCTTAAAAAGGCTAAAATTTTACAAATTTTATTTTTACAAAATCAGCATTTGTGTAAATTAATTCTTACAAAAATATCGAAATTATTTATATTTAATGAAAATTTTCGCTTGCGGCGCTTCATTCTACAAAAATATTACAATTATTTTTTGACAAACTTAATTACCCATATAAACTAATTACTTTATATTTACAAATTCACTAAAATATATTTAACAAATACCGAAATCTAATGAGTACAAAAAAATTTATGATTTTTTAAATAAAAAAAATATGTTAGCTTTTTTTCTGACTTTATTTATTGGGGCATTTAGCCTTTTCTGACCTTTTTTTAAGTCCAATTTAGCTTCTTTTTTTCTCAAGTCATGGCAACACTGGTTGCTATAAATAAATAAATAAATAAATAAATAAATAAATAAATAAATAAATAAATAAATAAATAAATAAATAAATAAATAAATAAATAAATAAATAAATAAATAAATAAATAAATAAATAAATAAATAAATAAATAAATAAATAAATAAATAAATAAATAAATAAATAAATAAATAAATAAATAAATAAATAAATAAATAAATAAATAAATAAATAAATAAATAAATAAATAAATAAATAAATAAATAAATAAATAAATAAATAAATAAATAAATAAATAAATAAATAAATAAATAAATAAATAAATAAATAAATAAATAAATAAATAAATAAATAAATAAATAAATAAATAAATAAATAAATAAATAAATAAATAAATAAATAAATAAATAAATAAATAAATAAATAAATAAATAAATAAATAAATAAATAAATAAATAAATAAATAAATAAATAAATAAATAAATAAATAAATAAATAAATAAATAAATAAATAAATAAATAAATAAATAAATAAATAAATAAATAAATAAATAAATAAATAAATAAATAAATAAATAAATAAATAAATAAATAAATAAATAAATAAATAAATAAATAAATAAATAAATAAATAAATAAATAAATAAATAAATAAATAAATAAATAAATAAATAAATAAATAAATAAATAAATAAATAAATAAATAAATAAATAAATAAATAAATAAATAAATAAATAAATAAATAAATAAATAAATAAATAAATAAATAAATAAATAAATAAATAAATAAATAAATAAATAAATAAATAAATAAATAAATAAATAAATAAATAAATAAATAAATAAATAAATAAATAAATAAATAAATAAATAAATAAATAAATAAATAAATAAATAAATAAATAAATAAATAAATAAATAAATAAATAAATAAATAAATAAATAAATAAATAAATAAATAAATAAATAAATAAATAAATAAATAAATAAATA